>SRMA01026590.1:113045-172280 GCA_007224835.1 Danionella cerebrum
TGCAGGCATATTAAAAATAGCATTTCATAGCTGAACGTGGCAACTATGGCAGTACGGAAGCAGAGGTAGAGATCAGAATGAATGAAAGCGTATAGGGAACACAGGCATGAGGATAAGTGTGAAATGAGTGCGATGAGGGTGTCTTCAGGTGAATGAGCAGGAAGTACTCACTTTCTGTCTGTGTTCTAAATGTAGAGGGAGAGAAATATGTGAGGCGCTGATGCTGGCTGTGATTCATGGTGACTGAGAGCAGCCCATGATTGATTATGTGCATGCCATTGACTAAATTGCTACAATTTGTTTAGATCCTCAGTGGAGGATATCTCAGCATTAATAAAACATTATCAATCATTAGTCTAGAGACTGGAGAGATTGTGTGAGGCTTAGTGCAAATGAGTCTGTGTCTCTGATGTCTGACATAGACTCCAGCTCACAAACTGCTCTGCATCTCACGGCATTTAAAGCAGCAGATCGCTGGATTCGGTGAACGATTGGTACCCGAATCTCCTCTGAACACTTTCATTTTACAGTGTCTTTTTTAAGAATCAATCACTAACTTATGGCAATCTGTAAAATAAGAAGACTTCATGTGATTGTGTAGTTACCAAAAAGAAATAGTATGGAAGGAAAAGTACCATTATTTGGCAAAAAAAGTTAAAAAAGTAACGTAAAAGTATCTGTTCTAAATGTGACTCAAAGAACAAGTTCTAAAACTGCTCAAGAGTAGTGAGTAGAGTCAAATCAGTGCCATTTTCTGAAAGGTTTTTCTAAGCAAGATAGAAATAGATGAGAGGTAAAGAGAGAGAAAGAGAAAAAAGAAAAAGAAACAAAGGGAAAAGAAAGAAAGAGGGGAAGAGAGAAAAAAGGGAGAGAATAAAGGAGTGGATGATAGTATGAAGAGAGAGAGAGAGAGAGAGAGCTGGAGGGAGAAAGAGAGAGTGAAGTAGAAGAGAGATAGATAGAAAAAAGAGAGAAAGTTAGAGACAGAAAGAGACAGGGACAGAATGAGAAAAATAGAGAGCAAAAAATATAGTGAAAGAGAGAGAGAAAAAAAGAAAAGTGGAACAGACAATGAGAGAGAGAAGGGGTGATATAGAGATTGCAAAACATTAGAAATACAGAACAAAGAGAGAATGAGAGAGAATAACGGCTTCATAAATAAACATTTAACTACTTTCCTGGCGATTGAAACGATTAAAGAAAATAACTGAGCTGTTCTTCCAAAATAATTTCCATTTCTACTGATTGTGTTGATGTGAGAGTATTCGATTGGCTACATTTGCTAGATCTCTTTTTTAGATCAAACAATTGTTGACTTTTCAAGTTGCGATGCATCCGGCAAGACTCTGCATCCGGCATCTGTCTGTTCCAAACCAGACAATAGAACTAAAGAGATGGGTATGAAGCATATAAATAACCAAAGGTACTGGCTGAATTATAATAGTGTGTGAGAATGGAAATAGAAAGACTTGAAAAGGCAAAGAAAGAATGTGTTCTCCGGTTCAACCACCCATCTGTACATTGCTCATGTAGAGAAAAGCGCATCCTGGAAGAAAACGAAGACTGAAAATAATTAGTCTCTGCAGAGAGGAAGAGCCAGCATCCAGTGGCTTTCACAGCGAGAGAAAGACTCCGAGCAGCAGTGTGACAGTCTTACATCTGGATGATCAGTGTGTGTCTGCAGAAATGAAAGCACCTGTAATGGAATAAAGACTGTGGAGGATAAGAAGACTTTAACAAATTGAGATTTTTTTTTCATTCCTGTGCGGGTCAGTTATTAAAAAATCTTGATATCACTTTGTTTCAAATTTCATAGGAGCACAAACTTTTAAAGGCACTCTGTCTGAAATGCACAGACTGGATTTCAGCATACAAACCACAAGAAATATTACACAGCAGATACTTTAATTCCAGATCACTATAATAAATAAAGTGAAAAAATGTTTATTTTCAAAAGCATTTCAGAGTGTTTATACTTTTAAATCTGATAAAATTCATTAATATGAATGATGGGAGCCGAGTCGCGTTTGGTCGGGAGCCGTTCTCTTCTGGGGGGAGGGGGGATTAATGTAAACCTCTATGACACATGTCAAACTCAAGGCCCGTGGGAAACTACATTTCCCACAATGCCTACGGTAGCTGCAATGGTGTTTCCACATCCATACTCACGAGTGAAACTGCAGAGCCGCCAACTCACACATTGAACGTAAGGCTCACGCATTTGAGTGATCTCTCAGGTCACATCTCCGATTTTTCACGCTAAAATAAATTTTATTATCTGTGATCTGTTTCTTGAGCCTGATGATAAAATATGATGATCGATATGTCTGTAGTCTGTGAGGGTTTTTTTTTTTCGCTAAACAAATTACACAAATGCTGTTTTTCTTTATTCACTTGGACAGTTTGATCCTTCATTAATGGAGTTATGTGGGTTTTCATAAGCTGACAAAAATCAACAAAAATTCTTGTCGTTTTTAAACGTTTTAACTAAACTAAACGTTTTTTTTCTAGTAGGTTTTAAAATGTAAAAAAATAATAATAATGTTGCCATTGTCACAACGAGTAACATAAATCAACTCTGATGTCTCCATGACTTTCCTAAGCTGAGATAGAGATATGCCACATTGGTTGTTATGGTAAACATTCTGGTTGCTATGGAGGGGTCAGTGACATAATGTAATCATAATATAATGTGCGCCATGTCAATATGAGTCAAATGAATGAACCCCAGTCTCTATCACCTTTGGAAGCTCAAATACAGAAATTCCCAAGTGGTTGCCCTGGTAAACAGTCTGGTTGCTATGGAGGGGTCAGTAGCATAATAGTATGCTTTTGTTAGCAGTTGTTAGTAAACATTTTTGTAAAATAAAAGGAAAATTAATGGTATTTTACCATATTTATCAGGATTTCAACTCAAGTTTGCTGTGTTTTATCCTCGCATAGTAATGTAGCTTAAAATCAAACTGACAAATGGCAGAGTCAGTCTATGTTTACTGAACTCCAGTGTTTGAAACGTGAAAAATTTTTTCACTTTGTACAAGGATAAGAGAAACCATTCGAAACAGCTGGAATGGAACATTTTAAATGATGGTTTGGGATCTAAAATTTGCAAAAATAACTCTTGATACTAAGAAGTGAAAAACCATGATGGCGACTTGAACTACAGCAAGACATTGATTATCTACTTCATGGATTTCGGGGCCGTCCAGGGCCAGCCCTAACCAATTAGCAGTTTCTCAGATGGCCCCCCTTGCGTCGCAGTAAGTTTCACTTCTGTGTACATAATACTTACAAAAACTTAATAGCTTTGCCTTAGACATTGTTTTATTTAATACAAGCAACTACACATTCAAAAGAACGGAACTGAACATAGAAAATACAATATAAATAGCCTACATAAAGTATTGGATTTAAATATTCCAAAAATAAAAAATTGTGAATTTACCTTCAATAACATACAATATAAATAAAAAAAAATAATAAAAGAATGATGAGGGAGAGCATGACTATTACACTTAAAGGCCCCCCTCCCCCTTCCAATGACCAACTTTTAATCACCTACCAGAGAAAATCTTGTCCTAATAAATAAATGAAAAGAAAGTGTGCAATAATAAATGCTTATAGATTTTGTCCTATCGTTTATGTCTAATGAAACACTACTAGAGTAGCAGTATGCTAATTCTCATATGAATAAGTAAACAGTAAAGCTAAATCAAATTGGTTCTGTGGCTATAAAAGCAGAGTCTAGCAGCACAATGCCTATCAGTTTTCCAAGAAAAGCCTCTAGCACATGTACAAGGTGGCAAAAAGTGATTTTCATCTTGAGGCCGATGCTTCCATGCATACTAGATCTGCAAACCATCGCTAGCACAAAATGCCACTTTCATGTCATCTTTTCAAATTCTACATCTGCCTTGTTTGACATTTGGATTCAAGGAACATGGCCCTTGTTTTGTCTGGGACAAACACAGAGTGCTGTTGGAAGCTGCCTTGTCTTTGAGTGAAAGAATAATGATTTTTTTAAAAAGGAAAAACAGGGTCTGCCATTAGAGACCTTGTGCAAAAATCACTGTCCATCAGACTGGATTGTTCCCACGGGATAAGAATAGTTGGATGAGGTTTATTTGGAGCAATTTAGATGTGTTTCGAGAGAAAAGGCTTTTAGCAGAGGTTAGTGAACTCAAACATGTCGAACAACATGTGAAAACAAACAAATGTATGTGAAAGTATGCGATGCTTGGATGCTGCACAGCATGCGAGATGTATGGTGGCCCATTTGCTCTAGTGTTTTCAATTTGTAATTGTGTTGCATGTCCAAAGTTGATTTGTGTACCAATGGACCATCATCACAGCAACAAGACACAGGGTAGTTCTAGTGCATCAACAACGTCTCTCAAAGATAAAGATTTCAGGATGGTACAATTGAACATTCATTTGGTGTTAAAGTCTATTCTCTGGCAGCTTATTTCTCACATGTATAAACAAATTAGTTTAATTTGTCAAACTGTGAGTTTTTATTCTAGCGGTAATTGCCTTAAGTGCCTCCTCACATGAGAAATTAGCTATTTAAACCTTTCTGCTGACGCCGAGTTGTGCAGCACCACAGGTAGAAAACCTTTGGTCCATCTAACAGATGTCTTCTTGCTCATTTCCTTTGGAACCATCCGGAAACAGCTGGTGGCCAGCTCTCGGCTGAAGTATCAGACTGATCTGAGAACAGTTTGAGAACTTGTCCGTGTACTTTCCGTCTGGTACTGAACATGGACAGCTGGTTTCAGATCAGCTGTAAGTTTGAGCTCAGATCTGGAGAAGCTCCAGGTGTGTGTTCAAGTGGAGCAGAGACTCTTTTCCTAGACTCCGCTTTTGACAGCTCCGTAAGACCGAGTCCCAAGCTCTTCATGCATGTATCAAGATGGGAATGAGCCGGGTGGAAAACTGGAAAAGGAAGCGAGAGGAGATTTTGACAAAACTGGAGATGTACCAGAGATGGACGGTGGAGGTGTTTAGAGATAATGTTGTATTGTGAAAGGATGTTTGGTTAATTGATCTTGCAGCATGTGGATTTCAAATCAGCTGTAGGTTTGTCAAATTTTAGGAAGCCTTGACAAGCCTTGATAGCAGGGTGAGGGTGAAATGATAGAAAGTAGGGACGAGGGATTCTTCTCCTGTGTTCCTGCTGTTAAATGGTTGACCGGTTAGGATTTTCCCCTGGACGCCAACACAACAGATCTTTCTGGAGCTCTAGTGATTTCTTCTCAAGCACTCTGTGAACCAGTCACATGAAACATTAATCTACGGTTTGGCATCGGCATAATTATTATTGCAGTGTTTGTCCGAGGTTTTCTTGTGTACATTTGTTTGGCATCTCTTCTGGACCACTGAGTCAGGAGTCCGGCCAGAATTTTGATGAACAACTTGCTAAAGCTGTCGTGGATGAAGAGGATGCATTTACATTCTGCTTCTTTTAGAGCCGTTTTCAAGTTTGCTCCCTTGATTTCATCGAATCTACTCTTAGATCTAAATATCTTTTTATTCAACTAACAGGCAACTCATTGCAGTCAATTAAACTCATTTCCAGATATTTTGAAAAGGTAATTTATACCATTAAAAAATCACACTTTTTTAGGCAATGTAGATCATCTACTTACTCATTTTTTTTTCTTTAAGGTGATTAACAAGTTTTGTTTCCTGGACCCATTACTCTGACAGTTCACCTAATACGCTCTACTGTCAACACAGATAATGATGAATATATAATATATTATGTGAAATGAAAAGACTGTTATATCTGGATTAAACATTTGTTTAAAACATATGTGGCATATGTGTGTTGTTATACTAATTTCAAAATGACAGGAAAACAATTAAAATTTTTAAAGATTTTAAAATTTGTCCAAAATAGTGAGTGGAATTATGTCTGCCATGATAAATGACCCACTTTTGTTTTATCTTATTTTTTGTTTAGTTTAGTTTTTTGTCTTGTATTGGTTTTTTTGTCTCATGTAGTTTAGTATTTAGTTTTATTTCATGTTTAATTTTCTCATGTTGTTTGCTTCTCATTTGGTTTGGTTTAAAATGTAGCTTTGTCTTGCTTTGTTTAGTTTTTGTTTCATCTTTTATTTTTTGTTTTGGCTTGTTTTATCTCATTTTGTTTTGCTTAATTTTTTCACTTTGTTTCATTTTTGCAAGTTTTTTTTTAGGTTTTATTTTGTCTTGTCTCATCTTGTTTTGCTTTTAGTTTTGTTTTTTTTTATTTAGCTTTGTGTTTTATTATTTTTTTTCTTGTTTTGTTTGTTTTATTTTTGATTGTCTCATCTTGTTTATCATTTAGTTGTGTTTTGTTTAGCTTTGTCTTGTCTTTTTTTATTTGGTGATTTGGCTAATTTTTTATGTTTTGTATTATTTAGCTTTTTTTATTTGTGTCTTGTCTACTATTGTCTCTTTCTTGTTTAATTAATTGTTTAAATTGTTTGGCTTTCAGTGAAGGAAATACTGGGCTTCATATTCAATATCATGATAGATAGTATAGATAGATTATTGGTATAATTGGTATAGACAGAGCTGATGAAATAAGGCAGACAGACACACCTCTAGAATATCCTTTGGGATGTGATAATCTCCATAAAAGGCTCTTTCTTTCTGCTTGGCAGCACACTGTGCACTTTAAGCATGAACTGTGTCTTTGGCATCTAAAGTGGCGTACCCAGGCCCCTGAGGAACGGCTGCTCATTTGCATAAGCAACATCTTGATTTGCTGCAACAGGAAATCGGGCTTCTGTTAGGTTCAATTAACCCACCATTTCAGGTTGTAATTAAAATCTCACGTTTCCTGCTGTGCAATAAACAGGAGGGAGAGGGAAATTGATCAGAGGGTAAAAAGGAAGGAGAAAGTTGAAAAATAAAGCGCTGTCTCATCATGTTTGGAACAGTGGTGACCTTGGCTCTGATGATAGCTCCTGGGTTTAGGATCTCTTTGGAGAGGTGCCACCATCTCCGCAAGCCCAGAGTTAATGGTGTGGGGGTGAGGGGGCATCAGCTGTTCTGCTCCTCTGATGTTGCCCTTGCCAGATGCTCGACTGGAGTCAGAAAGCTCACAATCTTCTCAAGAACACTTGCTTTAAAGAGATTATTTCATGAGAGGAACTATGCAACAATTATGCTAACTAGAGGGATCTGATGTTCTGATGTTTTTGCTTACGCCCTGAAACTGGTTGATGGTCACAAGAGGTGATTATTTTATTGCCTCTTTCTTCTTTTCTACGCTCTGAAAAAGTGTTTAGCTCAAATCTTGCTAGAGCCATTGCAACTACAATGACAATTGAAGCGAGGAAGTGGAACATCTCTATGACATCTCTACAGCCAATGAAGAGGCTCATACTCAGAAAGAAGCATATGGGATAAAGAATATTAGAACTGAATTTAACTCTCGGAGATGTACCTGGAGAATGAGGTTTTGAAGGTTTTACGATGCTAAACAGTATCTCTTGAATAGATTCATTACATTTATGCAACAGAAAGCAATAGAATATACATAAATTAACCAATATTCTGCATGTATTTAGTCATTGCTCGCAGTATTAAATTAGCATTGAGAGACAAGGACTTGGGGGTGTTTGTTAAATGATAAACGCATAGCGACGAAGGAATGGAAGTAATACCACAGCACTCCAGGATTACAAACGTATGCGTTTTCTAGAGATTTCATCCAGCAGTTAGCTTGTCATTATTCTGTTTGCAGCTCAATTGCAGGATTGATTTAAGGTCAGAGCTTCGTTCATTCGATTTGTTTCTAAGGTACGTGTTTAAATGAAAGCAGGCAGTGAAGACAGCCGTCTAAATTTTACGAATGTTTTTTATAGAGAACATGCTCACAATAGTTCCACACAGTTCCCTGTTGGTGACATTCAAATGTGTTTTCTGTGAGTTTTAGTGCCGTGCTTGTCTGCCTTCCACTCAAGATTCGCAGTCTCTCTCTCTCTCTCTCTCTCTCTCTCTCTCTCTCTCTTCATTCCTCTCTTTATCTCCACCTTTCCCTTTATTTCAGTTTGTGCTGATTTCAGCTGAACGTGTCAGCAGTAAAGTACTCTGTCTCCATTGGTAAAGCCTCTGGCAAACTTCCTGGACCCGTTTGCTCTGACACAGACCTTTAAAAAGGCTCTTTTTTTATCCAGTGAGATTCAGTCCGGATGGGCGAGAGGTTGTCTGGGTCTCTCTGTGTTTTTATTAGAAAGAAAGCCAGAGATATTTTGAGACGTGGAGAGAGAATATGTGAAATGAGTGCGTCCACTGAAATTAATTCAATGTGAGGAATGAAAATTCATTAGTTTTATTACTAATGTACTAGATTCATTCTTTTTTTTCTGGTGATTTATATATATGGATATCTATTAAACTGATTTTTATATGTTCTACATATAATTCTCAGTATTTCAAGCTTCAAATATTATCAAAAAAACCAAGCAAATCCAACACCATTTTTGAACCAATGACTATATTATTATTGGGAAAACTGCCTTGGTTGAGTGATAACCTTAATAGTCGCCAGACCTCTCCATGACCTCCCCATGTTGATGTGGCTAAACTGCTTCAAAAGAAAATGTAAATATCCAACATTGTTGAGAATAATTAGGTATTGGAGTCATGCTGTAGGCTTAGAAGATGTTAAAGGAAACTACTTCCATTTCCATGATCATCAGCCAGAGTGTCATTATCATTTAAAATAATGTTCCTATATTATCACTTACAAACAATATAATGTTTTGTAGGCTGAAATGTATTTATACAGGAACTATAAAGGACATATGGCAACATTTCATTCTCTTCTGGTATTCCAACAAGATATAACTCTAAAACAGTTTTAAGCAAGGAACATATAGTGTTTATATGGAATGCTACTGGTCTAACTGGATTCAGCAATCTATGCTAAGCTAAGCTAAGGGTGCTTGTTTAGATTGATCGAACTAGGGTTTGTTTTTTTTAGTTCAGGTTGTTTTAGCAGGTGAGAAAGCAACATCCAAACTAAAAATAAGACATAAAGTAGACAAAAAAAAAGTGGTCCGGGTCTTGCTCGAGTAGGTGGTCTTGGTACAAATCCAAACGAACTCCAGAGCTGTTAGTTTGTGGTGAGAACATGATCAAACACAGATCTGAACCAAACACAAACGAATATGACAAAAACATGTTTTTTAACCGAATACAGCCACCGTACTCATTTGCTTTGGGCGTTATGGGTTGGTGCGTGCCTGCTTACATTTGTCATGGCAGCTCATGGGCAAACTTTGAGTAATTTGTAATCAGAGCATCATTTGCAACTTAAATCATAAGCGATAAACACAAATGGCATAGTAAAAGATGCCAAGGGTCAAAATCAAGTTGAAACGTTTGTCCAATGTCAGGCTTCTTCCCTGCGCACTTTCATTCAGACAAATCGAAAACAGTCAAGGAAACATGAGGTGACAGATGATTGGCTTGTATGATGTCACATGGCGTATTTTCAACTAGTGCTATCTGAGTGATCAGTGTGGTGTGAATGACGACTAAAACTGCAGACAACTGCCACAAGGTAGCACCTGTTCCTCTTGGTGCGGAGCAAATTAAACAAACTAAGCACCTTAAAAGTGTGATAACTAGAATGACTGAATAGAGTAAAAACTGTAAAACACTCATTATCTCGAGGGTGACGGAGCACAAGCCATTCATAAAATGTGGACGGTTCCTTTAACCAACATGTTATGTAACACCCAAATTTGTTGGGTAAACATTTAACTCATAAACTGCCCAGAGTGCAAAGATTTAAATGGAGAAGGGGTTAATTGAGTTTTGATGGTTTCATTTATAACCGAAATCAAAATCTTAACCCAAAGACATATTCATCAAGAACCCCCAAGCTTCATAATCCAATGGCAAAGCTTTTCAAACAGTCGCTAATGACACTAAATCAAATGAACTAGCCCACAGCCTAATGGGTAATTATCTAAAACGCCACATGTGTTCACTTTCACTTTTTCCAATGCTGTTTGGAGCTAAATGTTAATTAAAAGCCAGCTCTAAACAGCTTTTAGGAGTGACATCATTGCTTTAATAAAAGTTACGTGAGGTATATTATCCAAAGAGTGAGCCTCCTTGGTGATCTTTTGTACATAAAGTTGATATTAAATATATTCAAAGTAGACTGTATACACAGTTTTACAACTTTTGTCATTAAAAACATATGAGTACTCAACCTTATTTCATCTCTTTAACAGAAACAGCGTGATATTGATGCTTTCCACCGGACTTCGCTTGATGCTGTTGCTTGGCATTGTGTTTCCACTGACTTAGTTCTTTCTAGTTCTGCTTGGTGATATCAAAGATTAGAAAATTATCTCTCCATAAAAACTAAAAGAAGAATAGGAAGTGCACAACACTGATGTTTGCTTCGGACAAAAAAATAAAAACACATCTCCTCCAAGACCATCCAAGAGGTCACCAAACTTTGCCAAGACATCCAAATTGGTTTGACTTGAGTTGCTCAATCTTTTGAGGCAAGTACCACTAAAGGAATTCTGGGAAATCACTGAGAATTCTGAGAAATTTCTATTTACTTAACATGAGCTGAAAGAGAACCTCGTAGAAACTTCAAACTCCCAACACGTGTTGACACGTGAGTCTGTACAAGACCACAGCGACCACTGTTCAAAAGTATTTCTAGAAGGGGTTAAACATGTACCATCGACTTAAAATGCCCATTTAAAGGAAATATCTTGAAGATGAAACATCATAGAGAAAAAGGGGTTTTGTTTATGCAAATCATAATAAAAACTTATAATTTACATGACATCACTCTGACAGTGCCCTAGCAACCAAACGTTTACCTGTCAGGATCGCTCTCCTCTCCATGTCAGCTCCTGTTCCTTTTATTTTGTCCTTGTCTCCTTCAGTCCCCAGTTCCATATATTCTGGCCACTTCCTTCTTTACTCTTTATTTAGATGTCTCTTCTGTGCTTTCTTTACTCATTAGTTCCCAACTATACTCACCTGTTTTCCCATCTGGGCTTTACGCTCCTTTGCTTCTCTCTCTCTATTCAAGGCCTGTCTTGCCTTTGTTCCGTCTCGGATCTTAGCATTGACCAAACCGCTGTTCATGCTCTGGTTGGAGAGGTTACCTTTGTGAGTTGTAGATCTTGATTATGTGTTGTGACTTTGCCTTAGTTCTTAGTTAGTTGGTCTCCTCTAAAGTTTAGGCAGCCAGGTTTTCCCCGTCTAAAGGTTTTTTTTTTTTTATTTCTCAGAGTAGCTTCCAGCACCTGAGTTCAGTCCAATGTCTTCATCACCAAGAGCACGTAATATTACCCTAGCAACCAGATTTTCTGGACTCTATCTCAGCTTCTGTAAATGATAAAGACATGGGAGTTGGTTAAAATAATGTATAGTGACAAAGAAATCATACTCTGTCACTGACTCCTTGTTAGCAACCTGACTATTTACCATAGCTACCAAGTTCATAAAGTCATAATCATAAAGTCACCAGTATATGTTTAGTAAGATATTGGTTTATATTACTTATATTAGCTTTGTATCCACAGCAATCAAAAATTGTGCCTGGACAATCATTTAATTTTACTTATACAATGATATAATGGTCAGCGTTTTAGTCTTTCTCTGTAAAAACAGAGCTTGTGTTTATTCGGGGAGGTTGGTCTTACTAGAACCAGAAGGATGGCGGTTCGATCCCCGCCAGCTCCATTCTGCCGTCCATACTACCTGCATTGGATAGATTGAGTGTTTGGTGGTGGGTAGGTGACGTAAAATGGCTGCCACGTTCTGTCACCACCAGTATGTGAAAGTGGAGAGATTGAAAAATGCTCTGAAAATTGTAAAGCATCTGGAAAAGCACTATTTAAATTGAAGGCATTTTTATTATTATTATGTATAGCTGCCCCCTTTGACCCAACCTGCTACTCTTGCATCTCAAGCATCCCAGCTTGTACCAGTTTAGAACCTCATCCCAGGGTATCAAAAACTGCCAAACAATACAGAAAGAGAAAGAGACAGAACCAAGTTGTGCCTTTACAAAACAGGTTGTGTGCATCGATACTTTCTTTTGTAAACAAGGCCTAATTATTCCCAAATTATTTTTTTATCCTTAATTTAAAGCTGTCACAAGCCAAAAGGTATGTGAAAACTGCTCAAGGTCTTCTTTTGAAATGCATCTTCTGTGTTATGGTTTCCGGGGCTGGATTTAATTGTTCATCGACGGTGGATTCATTTAAAGGCTCACTTAAGTGCCTCCATGGAGGATAGGCCATCTGTTTATTCATAAATACCTTTAGTGCATCACATTAAACACTGTTTATTCAACCTTCACCATCTCAACACTTTCTTCTGCCAGGGGCATAATGGATACCGAAGTACTATTTCTTTGAATTTCTTCTCATGTAAAGAATTCTGTAGGATGATTCAATACAACTGCTCTGAAAAAGTGCTAAAGGTTTCCTCTCAGGGTCATGTTTCAGGGTTTGGAATATAGATGTTTTATAATGGATCTTTGACACCTTTCAGATGTGCAAGTCACAGTAGTTTAGATGTGCAACGACAAGCTGTTCTGAACCAGATGTGAGCTCAAATGAGTTGACAATTCAAGCCGAACAGCAATTAAACATGGAAGAAACAGCTGGGGATTTAGATGAGATTCTTCATTCGGAAAATGAATGACCGTCAAAGATTTGTGAATGTGATGGAATCCTTGTTATGTCGTTTCACCAAAGATATCACAAATTATGCTTTCGGATCTTTCTACATGCAATGATCCACTCACATTTTTTTGCAAACTTACTTTTCCAAACCATCACTGCAAAAATCTTCCATTTTAAGAGTGAACATGCCTATGTTACGAGTCAATACTGTCTCGTTTGAACATACAACGGCAGTCATTGCACTCTTTTTACTCTCAGGCGGTGGAAGTGAAACGGATGAGCATTTGACAAATGAAATGTGAATGGTGTACATCTGCAGAGTAACGCCGAGCATGGAATTGAATATTGCATTTAAATGGAATGCTAAGCCTGCCAGGAGAAAGATCTGCAGAGTTCTGACCTTGTGTTTTACCGTGGCCATCCAGACATAATGGGAAACCTGCTGTGTGCCGGTCACATCCGCATTATAGTGAAATGTCACCTAATCCAGCTTCTTCCAAGGAACTTCACTGAAGTATAAATGTGCTGAAGAAATTAAATCGAATAAAAAACAACGTGTGTTAGTGCATCTAAACCATAGATTATTATTATTTTTTTTAATTCTGTAATTCACAGTCAAGTTTTTTTTCTTTATTCCTCTTTTGGTTGAGCACATGTAGTAATTGACGTCCAAATTATAGTACTGTGCTAAAGTTTAAGGCAGGCATGAACAAATGCTCTAAACAAACAATCCACTCAATAAATTGAAATGTTGATCATATTGGGAATGAACTGGATTTCAACATTCTAGGTCATTCACTTGACTTTAATCCTACAAACGTGCTCTAATAAATGATTTTCCAAACATTTTTTTCAATACTTGATATAATTACAACAACAAAAGAAATGTTAGATAAAATAAAAATGTATAAATCCCTCAAAAAAGCAACGGCAAGGTCAGGCAATGTATAAATTGTGTTTAAAAAAGCAGCCAAACCTTCCCTAAACTAAATACATTCTTCCAAAAAATAATTGTGCCATTGTGCTTTTTTGTGCCAGAACTTTGATAAACTCAAGCCATATCACAGGTCTTGTATTTCCAAGGGTTTTGCCCACTAGATGGCACTGATGGCACAGGTCTAAAAATTAAACTGAAAGACAATCATGAATTTTCTCATGTTTTAATTTGAATTACCTTGCAAATGATCTCATAACTCTTGTAATCTTCATTTAAAACCAAAAATATAAAAATTAATAACCTTTTTGAAACCTATATTTTAAATAAAAATTAAACAATTGGTGGTTTGTGTCATTCCTATATTTAATTCAAAACAGCCGCTGTGATTGGCACACGCACCGGTGTATGCTGAGACTTCTAAGGATTAAAGGTTGATCCAGGGATGGTATGAATTATATCGAATCAATTAACTGAACACACCCCTATTTGAAACAAAATGCAAATAATTCATTCCCTAGACATCCACCAGTCCAGTGAAGCATGGCTTCCTTTGGGTAAACTTTACTTTTATTACTTTTTAAGAGTACATTTTAAGTGTTGAGGTAGCTTTTAAAATAATGTTTCAAAAAAAGGTCCAAGTTTTGTGTTATCAAACATCTTAGTTTTGTGATTTGCATTATTCAGCATCTCATTCGTGCTGAAAAACGGCAGGGTCCCGTCGATGCCAAAGGCGGGAAATGGTCAGGATTTTCAGGAATGGTGATTTATTGTTGCTAACTTGCATAACAGCACAATCATGTTTGCCAGGTTGGATTTGCATGGATGCTTGTTCTGATTTACTGAGCGCTGATGCTCAAAGATGCATTATCTATATTGATTGCAGCACTGTAGATGGCAGCCCCTCAAAAGAAGCATTATCTTGATAAAACACATGAGGAAAAAAAAATTGAATCTCTGGAAATCTCATTTTTACCCCACAACGGGGTTAAAATGTTTGGCTTTGACCAAAAACCATCTGTTATAAATGCAGATTTTACTTTTTTTTTTTAAATAAAAAGAGCCGTCTATGACATTAAGACATTATTAAGATATTAAAATTATTAATATTTATGTCTTGTTTTTATACATCTCTTCCTTAGACAAATCCTAATTGGTCCCTGTTTTGCCATTTTTTTTCCTGCACAATGTAAAATCTTCTCATTATTTCTGGCCTCAGGAGATTAATTTATGGAATAATATGCTAAACTTTTTGATGAGGTCACAAGGTTAATATCGGCAAATACATGCAGGATGTGTTCAGACTTGATTTTGAGATTTTCTAGCTTTAAACACTAAGCTCTCTCAGCAAATAAATGATATCAGTTCTGCACAGAACGATGAGTTCAGATTAAATGTCACCACGGACAAAAATAAATCACTAAAGGTTGATTTATTTAACGTAAACTGTGCTCGTTGTTTGTTATGGAGGGAATTCTGGTGCTGTGAGAAGTGTCTAGAACCAGTATAGCAATCCGTGTGGTTCCATTCATTCTTGTGGTGCTCGGCCTGGAAGCTTCTGTTGCGTGTGAATGGACACACCAACCCGGGATGGCTTTATCTATTTTGTTGTCCAGTAGCTTCTTTTTTTAAGCTGAGTGGTGCTGTATTTCGGCTGGTTGTGGCGCTTCTGCAGGTCTTCTTCAATGAATCGGTCTTGAGTGGAAGTGAAGGAGTAGGTGATGAGCAATCAGCCTGAGATGCTCTACACAAACCGTCTTCTCCTTTGATGCCAGTACCACAGCCTCCAGAAGCTTCACAGTTTCCTCTTTAACCCATACATTAAACTATGGCTCCTGGTGTTGTGGTTCTGCTGGTAGAGAATCATTTTGGTGCAGGAATGTCATGGCCCCTCAGTCTGATCTTCTGTTGTGCTGGCTTTGTGCTTTGATTTAAATTTGCATTTAACATTTCTGTAACATTTAGATATGTGAACCCAGGGCCACGTGGGAGGAAAATAATAGTGTCAAAAGACCAACAGAAATCCAAACACAAGTGCAATGAATTAAAATACACTCTACAAAAAGAGTTCTATATCAAACCAAATCTGGTTCTTTGGCTCGTAATCATAGGGGAACCTTTTTTGGTGCCATTTAGCACTTTTAGAACCAAGCATCCATATAGAGCATGTTAAACACAACAAAGACATTCCTTTAGAACCTCAAAGGCCATAACAAAGTGCTGTAACAGTACCTCAAAAACCAGGGAAGAACCAAAATGAGCTTAAGAAGTTTTTCAAAGTAAGTCTCTGCAGCATGGTATATCAAACTACTCCACTCCAGTCTGATACAAAAGAGACAAATTAGTTTTCAAATCAAATAAAATTGTGTTTTATTTTTCAAGGGATAATTAATTTAAGGTGTGGCCGCAAATCGGCAAGCTCTGATAATCTCGTCTGGTTTTCGTCACACTGAGCACAAATTGAGCCAATGGAAAGTTTGCCAGTTGCAGTCCAGTTCCAGTCTGACAAATAATGAATTGAGCTGTGATGTTTTTTTTTCCACTCTGAAAAAGCTAAAGATACAGTACAAAGCTCAATAAAGGAGTCTATCTGCAGAGCACTCAGGTGCATCTGTGTCAGATAGTGAACATGTCTCTGGCAGGATTTAATCAGGTCCAGCTTTACCCGAGATTTATTTTTCTTCATGGCAAGTCAATGTATTAACATATGATTAATTACTCTCTGTAACTACACAGACAGTCAACTTGATGAGGTTTGCTAATTCTAAACGCTGATACGGCTGAACACAAGAGATGAATTGCACTGTGGGAAATCCTGACAAGTATTATGAACTAGTCTTCAGGAAACTCAAATGTCTTTCCAATAAATGGACTCCATTCAGTGTGTTTGTGTTTCGGGGGTTGTGCACACATGAGCAGAGTTCTATGTGTTTCTTTAAAATAAACCACCACCACCTACTACTACTAATACTACCACTATAACTACTTCTACCATTACTATGACTATCACAGTGACTATGACTACTACTACTACTTTGATTACTAATAATAATTACTACTGTCTTTACTAATACTGATACCACTATCACTACTGCTACTAATACTACTGCTACTACTTCTACTACTACTGCTGCCACCGCTACTACTACTAGTACTTCGATTACTAATAATAATTACTATTGTTTTACTAATACTGATACCACTATCACTACTGCTACTAATTCTACTGCTACTACTTCTACTACTACTGCTGCCACCGCTACTACTACTAGTACTTCGATTACTAATAATAATTACTATTGTTTTACTAATACTGATACCACTATCACTACTGCTACTAATTCTACTGCTACTACTTCTACTACTACTGCTGCCACCGCTACTACTACTAGTACTTCGATTACTAATAATAATTACTATTGTTTTACTAATACTGATACCACTATCACTACTGCTACTAATTCTACTGCTACTACTTCTACTACTACTGCTGCCACCGCTACTACTACTAGTACTTCGATTACTAATAATAATTACTATTGTTTTACTAATACTGATACCACTATCACTACTGCTACTAATTCTACTGCTACTACTTCTACTACTACTGCTGCCACCGCTACTACTACTAGTACTTCGATTACTAATAATAATTACTATTGTTTTACTAATACTGATACCACTATCACTACTGCTACTAATTCTACTGCTACTACTTCTACTACTACTGCTGCCACCGCTACTACTACTAGTACTTCGATTACTAATAATAATTACTATTGTCTTTACTAATACTGATACCACTATTACAACTACTACTACTGCTGCTGCCCTGGTACTACTACTACTTCTGCTACTACTGCTACTACTTGTATCACTAAAAAACCTACTACTATCTCTACTACTTCAGTTACTACTACTAGTACTACTACTACTACTACTCCTACTACTACTACTACTACTACTACTACTACTACTACTTCTATCACTAATAATTATCTCTACTGTCTCTACTACTTCTGCTACTACTACTATCACTACTATTTATTACTACTGTCTCTACTACTATTGATACCACTATCACTACTACCATTACTATGGCTACTACTACTACTCTTGCTTCTACGACTACACCTACTACTACAACTACTGCTGCTGCTGCTACTACTACTATTCCTACTACTACTGCTGCTACTACTACTACTACTACTACTTCTGCTACTACTGCAACTACTTGTATCACTAAAAAATCTTCTACCATCTCTACAACTTCTGTTACTACTACTACTACTACTACTACTACTACTTCTATCACTAATAATTATTTTTAATGTCTCTACTACTTCTGTTACTACTACTATCACTACTATTTATTACTACTGTCTCTACTACTATTGATACCACTATCACTACTACCATTACTATGGCTACTACTACTACTCTTGCTTCTACGACTACACCTACTACTACAACTACTGCTGCTGCTGCTACTACTACTATTCCTACTACTACTGCTGCTACTACTACTACCACTACTACTTCTACTACTACTGCTACTATTAGTACTTGTATCACTAAAAAAATCTACTACCATCTCTACTACTTCTGTTACTAGTACTACTACTACTACTTCTATCACTAATAATTATTTCTAATGTCTCTACTACTTCTGTTACTACTACTATCACTACTATTTATTACTACTGTCTCTACTACTATTGATACCACTATCACTACTACCATTACTATGACTACTACTACTACTCTTGCGTCTACGACTACACCTACTACTACAACTACTGCTGCTGCTACTACTATTACTACTACTACAACAACTATCACTATTTTTACTATTACTACTACTTCTATAAGTATTACTACTACTCTATTAATAATTATGATTTCCATTGAAGTAACCAACATTGGAATTCATTTGTAAATAACTATTTTTAATGAGCTTCAATATTTTGTTATTAGTAAAGTCAATTTTTTTCTTTAATCTTTGATCACGTCATAGTTTGTATCAAATCATATTTATAGTCAATTATTTACTGCAGTGTTTTCCTGAAATTCTATGTCTGCTGTTGCTCATGTTTTTTCATACCCAGTATTTTACACAATTTTGATTTTGTTTGTTAAAAGTGCCCTTTGGCTCTCCTCCTCCCTCTAGTGCCCCCTCCTTCAAGAAATCCGAAATCAAACTATTGATTTCATGTTTGGGTCACATTTCAAGCTTTATTTTTCTATTGTGTATTTTAATCGCAGATATTGCAGAGCAGCAGAAAGCCCAGCAGCTTTTTTTTCTGCCAGAAACTTTACTTTGCCTCTTTCCTCATCAATAACTTTGAAGGGAAAAAAAAGTACTCCCTCTTCTCCAGCCCTTGATCCGGTTCTACATCTCTGTGCTCAGTCGATCTGTCTCTGCATCAGTGCTTTATTCTCACCCCACGCTCCGCAACAGAGAATCTGCTGCTAATCCTCTTCCCTAAGCTGGCCAGCCGAGCAGATGCTCTCCTTCACAAGATCTCATAAACATAACACAGACAGGATACTGAAACACAAGCTCAGAGTTCAACTCCGGAAAGAATCCGACTGCTGCTCTTTTGCGACGGCCTCAAGCCTGGTTTCCAATCTGTTTACAGTCTAATGTTTGCAGGAAAAAACTAACATTAGGTTGTTATTATTATTGTTCTCATCAGATTTATCTTTTGCCTTCGAACCAGCAGCAATTCTTATGGATACACTTGCACAAATTGCAATAAAAATGATAATTAACCAATTCTACCAAATGTACTAATAATCCTCAATGTCAAACCAAGTTTAGATCCCAGTTATGAACAGAAACACTTGTGTAGTGGTTTAATTCTAAATTGGAACAGTCAAACTCTGCTAGTTGAGATTTGTAGCAAGATTGTTATTCTGAATCTACAAAGTCTCTCCTAGTAAACAACTGCAAAGCGGTCTATTTTGAAGAAGCAATGAAGAACTGGACAAAGTTGAGGACTGTAAACTCAGTGTTTGGCCAATGAAACTGATTGCCCAAGGCATCAAGACACATCAGTCATTACCCTTCGAAAATGGTGCATGTCCAGCAGTTCCATCTCCTTAGAACTGGCAGAAAGCATTAGGACCCAGGTTCACCATCTACTGTCTGGAGAAGTCTTCTGAGAAATGGTCTTTCGTGGAAGAGTGGCAGCCAAAAAGCCATACCATATCCTACGGCTGAGCGTTAAAACGATATCGATATGTATTGCGATAGATGTGATCGATATCAATAAAACATGTGTTCGACAAAATGTGTTCGCCACTCCCTCTCTGGTAACCTAGCAACGTAGGGAGTGACATGCAAACAGCCGATCTTGTAACAGTATCAAGTTTGGTTGCGCCATATCGTTGTCTCGTGCTGGTGTTCGGGATACCTCTTCATAATGAAAAAAAAGGAGTACTGGTGCGAGGAGATGATTAAAAAAAGATCAGAGGAAGCTTATAATGTTTAAATGCATTCTATTTCTATTTTATTTCTCCTGGTCCCAATTTTTAAAAGGTCATAAAAATATCCATAGTTATTATCGATGTTATCTGATATGAATGAGTGATATTGTGATACAGTTTTGAACCATATCACCCAGCCCTAAAATATTGACATGGGATTGAGGATTAGCTTGCAAGAAGACATAGAAACCTGGGAGCATTAAAAACAGAACCCTGATCTCAACATCATCGAGTGCGACAGGGATTACATGAAGAGACAGAAGGATTAGAGAACGCTACATCTACTTAAGATTGGGAACAAGTTGCTGAGTTTCAAAAAATATTCATTTGATTATTCGCTGCATTTTATTTTTTGATGAAAATGTAATTATATTAACAAAGGGTCGCCAATCAGATGCTATAAAATGTAACTAAGCATTCCATTAGTGTTTTTCTTGTGTCTCATTATGGAAAATTAGGTCGTCAAAAGTGCCGTCCAGTGTTTCGATGAGAGATCACTGAGGGAACCTCCTGTCCTGGGTGTAGTTAGTATTTAATGAACATCTATATATTAATCTTTTTCTAGCATTGTTTTGAACCCAGACACATTTTATTAATTTACATCAAATAGAAAACATAATCATTTTGGTAAAACTTTTTAAAATGATAGTAGTTGCCCCCCCACCACTCATCATCCAATCTGGCCCTCTTTGTAGAGCAAATGTTTGGACACCCCTGCCCTACTGTATTTATACTTTCCTAAACCCGGGACTCTTGAAAATAGGCTCTCCACCAGTTCTTTGCCGGTTTGAAGGTGCTATAGCACTTTTATCACTTAAAAAAAACTTATTAAGCTCTTTTTGACTCTTCACTGGTTCATTCGAGGGAGATGTATAGCCCTTTTTTGCTCTAAAGAACCCTTTGGGATGTGTTTGGTTCTCCATTGGTTGTGATTTTTGAGATACTGTTACAGAACTTTGTTAGCGTAAAGAAACTGTTATGGCCTTTTTAGTACTTCTGATTCTAAAGTAGTTCTTTGTTGTTTTTAATGCGCTATAAACTGATGCTGGATATATATTTCATGGCCAAGTTTATTGATTTGATACATTTGATGGTTGGTCCTAAATAGCACCTCTGAAGATAAATGTTAAAGAAGGTTCCCGATGATGCATCTAAGAACCAGATTTGGTTCTATATAGAACCTTTTTATAACGTGCCTTAGACATATGGAACACCAATGTGTGGGATAAAAGTCAAAGAATGATTTGCCCATTTTTGATGAGAGATGGGAAACGTTGGGAAATGACAACAGGTTCAGAACTCAATTCCCCCACACCCTGCACAACCACATGTTTTTCCAGTGCACCATCCACTTCAGCACACGGCTGGATGTCTATTTGTATTGTGCTTTGGGACCTGGTAGGGTTGGTTGTTAGCGATGTGTCATGTTACTGTAAAAGAAGAACTATAGCAGCTCACATTCTTATGACTGAAACGCCAAGACTTTTGGCATCAACAACTGCCATTGAAGAGTATCCGACACGCTGGCTCATGATTAACCAGTGTACCTCTCCCTGTATGACTCCACCGCTTTACTGTAATGCTTTTGGCTCATGTCTGGACGCTCCTGCATTGCTTTGTTAATTTATGCATTAAGTTGGATTGGGTCCAGTCGAGAAATTTCCAGTGGCTCTTAAACATCAGGAGAGGCTCACATCATTTTCCTGCGAGTAATTGGAAGGTACGATGGAGGCCATTAATGCAGCGAGGCCAGGGAAACAGGGAACCAGTGATCAATCAACTACATACAAGCTGTGGGGTCCAATCACAACAGCACTCATCCATTGCTTTTGAATGCCATTCCTCCACCCCCAGCAGACACTTTTTAAGCAACGGTCGACCTGAAACTAATTGTGACAGAATAAACATTGACAGAAAATGTTTATTTTATAGTTCAAAGAGTCAATTTTCAAAAGATGTTTTAATGTAGTGGCTCAGTTAAACTCTACTTTAACCGGGATTTGCTCTTTGTTTCATCAAGAGTACAATAGAATTCCCTGCTCTGTTTAGCTGAAAGCATATTACTCTCCTCTATCGATCCAGCATTCATCTTCGACTAGTTTGGAATCCATCAGGTTCGACAGTGATCTCCACAAACTTCTCGTTAAGGTAATTTAAGGTAATTTCTTCAATATCAAGGATCAGAGATTTATTTGCTGCAAAGTGGCGCCAAATATCGACGAGTTACACCATGTCCCAAATCAACCACTGGCTAACACTGTTCTGATTGATTCTGATCAGCAAGCCACCGCTCAATTTCCCAAACATCCTCAATCTTTTCAGCTAAGAAGTGCTTTGGCGTTTCTTTTGGGTATTAACTATTTATTAAATCTATGACTATTAAACCTTAAAATGTTTAACGTTGTTTGTCTACTTCATCGAGTATACAAGAGGAAAACAATTTATTTTAACATGCGTTCTTTAAAAGCCACTTAAAAAAAAACATTCACCACTCAACACGAACAGCTGCATCTAAAATCATTGCTTCCACAGTGGCTGCAAACTCACTCATCCCCTGAATTACAGCAGTGAGGACAGTCATCACGATCCCTGCTGAAAGTATGTCAAGTGCTGATGTACCAAACCTCTGTCGTGAATAACATACAACTGGCTTTTCAAAATCAGTGAAATTCAGTTCTAAATGCGAGAGTTTCACTCCGAAGCTATATTCGATCAGTTAAATATTTTCCAGAAAAAAAGCAAACTTTTCCATAGCGTAAAACGTTGCTGCATTGATATTATAGACTTGTATATCATTCACCACTCTGAAAAGTCACTTGGCTTCAGAACACTTGGCTTCAGGCTAAACTGTCATGCAGTGAGAGTGTTTTTGTCTTTATAAAGTATGAGAAACTCTGCAGAAGTTAATTTCACCACTTTTTAAAAGATTTCTGATGTGGATCTATTTGCAAAAGAAAAAAAAGAGCATCTGATTTTAGCTTTTTGTTATTTAAACTAAACTGTTTTTTAAACATACGGAATGCACCTCCAGACCAGAGGCTCACTCCCACTTTGAGCCAGAGACCTGCTCCTGCTTCGAACCAGAGACTTGCTCCCACTCTCAGCCAGAGACTTAGTCCCTCTCTGAGCCAGAGACCTCTAAGACACTTTGAGCTGAGCTAGAGACTTGCTCCCGCTTAGAGCCAGAGGCTTGCTCCCACTCTGAGCCAGAGACTTAGTCCCTCTCTGAGCCAGAGACCTCTGAGACACTCTGAGCCAGAAACCTCCTCCAGCTCTGAGGCAGAGACCTCCTCCTGCTTTGAACCAGAGACCTGCTCCCACTTTGAGCTTGAAACCTGCTTCCACTCTGAACCAGAGACGTACTCCAGCACCGCACCATAGACCACTGAGACACTCTGAGCCAGAGACCTGCTCAGAGACCTGCTCCAATCTGAGCCAGAGACTTACTCCCATTGTGAGACAGAGACCTCTGAGAGACTCTGAGCCAGAGACCTACTCCCAGGCTGAACCAGAGATCTACTCCTTCTCTGAGTCAGAGTCCTGCTCAGGTTCAACTTTCAGAAGCCCGATTGCACTTCAGTTCTGCTGACCAAGATCTGGCATCAGGACGAAACTTAGATTGGGAGTCTGTGGCAATTCTGGGTCCAGTGCGCTATTGCTGGAGGTGTCTGACCACAGGAATGTCCCTTGCTCCCTATTTGAATAGTATGCAGACTCATCCAAACCTCCTGCAGCCTCCTCCATCGACCCTACATCACCTCCTTAATGGATAATTTTCCTGGTAGCAACTGGAATTATTTCTGCCAGTTTTGCTGCTCCAAAACAGCTCGATAAGTCTCCCCTTTTTCATCCTGGGCCTGAGTGGGCCTGCTATATCACAGTCTACTCCTGTCCCCTCTGGAGTCTTTGAGCTGCAGCGGCCTGTCCAACGTTCAACTCTGCCCACAAACTCCAGCTCTGGAAGAAAGTTATAATATAGGGACAGGGTTGCGGGGTAATTTTGTTTTGATTGTTATCATATTTTATAGCAAGAAATGTGGGCAAATGTAGAAAACCAATTACATGAAGGATGTTTTTGGAGGTACAGGAAACCGGATTGCCGACAAGAAACCCACGCTCACATGGGGAGATAGATGATTTCCCCCCGGAGCATATTCTGTCTGTAGGCAGGGTGCGGGCTTGTAGATTGAGGTTGTATAAGAACTGCAAACATTCTCAGGGAGAATTTTCCAGAGCTTTAGATCTAGGTGAGAGACCGCATCCAACCTGGCACTGATCATTTGTACTTGTTATGCCATCTGCTCTTGGAGATTTTGGTATGGCGTTATCATGGGCTCACAGAAGAGTCTGTTCTGTCAATGTTTGAGCCTGACAAAGTGTCTCACAAATCAGGCTTGCTTCGGATTTATAATTCCACGACAACGGAAGATAAAGTTGGACAAGGAACCGTTTCCAGCTTTCTTTAGTCTACAAAAACAATATAAATGCATGAAAACTGCAAGATTGAAGCCATCACTCAGATGAGCAGAACTAGCATTCGTCTTTTTCAGACTATTTTAAACCTAGTCCAATACAATGTTGCATGGCGAAATGGCTTGTGGTGTAGAGTAAAATGAAGCACTGCTTTAAAGATCCATCCTTCTTCCATAGCACAAATCTATAAAACTGAGTCAGCATCAAGTCGGCTGTCCAGATGCATTTGATCAGCAAGAAGATATTAATATTGACTGCTCAGATCCAGCAGTACAGCTGTTATATTGTCAGCCTACGACTCTGTGATTATAAGCAAACCACTCATTTTTATTTCATCAACAGACCAATAATGTAACCGTTTTCACAACATCAGCTTATTTAGTTCCACTTGTAGTGATTTATCAGGCCCTGTTTATCAGTATGGGCAAGAAGAACCCATACTGGCTCCCAGGGGCTCGGTTTCAATATCTCATTATGAGAAAGTTGTGATGGGGTTGAGACCTGTGCTGATTGCCCTTGTCCTGTAAATGTAATGATGCCCGTCTCTGTAACCCAAGGAGGGCACGGCATCTATGCATACAGTATCACAAGCATGGTTCAAATCGCATTCTGTACATTTCAAATTCTATCAATCAGATTTCACAATGGATTGCTCTTGTAAATTGCAGTCTGCGTAACGTGTGGCTTGGAAATTGTCAATTTCAGATTAGATGAGAAGGTCACCACTGTAACACGAGTGTTTGAAGAGCCCCTGTGGGGTTTGGAAGATGAAAGATGTTAAGAACTGGAGATTCATTATTGCTAATCAGATGTTGTACTGCTTAAAGGGTTATGGGTGCTCACTTTTGCACATAGAATATTCAACAGTAGCTAGCTTTTGGAGGGAAATGGATTGTAGGCCATTACGAGCATGCAAACATGCAGTCGGTTTCTCTCTGTTTCACCTGTTTGTGACCTGAGTCTCTCTTTTTTGTGACTACAAAGAGGTCATTTTCTGCTTGCATGGTGTTCTTTTTCATAATGGCTTCCATGTCCAACGTTCATCCAGAATGTTCTCTGGAAATGTGCTTAAAATCATAATGTTGAGCTACTTTGGAGAAGAAATCTCAATACACATTTTGCATTACTTTGCTCCTGGACAACATAGCATTTACCCAATGTTCTTTTTATAAGTAGTATGTAATCTGCAAACCCTCACCTGGAGAACCTTGCATTCCTAAACCACCAACTATTGAGTAAGTTCTCATTCAGTTTGTAGTAAACCCCTCCATACACAATAATACCATTGCCACCAAGACAAAAAGCCTAATTTTGGCTTCCACCTGTTTTGACAAACTACAAAGCACCCGGCAACCTGTTAAACACCCTGGCAACGTACTAAAACAAGCTAGTTGTTCTTACACCACCACTAGAAAGACTCAGACAAATGTATAACTTTTCCAGCATCCTCACTTAGACCATCCAAAACCAAAATTTATGTTAGCAACCAACCAAAATACCCTAGCAACCTACAGAAGTTCTGTATCATTTGAAAACAACCACATTTAGCAACATTGTGACTAGCACCTTTTCTAGTGCCTCAGAGAGTATGCTAGAGTTTGTAAACCACTATCACCTTACATGATTAGCTTAATAAGACGTTTACCTAACAACACCAAATCAGCCACCCATGAAGCTACTGTTCTAGCTGCCGCTCACTAAGAACTCAAGCTTTCTATGGTTGTGGATGCCATAACCACCATCGAATGTATCAGACATTCAGATCACCTTAGAATCTCATTTGATTTGTAAATCTAAACTTCAGACACACAAACAAATTCAAATCATCTCACTGAAATCTTTCTTGCTTAGCAACGCCCTAACCATCGCTTATAGCCAACATCCCAAACAAATGGCAGTTGTAAGCCACCACCCAAAACACCAAAACTTCTGAATAAGTGCTGTTTTACCTTATTGACTCCACCTAGCAACCAATGCAATCACCCTAGCAACCACAGAACAACTACTTAAAATGCTAATTAAGCTAAACAGTAAGCACTTGGGGCACACTACATAAAATACCAAGAACTTGTAGCCATGACGCTAATGGGGGAGACATGGGATGAAATGTTTTGAGACAAATGCTCCATGTGTATGATGCGCTCAATATGAGAGAAAACATAGATATTTGAGTGTTTAAAAGTTGATTTCGTTCAACTGAGCATGCTGCTGAGTGTGTCTCACAAGTTTAGATTCCACAACAGACGCTGTGTGGAGGAACCATTACATAAGTACCAGTGTTCCTGGCATTATTGGCAAGGAAAGAGAGCGGCCATGAATTCCATTTCAATAATTGTGTCAAGTGTTATTTTGGCCTTGTGGCAACTAGCTAAACAATGATTTATCACTCGAATAAGCGCACATTTTCCCAAACATCATTCATTTTAGCCCCCGGCCTGTCAAAGACAGAGGCGTTCACACATTCTGAGATGAACGCACATTTAAACTTGTGTCTGCATTTTTTTCTTCCTCTTTATGCAAACTCATGCACAATGGTAGACGATACTGTTTTGCATTGTGATATGAGATTGTGGACTGATTGTTGTCTCGGATCCCTGCAGTGAAAATATGTGCTGATAGCTGCTTGTCAAGCTGCTTGAATATAAGCAATCAAACCACAGGAGCTGTATTAAATTCAACTAATGTGAGTGAACATATTATAATCAAGGAATGACATTTGAATATAAATAAAGACTGTGCAGTGATTTCCTCATTTCTGAAACCCAGCAGTGCTCATTATTAAACATATACCAGCTATTTCCTTACTTTAACAAAATGCATATTTATTTTTGGCACAGTATATAAGGGACTACATATTTAGAACAACATTGTCCTTTAACATCATTAGGAACAACCAATAAGAGTTTAACATATCAACACCACACCCTAGCAACTGACTCTGAATATCCTAGCCGACAGCCAATGGCACAAACAGTTTTGGTTACTCTACACTACTGGTGCTTTTCCTTGCATTATACAGAACATTTTGGTTTAGTGCAGGTCTTGCCTTTCCATTGAATGCAAGTGCTATAAACAGTATCACATTTGCTTTGTTCTGCCTCAAAAGCATGCTTCTCCAAAGCATACCGTACAAAACTTCTTCCATGTCAACAAATCACAGCCACAGAAGAGTACAGAAGAGTGGCTTGGTTTTGTACTGTGTTCTGTCTTTTGTACTGGTGCTTTTGTACCCATCGTGACCTGGTTCTTTTACCCAGTTCAATTGAGCTGAACTGATCCTTTTTTTCTGATTGGTCAGAGTAAGCATAATTTTAACAGCATTAGATGCCACAACAAGTTTTTCACACAATCAGAAAGATGTTTATTGCCAAGTGTGCACGTGCACAAACAAGGAATTTTTTGTGGTACAAGGGATGCTCTCCAGTAGAGGTATATGAAATAACGAACAATAAAAGAAATGGGAATACAATGGGAAAGCCATTGCAAACAAGCACATACAGACATAATACAAGAAAAACATTGCAGTAGGGTGGTCGGTAGAAGGGGTGGTGGTGGGACTATGTTCCTTAACTAACGCTTTCCTGCTGCCATGATAGGCGCCATAGTCATTGCCCGCTAAGATTACAGCAGTTAGGAGAATAGAGAAGCATAGTGTCCTTGAAGAGCGAATGCAGAACATCTCGTTATCTTGCTCTCTCTGGGAAGTGTTTTGACTCCACGATGGCCTTCGAGACCAACTGTAAGAGATGTTGGAAAGCCAAATGGGAGAAAGTAGATTTTGGACACAGATTTTTACTGTCCACCACAGGTCTCCATTTTGTCCAACATCCATTGCATAGCCATCAGTCCCTCCTCGATGATATCCAGTTTGCAGTCACAGACCACAGTGTGTCCCAACAGATATATATCTAGTCATTCCAGCCGGTCAGTTTAGTGGGGTTCTGAGCACTGACTGCCTTTGGTAATCGCCGATAGCTGAGAGTTCCATGCATACTGATCTGTAGAATCCCAGTTATCACAGCTCAAATTAGGTAAATTAGACAGAGCAGCCAGGCACATGTGTCCCCTCTTGGCCCAGGCATCCATCGTGTAGCCAGCAGCAAAAGTTCCCGCAGGACAGGAGGGCTCCCATTGAACCCATGCCAGTTGATCAGTACTTCCTTTTATCCGGAGAGCAAGCCAACGAGATAGGGGAATACCTGGATGGGGGAAACCCTGGGTTGTCGGGGGAAATGGTGCTAGTGTTGGCAGCACTCACTTTGTCGTCTATAAAGAAGATAACTACATCACCCTGTCAACATCAGTTAGCTGGTATTTCCTGGCTCAGAATGGCAGCTGTCAGATCATCAAGACGGATGCAGCAAACTGGAGGTGAATTCGAAGACCCCCTTTTCACCTACCAAATGGTACTATGGCACAAACGAGATACACTGTTTTCATTCCATATGAGCTTCCATCCCAGACACAAATGCAGGGGTCTTAGTACAAGTTATCTCATTATTTAATAAAAAGTAATGAATGTTTGGTGTTACGCGTATACTATTGATGCTAAAGAAGATCAAATCACATGGCTAGAGAACTCAGGAAGTGGCTTTCTTGACTCTCTCAAGTCTACGTCAAGTGTCTTGTCAATCTGTGTAAAGAGTGTCAGCATGTTCCAGCATGTCATTCTGCACAAAATGCTAGTGCTTCAAGCTACAAATTGCTCATCAAGCCCCTTGTTTAAAGCCATTCTCATGTCTGAGAGAGATATTGATTTATGCATAGCGTACTGCATCAGAAAACAGGCTGAAGTGCAAAGGGAAAATCAGTATGCCACCGCCGTGACTCGTGTCTCAACCCGACTACACTTGAGAATCAACGTTTTATGCTTGCCATTAGGATCTATCTTCCTGAAATGTACATCACGTTACTTTTGATGTGTGTACAGTTGTTCAGTTTGTTATTTAATGATAGCGCTGCACTTTAAGGAAATTGTATGGCATTTATTGAGGTTTTATGGTGAAAATGGGCTCTGGGAACACGGAACGGGATGCTCTTGGGAAACAAGCTGTAGGTCAAATTGAGATTCTTTCAGGAAATTAGGGATAATTTAGAGTGTATCGCAATAAAATAGACTTTTTACTAAAGAGTTGGCATTGACGGCAGAAAAAGAAATAAATGTATGAATAAAATGTTGAAAAGGCATCTTGAGAGTCTAGATGGCAAAATACTTGAACAAACCTAAAGGAAAGTTTGATCGTCTTTTGGATTTCTATATTCAACGACCAATTTAAAGAAAATGTTGTACCCTATACCTTTGGGGTATTGATACATTTCAATATTTGTATTTCCTTTTTTAATACTTTGTACTCTATAACATGTCTGTGTCACTATGAATGCGATAAGTATAGATATATTGTGTTTCCGGTATGTATTATTATACATATCAATTTAAATGCTAAATATATGGGGTACCTTTTACAAAGTATGTTTCTGTCTTTGCATTTGTACATTTAGTATTAACCCATAGAAGTCTCTGCACGCACTGGTGCGTGTGCCAATCACAGAGTCAATTTTTATTTAGGTAGGAATGACGCAACCCGGCTATTGTTTAAATTTGATATGAAATATAGTGTGTAGGTTATTATCTTTCAAAGAGGTTTGTCTGTTTTTTTATATAACTTTTTTACATCATTTTGACCTTGTCTTTGCTTTTTTGGGGGCATTTATTAATTTTTATTTTGTCTCAACACTTTTGATTTTTGTAGTAAAAAACGGACATTTGTTACTTTTTTTTGGGGTTGTACTAAAAAATGATATTAACCATTGCCAGAAAAAAAAAGTAAATATACTTTATTAGAGCAAATTAGTAAAAAAATGCTCAAAAAGGCCTGGGACTTTTAAGGGTTAATGCTTTTATCCAAAGTGACCTATCCAAAGAACAAAGAGTTGGGAAATCATAAGATGTGCTCGAAAAATATCAGATATTACCAGAACGCAGAAGTGCTATGGGAGTACATTTGCTCCTTGCTTCTGATTGGTCATGAAAAAGACTTGTTTTTAAAGGTTAAAAGAGTCCAAACGGTCACATTTTTCAATTCACTTAACATTTCTTTGTAATTGTTGTATTGTCAGATTACTACTAGTTTCATTTACTTAAGAACTTGTGCACCAAGTCTTAAAAGATGACATTTAGAATGCGCTAGCTGTAATTAATGTGGTGTGGTGGCACTTTTCATAATTTATCTGATCTTTTGAGTCACTCTATCAAGCAGCTAGGCATTAGCTAATGATTTGGCCAGTGCTGGATGTTCATCTCAGATTGTGATGTCCTTTCAGGTCAGGAGGGCTTTCTGGCTCAAAATGAAAGTGTAAGCAAACCACCCCTGTGAATGTGTTTACATATTCCCAACAGTAATCAAATGAATTAGGGTTTGATTTATTTGGGACTCTTGGTAATATGCTATTTAGAATGAAAATTGTTTTTTCTGCCCTACAAAGCAAAAAACTGACTAGTTCCATGACTTTAAATGTATAATTTTTATTCTTTCTCATAATATCTCATCTTAAATAAGGTGCTGGATGATAGAATAACTTTATTTTCAGGGTTTTGTAGGATTATAGTCGGGTGTATGATCCACAGTCAAAAACAGCTGTAAAGGAGGTTTTAAAAACTGGGTGAGCTACAAAAAAACTCTGCTGTCAAGGTGAGGTTTCACATCATGGCAAGACTGAGCACAGCAACAAGACACAAGGTATTTATATGGAATCAACAAGGTCTCTCCCAGACTGGGGACTGCGGATCGTAGGCACAAACGCCGCCTTAGTACAAAATTATGTAAGACATGTCCACTAGTGCCATTAGCTCAGGACTGGCAGAAACCAATTGGATCCAGGTACACCCATCTACTGTCTGGAGAAGTCTTTTTATTTTTATTTTTTAGAAATGACCTAAATCATACTTTCAATGGAAACAAGGCCCAGCAAGAACTGCGGGGCAGTACACTGGCAACAGGAGCCAGTGAGAAATATAGGCCCGTTTCAAAAGGATTTTTGTTTTTTGAAGGGCTGGAGGGTGATACTGAGTATCTGCAGGCAATAGTGAAGCATGATGGAGGTTCGTTGAATGCATGTGGTCAGGATTAATGGTGTTTTCAATGCTGAGAAATACTCAAAAGCATCATTTGGCCCCAAACATTCAGTCCCTTAGAGATATGTTGATCATGAAGAAGAATGAGAAGTACTGGAAGTGATTGCATGGCCCCTGCTCCCCACATCATTGAGAATGTCACGGAGAGACAGAAGGATGTGAGCCTCCAGCTACTTCTAGAAAGTATCTTTGGTTTGTTCTTCAAGGAATAGCTGAGTTCTTTCAAAAACAATGTACAAGTGTACATAGAAGAATGGGTGCTGTTGTCACACCAAATGTTGACCTACCTTAAATTTATCTTTATTGAAATCACTGTATGTTCTTGAGGTTGATGAATGTAAACGATTAAAGGCCTGGACACACCATCGCAAAATTTCGTGCGACAATGCACCTGGATCGAAAACCATGGGCGCTTTTAAAAGATGGCTATCCTACATTAGCAACTTCATACAGGAATCAGGAAAGAAATATCGTGCAACTAATCACTGTTCCACATTCGTGATTTTTTTTTTAGGTGTTCTTTATTTCTTCTCTGTCGTCGTCTTCTTCTTTCCTGTTATCTTCAGGCAGGGAGCGTTTCGCCTCAATATTTCCTCGACACACACAAAGAGCACCTTGCTGAGAAGCCATCCGAAGATTCGTGCAAATCTCCATTTTTGAAACCATTCTATGTTTACAGAATTTTTTAACGCTTGCACAGTACTGTATATCCTCTGATGGCCAAACCAACCAATTCACAACATTTTGTTCGGCCTACAGTATGTAGATTGTATTCGGATGTCTACGATTCTAAAAGCATGCAGCCCACATTTCCCCCCCATCAGGAACAGTTGCACATCCTACAGAGCTTTGCTTTCAGCACCTTTAGACATGGCCTTTCTACAGCGCAGTCTGTTAACAGACACTGTTGGAGACTGATTGTACTTTCTGCCATCAGACAACACACAGTTCTTCATTTTCTCCCATCATGCAGTTCCACAGTTAGTTCCACTGCATCACACACAAACAAACAGCTCTTTCACATTCAAGCGCTCAGATAAAATACTGGAAAATCCAATCATATATGTGCACTTTATCGAACCACTCTGTTGGTCTTGTGCCTGCTTCAGTAAAATGCCTCTATCTGTGTGTTGGTTTTTCACAGTTGAGTTGCTGACTTCGGTATTCTCTGTGTGTTCACTTAGTGACCTCCAGAGCCACAGGAGAGGACCGCTGCTGTTTATTTGGGTCTATGCGGGATGTTTGGGACTGCAGTTGTTTTTCTTTTTGTAATCCAAGGACAAGGGCTGCAAGTGAGAGAATGAGGTTCCCATTGACATCCGCAACGAATGCTAATGAAATACTGAGATAACGGCGTCAATTTTGCTCACCATCACACCATTACAGAGTTGTTCTTTCACCGACACCCCTTGGTTTTTAATGGATCTAAAATGTACTTTTAAAACATGTTTTTGTCCCAGGTTTATCAGAAAAATATCATTAGTTACGCAGCACTAGCATCAAGTTATAGTGTAGATTAAACCTGGACATCATTGATATCATTAACTGTTCCAGCATCTTCCCAAATATACAGTCGTACCCAGAGATACACATGTTTCGAGTTATGAAATGTTTTCTCGCAGGAAATATTTTGCTTTGAGATACAAAAAAAATTCCAAGATACGAAAAACACCAACAGTTCTGCTCTATTATCCGATTGTTAAGTCTGACGTCGCACTGCGCCGAAATAACTCCATTTTATGTAAAGTGAACATTAAAAAGTAACACTTGAAACTCACAGAGAAATCTTTCTGGAACTGAGGTGTGAATTTAATGGGGAAGGAGCAGCGTTTAATTGGCAGCTAGGGTAAAATGGCATGTGCAAACTGTAGCATGAGCTCCTCTGGCAGTCACAAGGCTACCTACAAAGCTCTCCATATGCAACAGACAGAAGGGCTCAGCTTCCTTCGGTTAATGCTCACTACGCTGAAGTCGATGATGCCATGCATGGCTGAGAAACAGACCTCACACAGACTCAGAAGAACAGCTGATATTTTCGATATATTATAATGTTATATTTGGAAGCCCATTTGAGCTTGAATGAGTTTCTTCGATTCAATGCGGTCAAATTGAGCGTACGTTTGAAGCCCTCAATCATCCAATCCTCCGCTTTTAAAAAAGTGGAGTGGAAGTGTACAGTTGATTTTAGTTAAAATTGTTTTCTATCAAACAACAAACTGCACCAAGCTATCTCTGTGTAGTTTAAATGATTAGCCACAGGAAGCCATAGGTGATAACCAGCTTATAATGTATGTACCCAAAGCCAAAAAACAATTCTGCTGCATCCCGTTCTCTGCGAGTTTAGAATTGTGAAATCTACATTATACAATAGTCAATTTTTTGGCAGCCTCAAACTGAGTTCGGTTATGGAAATATGTAAAAAGACGTATAATTGTTGTTTGCTTTTTAGCTATCCTTTTTATTTCTGAGAAGATTTTTTTTGCACGTTTTATTAAACAATTGTAGATGGTATTTTATTAGTATAATAGTTTTTGATATGGACATGCTGTAAACTGGAAAATATTAAAACCTATTTGTATGTGATTTAATCTTATGACCATTTGAAATCTGGAGGTCAATAGTAAAGGACTGCTGGACTTCTCGCCAAACTTTCCGACCCTTTTTTCTTTTACACGGCTGAGTTGCTTTGTGGCCGAGTTGCTGCCATTCCCAACCCCCTCCATTTTATTGTAACACCTCTTATAGATGACTGGGATTTTTAATGCCTGTAGAACCAGACTGGAACTTACTGAGCTCCTGAGAGTGGCCCTTCATTCAGAAAGGATGTCGTCATGCCCAGCTACTTGAATAACCTTTCAAAATGTTGAGACTGAATGGTTTTTAGTCAAAATGAAGTGCATGCTTTCAACAAAAGCATGGCATATTACCAAACTAATTTAAAAGTCAGCTCCATTAATTAAAAAGGGATAAATTAGCATTTTTTAATGGTTTGTTTTGGTTAAACACGATAAGTGTAATTTGATTAAACTACTCCAAATGATACATAATTGTACTTATTTTGGTTATGGGATGAACTCTATCTTTACTTGTGATGAAAATGTCATCAGTTCTCTCTGTTGATTCTAAAATGTAATTGTATTGTACTTATTTTTTTATTAAAAGAAAAACAAAACAGTCATTTTGTTGTTATAGAGAAAGCTATATTAAACTGAACAGTAAAGCGGCTTGTCTGCCAAGGTTATTAATTGTTTTGTCACTCAGAAATCCAGCATGTTTTGGGGCTGGTGTAGAGGTAATTACCTGAAGAATAGCATGAACCAACGGTCGCTTGGGGAGATTGTGAGTTTACTCTCTCTGTGAATAAAACACTCTTTGGCTAATCATTAGGCCCATTATTGATGAGCATGTAAATCACAGCCACAGAGCACCACACCCTTTAACCCTAAAAAAAAAAACCCATAAAAACTAATTCTTTTGTGTAAATTTCTGGATCATTTGTGAACATGAGTTACTTGCTTTGTCGTGTTTTGCCCAGTGATTTCAGCTCCATGGGTTTGCACACAAATGAACTTTCTTATATGGTTATAACCCTAATCCCTTACACAAGGAAATTATGTTTTTAAAATGCCAAACCACCCCACGACACAAAATACTTTCAACATTTCAGAAAATCAAACTAATTTCAGGAGGTTAGTTGTTTCACCATTGCTCCTACTCCACTTGGACCCTCAAGGACCAGCATGATATCAACCAAAAACGCTTGTCGAAAAAGCTTTTATTGTTTTTATATCTTTTTTTTTTGTTATAATCTCATGTTTATCCATCAAATTGATTTGTTTGATGATGCAGGAAATATTTATCAATCATATTTCTATAAAATACATGAGCCATCTACCTGAAAGCTAGTCTGTCCACAAGGTTTTTAATCAGTTAAACACCTTTATACTGCAAATAAATGTTACATTTTGTAAATGTCTTTGTTCATTTATTCAGTTACCTGCTGAAGCTCTTGAGGCCATCCACAGAATTTTAATCAGAAAGCCAATTCTCTGTGTTTTTCCTCAGTGCATCTCATTGTTGGTGAAAGCTATCCGTAATTCTTTACTCGAAAGAGCTTTGGTTACTGTGCAGTTCCCATGTAAAAGTAATCCCATCAAATTAAAAATGGTTTTCCATTATATTTATAATACTTTCTTCTCATTTGAAGCCTCTATAAGGTTCTTGGGCTTTTTTAGGGGAAGAAAATGAACACGGACAGATTTCTCTTGGACAGTTTAGACCGGCAATGCTAAGCTATGCGGGCATGTCGCTCTTTGTTAAGAGATTTTATGAAGATGGCCCTTAAGGTTTTACAGCCCTCTCCCACAGGTGAAATTGGTCCTGAATTGCTCTTGCTGACCGAGGCTTGGAAGATTTGGTTTGACAACAGCTGAGCAAGTCCACCATAATATATATTTTTCTCTGTCTGAATGACTGTCCCTGCTGTTTGGGGAATCCTACCGTTTTTATCGGACGTTGTTTTACAAATGCTTTGGTTTGCTGACCATTAAGAGGATTTCACAACTTTTCAACACCCCAAAAGTGACGTCCCAATAATCCACATGGAGAATGCTCACTGCTAAAGCCTTTTGAACTCGTTTGTTTCTGCTTACTATCGTCGCAAAACGATATTGTTACATTTTACTTTGCAGAAAGCAAGAAAACACACTGTTTCAAAGTTTAAAAAGCTCCAATCACTTCCATAAAGCATTAAAAACCACATGATTGTAATGATATTTTGGGAATATCTGCAGGTTTTTTTTAACAATACAAATCAGTTTGTAAAATGTAAAAAAAAATCTGTCATGTCAAAATAAAGGCCTCTGGAGAAAGGCCTCTGTTGCCCTAAAAGTTTTTTTGGTCAAACTTTTAGGGCAGGATTGCAAAAGGTATGGCTTTTAAGGTCATAGGATTGCTTTCAACAAGATGGGTTTATCCGGGTCCCTCTGGTTTCTGCCAGTTTTGAGCTGATTCCACTGCTGGACTTTTTGCATTTTGGGTAATTTGCTAGATTTGTTTTGCTTCTGTTTAACACGTTTCCTTTTCCATGATTTTCTATGGCCTCAAGTTGGTAGCTGTGTTTGGCTGTTTTTTGCCCAGTTGGAAGCCTCCTATGCAGCTGTTTCTATTTCAGTTCATGAATGAGTCTCAAAAATATTTGAGATTCATGATCATTAGCACCTGTTTGGTATAATTACTTGACACACCTGACTATAACCCTACAAAATCCCAGACTTTGTGTAAATACACGTATAAGAATTGCGCTGTGGTTTGATGGCAAAACTCATCACCAAAATTTGATTTGATTTGGATTTTTCTTGCTCACTCACTTATTTAAATGTACAACAGTATTCTAAAAGCATTCCTCACTGCATTTTTTCATAAACTTTTTCACAATACTATGTGTTTATAATGCAATTTTTATAATAATAGTTAATGATAAAGTTTTTACTCTTACGAATGGAACTGTTAAAAATGTATCTTTTCTTTTACCCTTTATCTGAGTTCATATATGAGATGGAGTAAATAATTGCTGGTGTTTAAAAGGATGTCCCTCAAATGATGTAAATGTCAAAACTGAACATGATTTGAGGGTTATCGCATAAACCAGACATAAAGTATGCAAAAGGATGAGGGGAACTCACTTTTTATTCCAACCAGACTTCTTTTCTAAGCCGCATCCCTTCAGAAACCTTAACAAGTTTTGAATCCTCTCTTGTAGTATAAATAGGCTGTAACTATATTTCGCTCTAGGCATGAACTTCCGTCTTTTCTCTCTTTTCCGTCTGTAATTTTCCTGGAGGAATTTGACTGACCCAGTTAGGGGCGTCTCGTGCACCTTCCGGAACTTATAAAGAATATTTACAGCGCTGTATTTAGATTCAGTGTGATATGATTAAGTAATGAGGAGATGAATTATTAGAGTGTCGAAGAGGAAGCCAGATGCATCATTTAATGCTGTTTTACTTTCATGCTTTCGGTTTATTTCCTGCAGGTTTGTTTATTTGAGTGTCCTACACAATAATGGCTAGGTTTCAGATTTGCTTTTGGATTGTTATGCACGAAAATATAAAGCTGGTATTTTTCCAGCATGAGTTCTAACCAAAGTAGGCACAATCGAGTGAACTAAATAAATTTGATTTTGTTTCAAATAAACGTTTTGTTTTTTGGTCTGTATCCACCTTGTGGCATGCTTCTGAAATAAATAAATAAATAAATAAATAAATAAATAAATAAATATCTGTAATAAAATGAGAAAGAAATCAATCAGTTAACTATTCTAATCATTTTTACTACAATTTTATTCCTCAATTCTTCACCTGTACAAATTAGTTGAAACACACGTTCTTTTAATTTTTTAACTTTTCTTTGGACCTGATTTATTTTAAAAGCTCATTAAAAATCAGTATAAATATGATAATGAAATAATAAGCAGAATAAAACAGATAATGATTTAAAATATTAGTTTATTGTCATTTTTGTCCATTCAACATAAATAAAAAATGTAAAACTATGTACAAACATGCAAAAAAATATATATATACTTTTATGTGTTTCACTACTAGCAGACAAAAGATAAACTTAATGAATATAAAATTAATTGAAACGCTTTGTGACGGCCCGCACTTTGCGTTGGCCTTTTCTTTATTAATTATTTTATTTAAAGTTCTAGGCGGAGCTGTTAATTGTCCTGATGGATGACACCTGGGCCCGGAGTCTCTCCACAGGACAAAAGTCCTTCCAGCACTCTCTTGGGAGTGGTGGTGGAGGAGCCGTGACTCTTTGGAGCTGCGCGTCTGCTCCCGCAGTCTGTCGCTGGGCTAGCGCTACCCTGACGGGACTGGCGTGGGCTAGGACGCTCACCACCTCATTACTTTTTGTTATGTCTGCCGGCGTTTACGTTTGTTTGTACCTTTGAGTTCTTTATTAAATATTATTGTGGTCAAACTTTCGTTTTAGCCTCTTTGTCATGATCATTGAGCCAGGCCATGACAGCTTTAAAATGACATGTGTACATATTATATATATTGAAGAAATGTGATGTATATATAAATGTGTAAGTTTAAATGTGAATATATTTGCTTAGATTATTTATTTTCATTATAATAATATAATTTATTTAGGGGCATGTTTCTTGGCACTCAAGGACACTTCATATAAAAAAAACTGTACAAAGAGAAAAAAAAAGAAAACAAAAAAAAAACTTTTTTTGCCACCTTTACATATTTTTATTTTTTTATTTTTCACAGGTGATCCTCATGTTGACCAAACTGTATGACTTCAATCTTGGCAGTGTGACCGAAAGCTCTTTATGGAGGTAAGAAATCATGTACTGCTTTTAAAAATACCCTCAAACTCTATCTTTGTGACTGTCTCTTTAAAAAGTCCAAAGCAACTGATGGAAGTATAGAAAAGGCCATCTATCTCCCACATCTCATGCATCAACCAGCAGGCCAGGGTGGTGATTTTGACACCAGTCATGTGTTAAAAATGCACAGTAGCTCCATTAAGTGAAGTATGGAGGATCCGTTGTTTGTTGTCTGTGATGTTCAACATACGCACTTGACTGAACCGAGTAAACACATAGCGTGTTCTTTAGAGATGCATGAACGGAGCTGATGTTAAACCTCTGAAAGTGGCAAACATTTCAAAATGGAAAAGTTCTTACCAAAAGAATTGGTCTTTTTTTCATTAAACCTGTGTTCATTTTGTTTCATGATTTGATTTGGAGACAGATCTTTAAAGAGAGATGTGGAAGATTGTTTTACAGATGAGTCATCATTTTCAGTACAAGGTACATTTAAAATGCTTTGACTTAGAAGCAAAGAAGTATGGAAAGTCTTTTTTATGCAAAGAAGTCTTAAAGATGCGCACCGGATCTTCTACTTCTAAATCTTCTTCTACTTTCGGCTGTTCCCGGTTTAGGGGTCGCCACAGCCAATCATCCGTTTCCACCTAACTCTGTCCTCAGTATCCTCTACTCTTGCACCAACTACCTTCATGTCCTCTTTCAGCACATCCATATATCTCATCTTTGGCCTTCCTCTTGACCTCTTGCCTGGCATCTCCATCTCCAACATCCTACCAATATAACCACTATCCCTCCTCTGCACATGTCCAAACCATCTCAATCTGGCCTCTCTGACTTTGTCTCCAAAACAACCAACCTGAGCTGTCCCTCTGATGTGCTCGTTCCTAATCTTGTCCATCCTCGTCACTCCTAAACTGAACCTCAACATCCTCATCTCTGCTACTTCCATCTCTGCCTCTTGTCTCTTCCTCACTGCTACAGTCTTTAACCCATACATCATAGCTGGTCTCACTACTGTTCTGTACACCTTTCCTTTGACTCTTGCTGACACTCTTCTGTCACACAACACCCCTGACACTTTTCTCCATCCACTCCAACCTGCCTGCACTCGTCTCTTCACCTCTTTTCCACACTCCCCGTCGCACTGGACTGTTGACCCCAAATACCTAAACTCCTGCACCTTCTTGACCTCAGCCTCCTGTAACCTCACTGTTCTACTTGTCTCCCTCTCGTTCAAACACATGTATTCTGTCTTACTGCGACTGACTTTCATTCCTCTTCTTTCTAGAGCTTTCCATTGTCCATCACCTCATCCAACTCACTCAAGAATTTCTCCTTCTCTTCCAACATACAGCCTATTTGTGGAGCGTAACCACTCACTACATTCAACATCACCCCTTCAATTTCTAACTTCAAACTGACCACCCTGTCTGACACTCTTTTCACGTCTAAAACATGCTTTACAAACTCCTCCTTCAGGATCACTCCTACCCCATTTCTCTTCCTATCCACACCAGTTTGTAAAAAAAAACTGTTTGTATCCCCCTCCAATACTACGCACTTTGTTACCCTTCCACCTGGTCTCCTGCACACACAAAATATCTACCTTCCTTCTCTCCATCATGTCCGCCAGCTGCCTACCCTTCCCTGTTATTGTACCAACGTTAAGAGTCCTTATTCTCAGATCTATACTCCTGCCTTTCCTCTTCTCTTTCTGTCTACGAATCCGTCTCCCTCCTCTCCTTCTTCGACCAACAGTAGTCCAATTTCCACCGGCACCCTGTAAGTCAACAGCACCGGAGGCGGTCGTTGTTAACCTGGGTATGAAAATCGATTTGATGACTCACATGTTTGGTTTTTTGGCATGGATGACATGACACTCCCTACTGCTATTGGGTTAATATGCAACCACCACTCTGAATCTGATCTTAGGCAGTGTGTTGACTGCGGTCTGTCAGCTGACCTCTGTGTAGCTGCCAATCATAGCTGTCACATGGTCCCACCTACTCTTTTTTTCGGTGGGGGGGAATCATGAACCATGCGATCGTGAACCATTTTTTCACTGTATGAATAGCTTTCAAACATGAATTATTTCTGTAAATCATTTTAAAAGTTCTGCTTTTTCCTCTTGACTTGCATTGTGTTGAAAATATATACTGAACAAAAATATAAACGCAACACTTTTGTGATTGGTCTCATTATGCATGCTCGTCGTCCTCATCAAGGTCTCGACCTCTCTCCAGGGCAGATGGCGTGACAGGTCTATCACAGATGATCTGACCTGCCTGATTGCAAGCTGGCAAGACATTGGTTTTAAGGGGGTGAATCCAAATTGCAGATTTGGGGAGAAGGATTTAAGGGCAAGATGCAGAACTTTTGCCAAATAACAATTCTGCCATTCTGAATCACATTACACCTGTCACATGATTTCATTTTAAGGCCTCATGGTCATCTTCAGACATTTTTATGCACAATTTATTGATGACCTTGAATGAACTGTAGCAACAGAACAAGTTTTTATTGATCTCTTGTGGTAAATTCTCAAAATGTTGATGGAATCTTCTTTCAACAGAGGAATGAACAGTGAATGGTACTCATGTATTTGAGCGTACTTTTGGACAATATTCAACATTGTCAGCCTCCTTGTATGTGATATGATGCAGGTTAAGCTAAAAGTATCTTGTAGCCATCCCACATAGTTGGCATCTCAGTAAGAGATTGATTTTTAGAAAATATTGATTTCTTTGATGCTGTGAATTGTACGAAGAAGAAAAACACTGTAAATCTTTTACAAAATAGTTTGTGTTTAGTTAGTTTGTAACAGTGCCATTCTGTAACTTTTAGGCACAAGAGTCAAGGCAGTCTTTATACGTTTAGCTATCACAATTATTCTTAACATTTTGTCAACTTAACAATTAGTATCACCTTATCTCACACAAATTATGTTTTTCATAGTATTTTTTCCCAGCCATATATTTTAGTCTTGTTTATCAAATTCAGGGGCATTTTAGTGCATTATGCATTTCAAGATTGGTTTAATACAAGGTGTGACTTATAAGTCATAAAGTAAGTTAGACACATAAGATTTTTATTTAAAGTACACCTGGTTCATTTCCACTAGATGTCACCAATACCTCAAATATCCACAGTACGTCAAAAAAGTTCACGTAAAGTTAGCATACATAGGGATAAGCAAACTTTGAAGTCAAGTTGTGTTTTTATCAATCTGAAACATTGCGCAAAAAAGCAGTACGCAGTTTTTCGACCAGTTCTGTAATTACGCAATGTTTATAAATGAGACCCCAGGACAAGGGAAGACATCAGACTATTGTGAAGATTGATAAGCAGACATTTTGGCAGTAACATCAGAATCGTAGATGGCAAACCATGTGGTCAACATCAATACAGACTCAGCTTATGCTAATAGTGTTGGGTACACTAAAGTAGCCCAGTGACAGAGTACAGGTTTACTGGCCATAACCACCATTTTAATACTGGCAATTATTGCCTTAAGTGTAATGTGCAAGGGCTGCCATTTTTTGAGGTCGTGTTCTATTCTTTTAAATAGGGGTAAGTAATTTCGTTGCAACAGATGGGGGTGGAACCTGCCAGGGTTGGGCCGTCAGGGCCTGCAAGGCCTTCTCTGCTGGCCTAAAAATAGCTATAACATCAGAATAACATTATATTATATATATATGTCCATGAATATATATTATATTATATATAAATATATTTTGTCCATGAATACGTATTAAATCATTCCAAATGATCTGTCCGCTTCCTTTTCTTGCAAGCCCCCTGGATGCACTGCTTCAAGATGTGTATTTTCATGTTCAAGCATTTAACCAATAACATTTCAGCCACTATTTGTTGCCAGGATCAAAGAAAGCATTTGATTGGTTTAAGAAATAAGGCTTTCACAATCAGTTCTGAGGGCCCTGCAGCATAAAATACATTTCGATCAAACTGTTGCTTCAACCAATCAGATTTTGAGTTCAGCGTATTCACACGCTTTGATTGGATTTACTGTCAAAGCCATTTTCAAAATGGACTTTCAAGAAAAGCTGGACATTGTTGCGCAAGGTCAGGTAACTCAGGAGCTAGCAAGCCTGTCACAAGCGGGAAAAGGATTGATCCGCCACTTTCAGTCCACTAACTATGAGCGGTACTCCTGGGTCCTGGTACTCCAAAGGACTTCTTTATGGAATTGAAACGAACGGATAATCTGCACAACCGAGTAATTGAAATCTTCTTGAGGAAAGAAAGGAGGATGGAAGTTGTGTACAAATAATCAGGATTTTTGGTGAGTAAAATGTTGCTATAAATCTAAATAATATTTATCATGTTATGTTTGATGCCTTCTTATGTGTGTTGCAGCTGTACCTGCAGTAGAAATTTTATAGCTACAAAATAGTTATTGAGGGTTGAATTGATTCAGACGAGCACCAGTGAAGGCCTAGGTGTGAATAGCACGACACACGCCACTGTGTTCTGCAAAACCGTGTTGAGAGGCATAACTGTTGATTTTCCTCTACTGTTGATAAGCACTAGTACTTAATGGAATAGCTACTAGTATCTAAAGAATGGCATTAGTAATAAACGAATAAGCACTAACTAAAAAAATAAGTATCAGTAACTAAAGAAAAGGCACTAATAACTAAATAATAGGTACTAGTATCTAATGAATAAGCACTAATAACTAAAGAATATGCTCTAGGACTTAATGTAAAATATACTAGTAGCTAAAAAATAAGCACTAGTAACTAAAAAATAAAGACTAGTAACTAGTCTAACTAAAAATAGTTCGTTTTTTATAAAATACTACAAAATAATTGCTTATTAGCCCTTTTGTAAATGAACAAAAGTTTGGCTTCATTTAATTGAAGACAACTTAAGTGAGATCGTGCGTGGACTCTAGCTCCTTGCGTGCGCGTGCGCGTGCGCAACACCGCCTGAAACTCGAGCGCAGCGGCTGCCGCCTGTAAAGCCATCTGTGTGAGCTGGACAGAAACACGGATGGAATCTCATAATAACGTTCAACTACAGTATTAAAGCACGTCTGTTTTGTTTGAATAAACGCAATGAAGTACCGGGATTTCTTCATCCTCATGTGCTTTCTGTGTGGGTTTACTGCAACGACGGGTAAGTTGAACTTTACCAACGAAGTTCGAGATAATTGCGCCTCGCGTGGGCAACTTTACAGCAACACAAACAACACGTATTTTACAATACATGGACATTTTAAAATGGGCTTGAATGTAGTCGTCCATGTGTATTTGTTTCAACTGTTGACGTTTTGACCTGTAGTATTTTACTGTGCGGAAGTATTGGACGTTATAAACGGTTTTTAAAATTCTGAACGTATGAGAGGTTTCTTTCTAAATTCCAGTCAGTATTAAAAGGTAAACTTCAGCGTCAGGCCATGTTGTAGTGTACCTCTTTCACAATCTTCTGCTTTTTTTTTTTATATGCCAAGGGTTTCTATGTTTGTCGTTGTATGTAATATATGTTGTGTTGAGGTTTGTGGCTGGTAAACCAGATTTACAAATATAACCAATTTATATTATACACACAATGTATATGTCAACTACCATTTATGTTTCATGTCAGCATCCATCCATCCATGTTCCATTTCGTGGTGACGGGGGTCTGCTGGACACACCAGCAGCAGAACCGGTCACACCTTGGTCTTACCTTTACCTGTAAGCGAAGAGCAAATTTTGAGAAATTGTATTATGTTCAAGTGAAAAACAGTTTTCTTTTATTTAAGTGTAGTTCATGATGGTTTAATTTACCCTAAATAAAAATAAACAAAAACAAAAAACTAGGTGGGGCCATGCGATTGACAGCTATGATTGATGGCTACACTGAAAAAGCTGACTGACCTCTTGTTGAGTCCAGTGCTTGTTTAGCCCCTTCCCAATATTTTTCCATGTTTGCCTGGTCCCATTTTCCACCTGCCCCTGTCTATTCTCTTCTTTGGTTCTTCTCCCATCTTGTGTTTCCTGTTAGACACGGGCATTCTCACGACTTCTCACCTGTCCTTTGCTTCTCACCCACGTGCTCTTGTTATGTTTGCGTCTGAGCGCACCGTGAGAGATATTAGCTAATAAAGCCTTTGGTCTTAATGTTCAGAACAACTAAGGTATAACCAACAAACTATTCCAACTCTCAATTTAATGTGTAGGAATTAACACATACAGTGGTGTAAAAAACTATTTGCCCCCTTCCTGACTTTTTTTTTCTTTTGCATGTGTCACACAAAATGTTTCTGATCATTGAACACATTTTAATATTATTCAAAAATAACACAAGTAAACACAAAATGCAGTTTTTAAATGAATGTTTTTATTATTTAGGGAGAAAAAAATCCAAACCCACATAGCCCTGTTTGAAAAAGTAATTGCCCCTGCACCTAATAACTGGTTGGGCCACCTTTAGCAGCAATAACTGAAATCAAACATTTGCGATAACTTGCAACAAGTCTTTTACAGCGCTCTGGAGGAGTTTTGGTCCACTCATCTTTGCAGAATTGTTGTAAGTCAGCTTTTTTTGAGTGTTTTCTAGCATGAACCGCCTTCTGAAGGTCATGCCTTTCAGCCATTCAGAGGTGGATTTGCTGGTGTGTTTTGGGTCATTGTCCTGCTGCACCACCCAAGATCGCTTTAGCTTGAGTTGACGAACAGATGGCTGGACATTCTCCTTCAGGATTTTTTGGTAGACTGTTGAATTCATGCTTCCATCTATCACAGCAAGCCTTCCAGGTCCTGAAGCAGCAAAACAACCCCTGACCATCACACTACCACCACCATATTTTACTGTTAGCATGATATTCTTTTTATGAAATGCTGTGTTACTTTTACGCCAGATGTAACGGGACACGCACCTTCCAAAAAGTTCAACTTTTGACTCGTCAGTCCACAAGATATTTTCCCAAAAGTCTTGGCAGTCATCGAGATGTTTTTTAGCAAAATTAAGACGAGCCGTAATGTTCTTTTTGCTTAATAGTGGTTTGAGTCTTGGAACTCTGCCATGCAGGCTGTTTTTGCCTGTTTTCTTTCTTGTGCTGGAGTCATGAAAACCGACCTTAATTGACGTAAGTGAGGCCTGCAGTTCTTTGGATATTGCCCTGGGATCTCTTGTGACCTCTCGGATGAGTTGTCTCTGCGCTCTTGGGGTAATTTTGAGCAGCTGGCCACTCCTGGGAAGGTTCACCACTGTTCCATGTTTTGCCATTTGTGGATAATGGCTCTCACTGTGGATCGCTGGAGTTCCAAAGCTTTAGAAATGGCTTTATAACCTTTACCAGACTGATAGACCTCAATTACTCAATTACTTTTGTTCTCATTTCTTCCTGAATTTCTTTGGAACAACTGTACACTGAACTAAACACTAAACATCAGTGTTTACACTAAACATTATTTTAATATGTTAATTATTCACAAAGTTTGCAGCTTTTGTCACTGCAGTGCATCTTTCTGGGCTTCTGAAAGAACATTTCCAGAGCATCTTGGTATGGATAGTCTGAAACTTCTGGCCCATTTATTGAGATCTGCATGCAGGCTGCAAGATGGTCCCCTTGCAGCCTATTGCGAATGTGTGTTTTGACCTGTAAATACATTAACTGTTAGGCTTTAAAAGTGATAACTGATAGTAACAACAGTAAAAATCAACATAACATAGTGATAGTTTAAAGCAGGAAATGCCATTGTATAACTAACTAGCTAGCTATTAATTAAGCAATTTATTTATCAATTAGTTCATTCATGCTTGTGTGTATTTACTTACTTACCAAGATCAGTCTTGTACAGCCAGGGGGAGTATTTCGCCTCTGACAGCCAAGCTGGGTCAAAACCTGTCGTTCTGTGGTGGCTAGACTCTTGCTGCTTGTCAGGGGCAGGACATGCAGCACTTGGGCTCTTTTCTGTACTTTGATTCGGAGTAGGAAAGCTACACCGGCTGCTGCTCGCAGCAGAACACGTTTTGTCCTCGTCACCACCTTGGGAGCATTTAAAGCGCGGTCTCTGTCCGCTGATGGGTGTGTGTGTGCGTGCACATCGGAGCGGAACTCCGCGGTGCGCGCGCATCGGGGCGGAACTCCGCCGTGCGCGATACGGAGGACAATTGTAAACGCGCAAACGTTGAGACAGAAATTACATGCCATCGTATAACTAACATAATGCTATTTAGTTTAATAAAAGAAAAAAGCAAAGACCTGTTATATATAAATTACTTCTGTCGTTTTTCGACGAAAATAAAATAAAATTAACTTGACCTTCAAGGGGCACTTGACACTTCCATGCTTCACTTTTGATTGTCTATAGCTGTGTTCCAATCCAGAAGTGTGCATCCTCCCGAGTGCACATTTTAAGGCCACTTACGTCACAACAGTGCGCCAAGGCCGTCTCATTTCGGCAAAACTCGAAGGGTCCTTAGAATGCATCCTTGAAATGCGTCCTACGTTCCCCTGAATTCCGACGATGCATCACGACCATCCTCCGTGGTCTCAGATATCCCACAATGCTTTGCAGTGGGTTTTTTTTTTCATTAGAATCAACACAAAACACACTTGAATTTGTTTTTACATGTAAGTAATGCATTTTTTTTAAATAAAAGAACAGTATATTCAAGCATTAAATGGTGGCAGTGATAGGCGAATTGAAAAACACAATTTTTATTTTTAACATTTATTGTAAACATTGCCACACGCAGCCAAATTAATGTTAACTAAGTATTTGGTGGATGTCATTGTGTTTTAAGAAGCAGACGAAGGAGTTTATAAAACTTATGAATTTAAATTACACACCAATAAAATAATCCCAGAGAGAAATGTGACCAATGTAATCAAAACGAAAACACAGAGCATGTTTTAATATAATGTAATCAAAATAAAAAAGACAAAAAGAAAGAAATAGAACAATTAAAAATAAACCGTAAAACCCTAGAAAATAAATGAAGCAACTTACAATGATCTTACAAATTTAATATACACAAAACATAAATATAAAAGAATCACTTAAAGAAAATATTAATAATACAAGAACATTACTTTCATTCAATTCGGGATTCAAACTACTGATCCAGCTGGTGGCACTAATGCACCATAAGCAAACTGCCAAAAAACAACAGAAGAAGAATAATAGGCTAGACCACATGTGTCAAAATCAAGGCCCACGGGCCAGATGTGGCCCGGCATTAGGGCTGAACGATATTGGAAAAAAATGACATTGTGATATTTTTTTCCAGACGATATATATTGCGATATTGAGAGCCATCAATCCAGGCTAAAGTCAATAATTACTTATTAATAATTTCACTAATTTCACTTTTTATAAAATATGTTGAAAAACATTGTTTGGAATAAACCCTGTGAATAAAAACTTTTATTACATATGACTGGGATTGAAAAAAATTCACAAAACTCACAGCGGCTCTCGATGATGGTATAATCATCTTCTGTCACTATTTACAAGTGTTTTGGCACTGGAATCTAACAGTTTAGTGTGCAAAAAACGACGGAAGAATGTGAGGAAATAAGGAAAAAAAGACGCATGTGCGCGAATGTGGAATAATAATCACCGACAGAAACATGATAAAAAACAGTTCAATCTAACACTAATAAACCTATTAGTGCTACTAAGAGAATGCTTATATTATTATATACAGTATAAATATTGTATTTACAGTGAAATCTCAGCTAAACTGTTGCTAAAGCGATCACAGGAAATCAATCACTCATCTGTGACTTTCGTGTTTTGTTGCTGAAAGATTTACAAAAAAAAATCGGCGCATCTCGTTTGGATTGCTTAACACAGAAAATTATAATCTATTAATGGGGTTCCTGATGATTTTTATTCCCGTCCCGATCACGAGATTAACAACAAACGTTTATCCCATCCCACAAGAATCACAAGACCTGCGGGAAATCCCGACAAATGTCATCCTCTATGAGGTGTCACACTGGCAAAGTCGCGCACCTCTTCATCGCGCATTTTTAGTAGTGAATGGTTCCTGTGCCGCTGCTCCAAGGGTTAATGCAGCCTTCGGAGGATCCTCCCAAGCCATAGCCTTAAAGGCTGGGTAGGAAGTACCCTCTGCAGGCTTTTAGAACCTGGATTGGGACACAGCTTATACCTGTTTAAGGTCTTGGTTCCCTAACATGTGTCTCATGTTACCTGAATTGAATGTTCTTTAACTTGTTTAATGTTCATTTAATGTTCTATGGTTACACCTTCCTGCTCTGCCTTGGTTCTTTCTGTGTCTCCTTGTCCGGTTAAAGTTGATGTAGCCTTCTTTCTGTGGTTTTGCCCCCTTTATGGGTAATAGATTCCTATAGGCTTTCCTATTCCTATCTTTTTTTTCTTTTTAGAGGTTCTTTCCTTATGCTTCTGTCTGTCCCTTCAGTTTTTTAGGTTTTGTTGGTAGCACCTGGTGCCTGTTTAGCCGCTTTCAAATATATTTCTGTTTGCTTGGTTCTGTTTTCACCTGCCCCTGTCCATTCTTTCTTTGGTTCTTTTCCCTTCTTGTGTTTCCTGTTAGACCTGGGCACTCACGCAACTTCTCACCTGTCCTTTTCTGTGTCTTCCACGCGCACGTGTCTTCCACATGCTCTTTCCCAGTTTCTAGACTCTTTGAGGTTGTGTGGGAAAACACACATCACAAAAGGAGAGTACTATCTTCTAGCCCCTATTATGACAGGTTTTATCATTTCAACTTTACAGTGGAAGAAAAGGAATTGTCCCTTGATCTTGTCCATCCAACTGCTGATAAATCCTCAAGGTTTTTCGATGATCATTAGAATGGTTTGTATCTGTGTTCTCCCAACTAGAGCAACACCACACTGTACCTTATGTTTATGCATTTAACAGATGCTTTTTTTACAAAGAGATTTACCTTTCTTGTGTCACTGCAATTCTAACCTACACCATTGCCTTTGGGTTATTTATTCTTACCGTCTATTATTCTTACCTTATTCTTAACAGTAGCTAAATGCTCCCAAAGGAAAAACTCTAAAGAAAGAAATCTATCACCTACTAGAACGATCACAAAGTTGATTTAGAAGTGTTTTCATGAGATTAATTGTGGTAATTATTTCAGAGAAGCGTTCAATGGGATTACTGAGAAGCAGATGGCTTATTCTCAGATAAGCCTCATTTGTTTAGCAATTTAAACACTCGGGCATGAAAAACAAATATCCCTTCTTCAGGAGCTCTTCACTTGATTGAGCTTTTGTTAGGGGGTTTTCTTATGACGGCAAGTCAATGCTTAAAAGGTTTTGCACAGAAAACCTTTCCGCGCGAGGAGCAAACTTTCTTTCTCCAATCTGCCCATGAACATCTTAGTGCAAAACACACTTTTTCTGGGTGGTGTTTCTATGCACTCAATTTCTCCATCTGCTCATTTCTGTGGGCTAATAAAGTTGAATTTTTGTCCAAGATGGGGCAGGACCTTCTTTTTGGGAAGTCTGTTATGATTGGACTCCCGTCTGTCAGTTATTTCAAAGTAAAATTGAGATATTAACCCACTAATAAAATAGATTGTTAACATGACTATTTACGAGCCAGGGAGAGTTACACATATTACAACAAAACAATAAAATGTCTTGATTCCCATTTTAATTTAAAATGACAAACATCCTGTACAGATCCAGTCAATCAAAAGCTTTTCAACTGTTTTAAGATGTCATTTGTAAATGATTTCAACTTTATTAGAGGTTTAATTTAACCTCTTAAGCCAGAGAGTCCCCGGTACCGGGGACTTGCCCCCTTGTGCGTTACATTTTCGCTCATAGCTCACTAACCCTGAGAATAACCCACACATATTAAATACTGTTGTGTTCAGCGGAAACTCCTCTAAAAACGTATCTAATTCAATTTCATATCCGTTAACCACAGCTCGAACGCCATGCAAATAAACAACAACATGTCCGGAGTATAATTCATGACCAAGTTTTTGTTTATGTGCGATATGTATCCACAATATAAACGGAAACACCAAAAACCATGGCATCAAATGAAAGCTAACAACCAGCTGAATCCAGTGATATGTAACTCATTAACATTGCATGAAGTCTTTTAGAGCAGGGAGCGAAAGTTCCCTGAAAATACGGCAGCAAAAACCAAGCAAGCTTGTAAATCTTGTCTTACCTTTGCCGTTTTTTCAACAAAAAGTTATTTCCATAGCGATAAAAGTCCGTTTGTTGTTATGTCCGGTCGATAGCTTCGCGAAAAGTCCATTTTGTGTTTTTTCTGTTGCTCCAGTGCTCCTCTTACGTCACCAAATATGGAATGACTCCCCGTGCGTAAGAGCACGTCTCTCCACGCTGCGCGTCGTGTGATTCGTCGGCGATCCAGTCAGTCTCAAAATGGTTGAGCTGATTGGTTTCCTCAGAATCAGAGCTTTCCAGCGATGTATAGAGCTCCCGGATTGGACAGATGGTCGGGGGGTAGGGACACGCAGAAGCTCGACGTCGAAAGCGTTTGTGAATGAAATGTTCCCAAAAGCGCAGCAAGATGGCGTAAATGAGCTTCTACCCCCCTTTTACAGTGTTTCTTTAGGAGTTTTTTTGCTGAAATCATGTCCCATAAGCAAGAAAAGAAGACTATGAACGTAGCTGAAGATTTGGACAAGATTTTTTCCATATTTCAATTATTGTGCCAAATTGTGCCAAACTGTGCCAACATGGATTACGCCTGAACTTTGTTCAATCAAAACCTGTACAGAATATTAGTTTCTTGTAGTATGGACACCAAACTTGCTACAGATGTTCTTGACATGTAGTGGTTACAATTGATTGTGTTTATTTGCTTCGTTACAAGTAAAATAAGGAGATATTGGGGGAAACGTGTTTTTTTTTTAGGCGGAGTTCATTTTTTGGCCATTCCAACATCAATTACTCTTACCCAGTGTTCTTGACTGTCAAATTAACTCATCCACACCACTCCCCAAGAACATATCTTCGTTTTGATACCAAGATTTGCAGTTTAGACCTTGTAAAAGCTGAGAAATGCCTTAAAAAGTAAAAGTATAGGATTTTCTGAAAATAGGCCTCAGGGCTTAAGAGGTTAATATCATCAAAATTATGTATCCATACATCCATTCATCTACCAGAGATGTACAAACAGCTGTAACTCTTCTTAAGATAAGATTAAAACAATGTACAGTGGTACCCCGAGATACGAATGCTTCGAGTTACGAAATGTTCGAGATACGAAACCTCTCAAGGGAATTTTTTTGCTTCGAGATCCGAAGAAAAATTCGAGATACAAACATAGGGCTGAAACGATCAGTCGACATTATTGACAACGTCGACAATAAAAAATTGTCGACAAATATTTTTGTTGTCGAGTAGTCGTTTGATGTCATGTGACCTAATGCAAGGGTCACGTGTCGCGATTTGAGCCTTTGCAGCCCTCACAAATGCTACTGCAGTAGAAGAAAACTCAGCGCGAATTATGATGGAGATCAAACGAATCTGAATGAGTAAGGTTTGGGAAAGTTTTACTAAACTTAACCAAAAATGTTGTCGTGTGCAATACATGCAAGGTGGAACTTGCTTTTCACGGGAGTACAACGTGCATGTTGGAGCACTTAAAGAGGAAGCATCCCGGTGACTCCCCGGCAGATTTCGACTCAATCATGTGATTACACAGACTTAACCAATGAGAGTTCAAATAAAATGTTTACTCGTGAAGACGTTTTGATTTTTATTTTGCTCATGTGCCGCGTAGATGTCAAATTTACTTGTAACACATTGTTCAACTATAAATATTGTTTAAAAAGTTTAAAAGAATGCAATCGCCTAAAGCAAGCTGCTTACAGCAGTGAATATTGTAATAATTTATGAATGTAAAGCATACACAAACTTTAGATGTTTATATTTTATTTGCGTATTCATTAGAATAATTAACATTTAACGTAAAAAGAAGGATTAACAAAGTAAAAATCGTTGGTATAAAATAAAAAGCTATATAGATCCATTCACATTATGGGAAAAAAAACTTGTCCCACAATGGGGAAAGTTCATTTTAATAGCTTTAAGAATCAAAAATAGAAATAAAATGAAGACAACACACCAAAGCATTTCTTTCTCACACCATTCATTATCTTATGCTGATTCTAAACTTATCTTTATTTGTTTCTTACATTTTGAAATGTTGCCAGATTTTCTAAGAATTGTTAGATTATCACCCTCCAAATATCTAGTTTCATAACTGTGTATTTCCCTGGGATATTACTTTTGATGAACTAATACGAGTGGTAAACCAACAATTATTAATGCTGCTTCAAGATATGTTCACATTCAACTTTCTTTTTGTCTGTAATGCAGCTGGTTATTTATTTTTTTCTATTGAATTAGAACAAAACATGTAAACAATGCTTAGAGAGCATTTGTGTGTAATTTGAGTGAAACGGAATCAGAAAACGTAAAGAGAATGACATGTTTAGTTTGCTCAAAGTTCATTAAAACAACTATTTCAAAAGCTGAAGTGATTTTCTTATTTTATTTATTAGTTAGAATATTTGTAACTCATTATTTTAACTAGTTGAAAAAGCAGAATAATCACTCAAAGGCTACTGATTAATCATTGAAATAATCGCTGACTAATCGATTAATCGCTCTAATAATCGATAGATTAATCGTTTACCAAAATAATCGTTTGTTGCAGCCCTATACAAACATTAACAAGCTGTTCTGCTTTATTTTCTGCTTGTTTGTATGATGTCACGCTGCGCTTCAGGGTTCTCGTGCACCTATCTCCCAGTTCAAAAAGGGTCTGATACACTTCAAAACATTTCAACAACACAGCGAAACATTACGTATAGATTACCAATAATGTGCTATATCAAATGTTAGAGTCAAGGCGTCGTAAAAGAAATAATGTTTATGAAGTGGAAAGTCCTGTTCTGTAGCGCAACTTAGAGAAACCCAGTGACGCGTTCTCAGAAGCGTCTCTCCATCTGCCTCAGCTTCTGCTTGAAACCGTGTTTGTGTCAGTAATTCATGAAATATAACTCGAGAAAGTTGACTTTAACTTATGTTTAAAGTTAATTTTAACTTATGGCCGTAATGTTGCATCCGTTCCACCTCCTCCGACACATCTCTTCACTCAAGGTAAGGTTTCACATTTGTTTACATATTACGTATTTTGCTTGTGTTTTATTCTGTTTTATTATCATTTATCACATTAACAAAGTGTAGAGTTAAGGATTGAAGAAATGGTCTTTGTTTTTTCTCAGGTTTTCCATTTTTTTAAACTGTTGTTTCTGAGAGTCGTTGCACGGATTAGGTTTTTTACATGTAAAACTTGCTTCTACATACGAAATGTTCCAGATCCGAATGTGACCTTGGAACGGATTATATTCATATCTCGGGGTACCACAGATTTATTATATTTTATACCATACAAGCAAAAGCAGTGAAAAAAAAAACAAATTGAATCTTTACAAGCTGTTTAAGTAAGTCTAATCTAGAAAGTTTAGCTGGAGTCATTTAAATTGATGATCTAGTCATCTTTATTATTTTATTATCTTTATTCATGCTAAATCACACTTAAAACTATTTATTCAATTATTTTAGCTTCACTGTCAATAGTTTCAGAGTTTATTGTATTAAATGATCCCTTCCATTTCACTTCCTAATGTAATTAATTGGATTGTACATTTCCCATTAAATTGTCCAGTTATCAGCAGATTATACTACCCACACAGATTAGAATATGTATACCCGTGTGGATAAATAATAACAAACAATGTTTTCTGCATTATTGGTGCTTTTGAAAACATGTTTACATATGAACACATTTTGACTTGTTCCAGTAAAGTCTGAAGAATTTAAATTGGTTCAAAAAGTTATTTCTCCTGGCCTAAATATTCTCATCAAATGTTATCTTTCATTGAACTCTCATCAGAATACAGAATCTAAATTAAATTTCATATACTTGGGTAGTTTCTGAATTATTTAAACAACACATGTTAAAACATCTCTAGATAAATTATTCCCTCATAGTTAGATAAATTGTTTTCCTAACACATTGTTAACTTCCTAATGTATCACATTAATACATTCCTAATACATTGTTAAACATTATAAATTAAATATTGATTTAAAACTACATCTATACAAATGTACTCAACAATGCAAGGATTTATATCTATCTATCGATCGATCTATATATATATATATATATATATATATATATATATATATAGTTTTTTCGTTCCTTTCTGTTATCTTACTGCACTTTATCTAACTCTTTATGCTGTTTATCATTTTTGTATATGGGTTATTATCTTAGTTCGAAGCGATCTTAATTTGGCTGAAGCTAACTGACAAACTAGGCGGTCAATCACAGCAGACTTCCCAAAAAGTAGGTCCCGCCCCATCTTGGACAAAATTATCGCCTCTTGGACAAAAATGAAACTTTATTAGCCCGCAAAAATTAGTTTTGTGAGCGGATGGAGAAATTTCTGGATAGAAACACCACCCACAGACACAAGAGTGTGTTTTGCACTATGATGCTCACGGGCAAATTGAAAAAAAAAACTTGCTGATCTATTTTCTGCACGGGTCTGTTTTCTGTGCGAAACTTTTTGCCATTGATTTGGCGTCATATTCTCTGTGCTCAATGATATAGTTCCCACAAGCTTGATGGTTAAAAACATGTTGAAACTGCAGTAAATGTGTGCTTCCACATAGAGCAGCAGCCGTAGATGGTGGCATTTGGTAATGAAAGCGATGCATGAGGTGACGTGTCTCGTTTGTTACTGTCAACTTGTATTCTGGAGAGCTTCAGCTGGCGAGACTTGATGGATGGGGCGCCCCTAGAAGGCCCGCTTATAAATTCACCTTACCTCGAAAGATGTACGGAAAAAAATTGCAGTCAAGATGCATAAAAGGTTTGAGTGTTCAACTCAAAAAACTGGTTTTTGCTTCTCTTGGAACAGCCAAGGCCACACTAGAGTCTTTAGTCACTTATCTGCTCACCTTTCTAGTCAACGCACAGTGCGTGCATTTACTTAGTGTGTGCATGCATTTTCTTTCATAGGTGCTACTGAAATGGAAGATAAGCTGATGAAGAAACTCTTTTCTTCATACAACAGTAAAGTACTGCCTGTGAGGAGCCCTGGGGAAAGGGTTGTAGTGAGGATAGGCATGATCCTGTCATCGTTCGTCAGTCTGGTAAGAATATAAAAGTCGTGTATTAACTGTTTTCATATAGATAAGCATATTTTAACTGCTATCGATTGTGGATGATATTAACCCTGGACACACCACCATTTTCTCTGTAAACGTATTTCTAAATGAGAATTTTTATAACTAGATGTTTTCACTAGATGTCAATAGACTCATGCTGTCCTTGCTGCAAATGATATTTTTAAAGTTCAAGAGAAGCATTGCCATATAATTAGATAATCTCCTCCAGGTATTCTTCTTTATTTCAGCCTTTTATGCCTAGATACTCAAACAACTAAAACAATATCTCAAATATTGAAATGGGGGGGGGGGGGGTTAATGAGACGGAATAGAGTGGCTTTCCATGAAAATAGGTACTAACCACTGCTCATTTTGTTTTCACACGTCTCTTGCATTGTCTTGTGACTTCAATGCCGGTCGATGCAAGATGCAACAGAATGAATTACAATGAACAGAAAGTTTGAGTTTGTTGACAATAGTAAATAATTCACATTACAATCTTTCGCACACAGGCAACAATGAATGCATGATAATATCTCCAAAAAAGTGTTCTATGGTGGGAAAAAAAAGGTTTCTAGTGATAAATATTAATAGTGTGCATCAACTGAGGCTGATGCAATATGTATTTCGATGCATAACCAACAGTGCGTTACATGAAAGAAACATGAAGCAAGTTAACAATACAATAAACCCCTGTTACGATGCGGTGCAATCTGACAATTCGATGCTGCATGGCGCTTTGGTTTCCGAGAGCTAAGGGAGGAGAAAGGAGAGTCTGGAAACAAGTAGAATGCATAATTGTGGCAAACCAAGTAGATGGAACAAAGATCTAATCTACTATCAGCTCATCTAACAAAACATTTACATCTCTACACACTCATATTTGAAAACATTAAACATACATTTAACAATTCTAAATTCCATATACACCTTTAAGAATCCCTAAATAAATACAAACTGTTTTACACCCCCTCACTCAATTTTGTAATGGTGTAATCCTGACCAATGGAAGGAAGTACAGGAAATTATTTCATCAAGGCCATCTAAACAATATTCTCACTCAAAAATGTATGTTTGTTTCTAAATCACACAAATAAACAACATTAGCATCAATAATCAATTAAAATAATGACACAATAAGTGGAATTAGTGTTTTAAAAAAGTTGTACAGATCATGGGGATGATTTTTTCTAACCATCACACACCCTCCACCTTAGTCCCACGGCTCGCTCAAAAGGAGTGAAATAAAATCAGCCATTACATTGTCCTTGCCTTTCATGTATCGCACTCTGAATCGAAACACCTGAAGCAACACATGCCAATGGGGTATCCTACAGTGTTTCCCTTACCATTATATTAGGGGGGCGCCCCGCCCCCCCAAAGGCACCCCCCGTCCCCCTTGAAGGTCAAGTTAATTTTATTTTATTTTCGTCGAAAAACGACAGAAGTAATTTATTTATAACAGGTCTTTTTTATTTTATTAAACTAAATAGCATTATGTTATTTATACGATGGCATGTAATTTCTGTCTCAACGTTTGCGCGTTTACAATTGTCCTTCATATCACACACGGCGGAGTTCCGCCCCGATGCGCGCGCACCGCTGAGTTCCGCTCCGATGCGCGCACACACACACACCCATCAGCGGACAGAGACCGCGCTTTAAATGCTCCCAAGGTGGTGACGAGGACAAAACGTGTTCTGCTGCGAGCAGCAGCCGGTGTAGCTTTCCTACTCCGAATCAAAGTACAGAAAAGAGCCCAAGTGCTGCATGTCCTGCCCCTGACAAGCAGCAAGAGTCTAGCCACCACAGAACGACAGGTTTTGACCCAGCTTGGCTGTCAGAGGCGAAATAATCCCCCTGGCTGTACAAGACTGATCTTGGTAAGTAAGTAAATACACACAAGCATGAATGAACTAATTGATAAATTAATTGCTTAATTAATAGCTAGCTAGTTAGTTATACAATGGCATTTCCTGCTTTAAACTATCACTATGTTACGTTGATTTTTACTGTTGTTACTATCAGTTATCACTTTTAAAGCCTAACAGTTAATGTATTTACAGGTCAAAACAGACATTCGCAATAGGCTGCAAGGGGACCATCTTGCAGCCTGCATGCGGATCTCAATAAATGGGCCAGAAGTTTCAGACTATCCATACCAAGATGCTCTGGAAATGTTCTTTCAGAAGCCCAGAAAGATGCACTGCAGTGACAAAAGCTGCACACTTTGTGAATAATTAACATATTAAAATAAATCTGATGTTTAGTGTTTAGTTCAGTGTACAGTTGTTTAGTTATTGTACAGTAATTGTTCAGACATTATAATATATTGGTATACTGCAATTAAAAGAAACATATAAACACTATTAAGTGTTTGTGTGAGTGTTTTGCCGCACCACCCATAACACCCCCCCCCCCCCAAGGCCATGATCCTAGGGGAAACACTGTAACTAGTTGCAGTATTTAATGTTTTATTAAAAAAAATAAATTTATTTCTTTATAAAGAGTGCAATTTATTTAAAATATCACCCAAATGTGTCACTTTTACACTTTTATTTATTTTATGCAAGAATTCTATTGTGTATTGGCAGCTTTTCAAAATGAAGATTTTGTAAGTTCTTATTGTTTTGTACCGAAAATTAACCGAACCGAACTCTCCAAGACACCGTACCGAACCGAATACGATTTTAGCGTACCGTTATACCCCTAATGTATACAGTGGTACCTCGAGATATGAAATGAATCTGTTCCAGGGTGGCTCTTGTATCTCGAACATTTTGTATCTCGAAGCAAGTTTTACATGAAAAACGCGTAATCTGTGCAACGGCTCTCAGAAACAACAGTTTAAGTTGATAAAAAAAAATGGAGAGCCAGAGAAAAATCAAGTAACGTTTCTTCAATCCTTAAATCTACACATTGTTAATGTAATAAATGATAATAAAACAGAGCAAAATAACATGTACACAAATGTGAAACCTT
>SRMA01026590.1:172587-231184 GCA_007224835.1 Danionella cerebrum
TATTATTAGTAATGCAGTGACAATGTTACTGGCTATTATTAGTAATGTAGTGACAATGTTACTAGCTATTATTAGTAATGTAGTGACAATGTTACTGGCTATTATTAGTAATGTAGTGACAATGTTACTGGCTATTATTAGTAATGTAGTGACAATGTTACTGGCTATTATTAGTAATGTAGTGACAATGTTACTGGCTATTAGTAATGTAGTGACAATGTTACTGGCTATTATTAGTAATGTAGTGACAATGTTACTGGCTATTATTAGAAATGCAGTGACAATGTTACTGGCTATTATTAGTAATGTAGTGACAATGTTACTGGCTATTATTAGTAATGTAGTGACAATGTTACTGGCTATTATTAGTAATGTAGTGACAATGTTACTGGCTATTAGTAATGTAGTGACAATGTTACTGGCTATTATTAGTAATGTAGTGACAATGTTACTGGCTATTACTAGTAATGTAGTGACAATGTTACTAGCTATTATTAGTAATGTAGTGACAATGGTACTAGCTATTACTAGTAATGTAGTGACAATGTTACTAGCTATTATTAGTAATGTAGTGACAATGTTACTGGCTATTATTAGTAATGTAGTGACAATGTTACTGGCTATTATTAGTAATGGCAGTGACAATGTTACTGGCTATTATTAGTAATGTAGTGACAATGTTACTGGCTATTATTAGTAATGTAGTGACAATGTTACTGGCTATTATTAGCAATTTGGTGACAATGTTACTGGCTATTACGGTATTACTAATGTGGGGGCAATGTTGCACTGGAACAGTTATTGTGATAACGGATGGTGGACTTTAGAGTGATGAGTGGGGGCAAAGAAAAAATGTACCGGTAAGGTTTGTCTTGTTTTTTTTTACCCATCCAAAATACGGTAGATCCGATCTGGCATATAATTGTTCTTAAACTGCTGTTAACTTTTACACAGTTGATATAAAATATTTTACTACAGTATTTGGTTCAGATTTTTTTTCCCTAGATCTTCCTTATTTAAAACTACGTCTTATATGCCGGTGCGTCTTATACTGCGGAAAAAATACGGTATTTGGGGTCGATGGCGAAGAGAGTCAAACGATCTAAAATATGGTTATACTTCACCCGTGTGAACGCAGGCTATGCTCATTGCAACAAGATTTTTTCTCATGAAGGCGGAAACACAAGAGATCTATCAAAACAAAGTGCATTATGTGCCGACAGAGAAACGCAAAGTTTCGACTGTCAAGCCTCTACTTTATCATCTGTCTGCTCAGGTATGCTATGCTAAATAGCATCATAAACATCACATAAAGTCTCTCTAAATCAGTATTATTATGTTAAAATTTTAATACATACACTAAGATAAGTTAAAAAGATTAGTAAAAACACAGAGACCTAAACGATCATCTTTAATGCGATGTAATTTCTTGGGCAGAGGTTGAGTATTGAGATCTGTGCTTTTATTTGTTTCTCTCATTTCTCATTTTAATTTAAATAAATAGAAATGGGAGGCACAACTTCACAAGGGGCGTCTGCTCTATCAGGACTTGGAGAAAAAAAGGTTTCATCGATTCATCACCACATACTCTTTTATTCTTTTAACTTGCTTCCCTTGGCATATAGATAAATATTTTGCATTTAATAAATATAATATTGCAATTTCTACAAAAACAAAAAGTACCAATAGGAATATTATTGGTCTAAGTGGTATCGCTAAAAGTATTAATACCGTTAAAAGCCGATAAGCCGATGCAGCGAGCGAATTGTGGAATCTTCACACCCCTAATATATATAAATATATAAGTGAGATATAAAAAATATGTGTACATTTGTAATGTTTCTTACGTTTAATGCAGCTAAAGGACCCCGGGGCCAAACTGACACCAAGAAAAACTGACACCAAGAAAAACTGACCAACTGACCAGAAAAACAAGATCATGTTAAATTTATTTTTACCAAGTTCTACCCATTACAATTGGAAAAGTCATTCAATCTGAAGTAAAAAAAAAAAAACATGCGTACATATACATAACGTTAAACACAGAATGGGATCAAATTGACCTATAGGGTAATAGGAGGGTTACTAATGTTGGGCAAAGGTAGAATGTTCTTACTGTATTTTCTGATGAGGAACAGGTGTGCGGTAACACTAATAATCCCAGGATTTGGCATTGGGAACCACAGCTGTTCCTCACATTCCGTTTACTGGAAGACTCCAAACTGTGGGTGTTACCTTACAATAGCATTGGTCAATTAAACTTTAGGATGTAACAGACTCTTCAAAAATAATAAATAAATAGAAGTTTGATACAGCATGAATATGATGTTATAAAACACACACACTAAAACAATTCTAATGGAAAATCATGATACTGAAACCAAACAGTACTGTACAGAACCAAAATGTTCCATTCAACGCAGTGGAAACAAACATCTGTCCAGACTAATCAAAACAAGCTTCAGAAAACTTTTTCTTCAGCAATGGAGTCTTACATGGTAGCATGCAGCTGTACATTGACGCAATGATGCTCAGTGGCAGTTCCAAAAGGATATTTCAGGGGTATTCAACTAAAATTGAAAGATGTCCTGTTTCATGAATTTTTTTAGAAAGCGAAATTCTAGAAGATCATAAAGTCTAACTATTTACTGCAATATATTATTAGTTGCCTGCATGTAATCAAATCTTGAAAGACAGATTAATTTAATATGATTCAAAAACATTTGAGAAATGTATTGTTAGTAACATTGAACTCCACGTATATTTACAGTGTCATTTAACTCATGAAATAATGCTTTTCAAAATAAGCAAGAACACAAACGTTCAAATAGATGTGTACAAAACCTTTTTCTCTCATAATGCAGTTAAACTTTTAATAAGAGCTAATTTCTCATTTTTAGTGCTCACAAGTACAGGGTTCTCAAGACTTGATCTTACTTCTGCATGAGGTCACACCTCCCCATTCCACTAATGACAGGGGAAAGTGTTATTTTAAGAAATACATTGGTTTTTATTAAGAAGCTTAACTAACAGTTGCATTTATAACGTCTAGGTTACCTTACGTAACCCCCATTCCCTAAAGGAGGGAACGCAGACGAATGTCGAGTTTTTCGACTATGGGAACTTACCGAACCTGGGAGGTGGTACCGAGTATTTTATGGGCAAATTAATTGATTTGCGAGTGATGATTAGCCGCTCGATAAGAGGAGCGCTTACTTCTACACTCATTCTGCTTCATCCGAGGAGCCGAACTTACCTTTTGGCACCTCAGATTCAGCGACTTGGGCGGCAGCATGGCCAAAGGGATCGCCTGACGTCACTAGCCCCAGGCCGTCAGCTAAGGCCTCGGAGGAATTCTCGGTTCGTAGGAGCACCAGAAACCGAAGCTTCGGTGTCCTCTTTCTCAAGAAGGATCTCCTGTACCTCAGTGTGCAGCAAGGCAGAGCATTGCAGTGCAACACTCGTATTCTCGCTTCACGGGAGCAACGCGGTGTGTTTGAGGCCAAACACTCCGCGCATTTCTCGTGACCATCTTCCGACGAGACCCAACGCAGCCAGGAGTGTTACAGATTTGCCCATCGCCGTTAAAAAATGGACGATTCAGAGCAAAACTGGAATACTGGACAGACTCTCGCTGTGAATCATAGGTGCCGCGGTTCGGTGGCTTGGCTATCTGGGCTAGCACAGCTACACCTTACGCTGAGGTAAGCAACCTTTGAAGCAGAATGAGTGTAGAAGCAAGCGCTCCTTTTATTGAGGGGCTGATTGCTAATCATCACTCGCAAATCAATTAATTTGCTCGTAAAATACTCCGTACTACCTCCCAGGTTCGGTAAGTTCCCATAGTTGAAGAACTCGACATTCGTCTGCGTTCTCGACTGTAAGGGAACTGGGTTACATTTCAGACTATTGACTAACGTGTTGCTTTCAATGCTTTTTTTATTACTAAAAATATATAGAAGGTAAAAAAAATAATAAAAAATTCAAACAGCCACGGTGCTCTGCTAGATCTTGAATTAAACTGCTCGGTTTGCGTTGCAACTCCGGGTCCGTATGGGACAGCTTCTGGGTCCGGATCAGGACCAGGGTCCGCCTGTTAGTGACCCCTGGTCTAGATATTCTGGTTTCCAATCATTTTCATCAGTGTTACATGACATTGCATTTGCAAAGATTTTTAAGGGGCTCTTTGTTTTTGCCTGTTATTATTTGATATTAAATGCATTTTGATCATCATTGCAACCTGAACCAGCTGAAATGTACACCGACAAAAGGAAAGATTGTGCTAATAACTGACATTTCAGCTGCTGTTTTGGCATTCCATGTAGCCTCTCTTTCTTTGTATATTCTTCAACTGTTAAGAAAACGTAATGATGTTTGGCTCGTTAATGACATTATATTTTGGGTATGCACTGATGTCATATTCAACTAGTGGCAGAACAAGTGGTAAAATGGCTGTGTTTAAGATGGAAAAGTGCCAAACCGCAAGCATAAAATATATGATCCTCAAAACTTACCAGATCATGAGATTCTGGAGGAAATAAAGATTTGGAATTTTATCAAGGAATAAAATTTCCTGACATTAATATTGTTTTATGCATAACCAACACTATTAATTACGATTTTTGTATTTGTAGAAGTGAAAGTAGTACTGAAGGTAAATGTAATTAAATACAACTAGTTCAGCTGTTTACAGTGTGAATGACATGTGAATTTGGACCACTACACCAAGATGTACCAGCCATGTCTCAGGTAACAGTTCCCACACAGTACTGTATTATTATTTTAATAGGGTGTTTGAGTTTCTCTGCAACCTCTTTTTTTATCTACAGGCTTTAGCTAAATATTGACTGAGATATTTGTCAAAATTTAATAAAAAAAAAACTGATCGTTTTCTCATTAATACATTTGATTAGTATCTACCCCTTAAATAATTGCCTGGTTATTACAATTCTGTGCCCAGTGTGTGCATATAGTCCCATCCCCCAGTGTTTGAGCTTTGCTCTGGGACAGCTGCCATTCCTACGCTTGTTTTAAATAGCAACTGCACACTGTACTGCACACTAATCCTAGTATTGAGTATTTAAACATTGTGTGATCATTGAAGCCAGTTATAGTTAGCTTTGATGCTACGAGTGCAGTTGTATGGGAACTTTGGGAGATTGTTCTTTAGTTGCCTTTGGTTTTTATTCTCTTTCCACATTAAGCATCTACGTGATTTAAAGTTTGATGCTTGTCATCATAGGGCTAATAGTGTTTAACAATTACTGTTAACCTTTAAAGAAAGCCCAGCTATGAATTATGTTGTTATGATTAGCATGTTATGCCTTGGTGGTTATTTGTTGTTATAAAAAGTTATAAAACTGTTGAAAATGATTTTCTTAATTTGGAACTGGGCTTGTCAATCAGTCTAACTAATCACTGAAAATGGTGACAAAAACTCCATTAATGATGATGATGATGATGATGATGATGATGATGATGATAGCCTTTATTTGTCACATACACTGTTACATGTAGCAAAATGGAACCCCTCTGGCCACAGACATAGACAGGGTGAGGACAGGCCAGTGTTGAGAGGTAGTATTTAAGAGAGAAACAGAGAAATGGATATACATTAGGTAAAGTAGCTCAAAAAAATAGCCTTTTCCGCACTGTCCTTCAAAGGGCACTGTGGAGTAGGTTAAAAAAAGCCATTTGCAATCAAGCACTTAGACAAATACAGGAAAAGAACATCGCAGGATGAGGTAGGGGTCCGGGGAACTGGTGTGACCTCTGCAGTGCGCAGCCGACATTTTCCTGAAGCCAGATGGCACTGTACTCATCGCCTGTCAGATTACAGTTGTGGAGAAAAAGCAGGTGGAGATAAGTGGATGCGGGGAGGGTGCTGAGAGACGCTCCTTATCAGGCACTCAAGGGGAATGTTTAGACTCCTCTTCGTGGCCTCCAAGGCCAGAGGACATAAGAGAAGCCAGATGGTAGAGAAGTTAGTTTAGGTCAAAAACTGTAAATTTCTACAGATTTTTCATGTCCATCACCGGTCTCCAGTTTATCCAACTTGAAATCCAGTTTATCCACGATGAAATCCAGTTTGCGGTCACAGACCATTACATGAGTCCCGACAGTTTTAAGTCCAGTCAACATTCCATTCCTGTCGGTCAGCTTAGTGGGGATTTGAGCACTGACCGCTTTTGATAACCGCAGATATCCAAGAGCTCCACATATTCCAATCAGCAGAATCCCAGTTATCACAGTTCCAATTATGTAAATGTCTTCGACATCCTTCAGGGACAGAGCAGCCAGGCACACGATCCACCACTTCACCCAGGAGTCCATCGTGTAGCCAGCAGCATAAGTTCCAGAAGGACAGGTGTCAATTGCATTCAGAGACCAGTTGATCAGATCCATAGGAGAGCAGGATACTGAGAGTCTCTGCAGACAGACATAGGCGCAGCTGGGATGATGAGATAAGGGAGAGAGAACAGCACATCTTTCTCCACTGGTTGTAAAGCTGGAAAAAAATCTCAGTACTTTGTAATCTAATCAACCTACTTGCTGTAAAAAATAAATATTTTACCTATTACTGTAAAACCACAGACCCTGATACGTTAATTAATGTTCTATGTCCTATATTTTTGTGCTTCAGAACATGAAGGATGAGGAGATGAACACTATTGTTATGATGGACTTGGTAAGTCAGCACAATTTCTTTCAAGACTTATTCATTACGTGAAGTATCTTAGCATCTGTAGCTCAATTCACATCCATAAAGGGTGAGATAATGCTATGCTTCTGCACCAGACAAACTCTTGACAATAAGAACTAGGATCAATTTAACGTAGCTTAGAATACAAAATGGCAAATTATGAAAATGATACGAGGCAGATCATTTGAAAAAATTGCAAATTCATTGTACGTGTAATTTCTACAATAACCTGTATTTCTTCCCATGTGAACACACTTGCAGGAGTGGAAGGATTATCGCCTCTCCTGGAACCCTAGAGATTATGGTGGAATTGATGTCCTGCGTATCTCTTCTGGAAAAGTGTGGCTTCCTGATATTGTTCTCATCAACAAGTGAGTTAATGTGTGCGCCAGTCCTTCACCTCAGATAACTTTTGAATGCCTGACACATTTACAGTAAGATGACTTTTGCTGAGTTTCTGCAACAGCAGCAGAACTAACAGAGAAATTGTGAAAGCTTTGTTGGAGCTTGTCAGGAGTTGTGTGCACGAACATTAGTTTCTGTCTTTATGGCTTTTTCCCTTTAATACTCCTATTGTCATGCTCAGGTAGACCCCCTTCAATGTTGGTGTAAATATCCTGCCTCCTCCATTCATCTTTCCTTTATAGCCAATTAAACAACTGCATTGTCTGCTTGCAGCCTTGTTGTTCCTGCTTTCACTCCCGCGCTGCTCATCTTCAAGTCCCAATGCACAATTACTGTAATGGATTGGGAGCATGAAATACCTGTTTTTACTTGCTGGGAGGGCAATGCACCAGTAGAGTGTAATTTAAAAAGTTATCATGCTATATGTGCTTATAAAACAGTAATGCAAGATCGGCTTTAGATGTCAGGTTAGCTATCAAGTTCATGGTGGTTGTGACAGAGCGGACTCCCCTCTGTCAATTCATTTTAATATTTATGAGTCAAGAAAGAAACAGAAGTTTAATTGTTCAATGAGTTTGTTGACCAGTACATCATATGGTTGGACCGTACCAACTACCAGATTCCTGGTACCCCACACATGTCGCTCTGACAGATAAGAGCATGGTGAAAGTGTTATTTTGTGAATAAGCTAATGAGAATTCTCAATTATTGTGTGTTTATGTGTGTCTATCTTCCCATCTTAGTCCCGCCTTTAAAAAGGCCATGCTTCAGGCAATGGGGGAGTTCAGCTCAGGAGCTATGCTCCACGGTTGCAGCTTTAGCTTACCCTGGCTCCAAATATGATGCTTGCACAGGCGTATTGATTCAAAGGACTATGAGGACTGCTGGAAATTACTTACTTGCCCTAGCTACCTGTCGCTACAGAGATGCCTTTTAGTGAGGTATTTGGAAGTGATGTTTATTAGAGAGGTTTTGGCTGTGATGCCACAGTTTTTTTTGTTTTTTTGTAAAAGAAAATTTTCAGGGGGTGTATTCCGGGTAATTAAATATAGTCAATAGAAACAACAGGGGAGGATATGAAATGTAAATCTACCATAATAAGTTCATGAATAACACATATCTGGAATTGCTTACTGCAAAAATGTTTCAAATAGCTCCCTTTTAGCGAATTAGCAATTGAAAAGTTTCTGGTGACTTGGTCAAAAAGCTTTTAGAACTTTTTGAACTGAGCTTCCCTTTTGCCACAGACACACCATCGATCTGCATTTCAGTAGTTTACCTTCACCTTCAGTCTATAATCCAAAGAATACAATAACCATTAAAATATGGTCTAATTGAAAAAAAAAATCACTATGTTGTTTTTGTTTTGTTGTGAACAGATTGCTTCAACGTACAAACCAAAATACCATACTCTAGTAAGTATAATAAATGAATAAAAACACTATTCTTTCTTAGTTAAATTATTCTTTTTTCTTAGTTAAATTTATATAAACACTCTGTATATACAAGATACAAATATAACTATGAGAAAGGCATAAGAAAGTAATGGAAATATATAATAATATATTCCAGAGAAGACAGGAGAGGGCTTGAAGTCCAAATATTTACTAAGAGTTTCATGAATAACACATTACAGATATATCTGGTTGTTCTAACTGCATTACACAACAGCAAAGCGTACCGTCGTCATGCGTTATCTCACATCTCCCTCCCTTGTGACATGGTCTTATATATATGTTCTTAAAAATGCAAATTAGCTGGGGCATAGTTCCATTTGCCTCTGGCCTTTTGAGTGAGGGTGTCTGACATGAGTCGTTCACCTCCTGTAACGGTGGATTGTCTTCGATCCTCTGCACAGAGAAAAAGACACTCAGGGTGATAACACAGGTCTATAAAAGTATCCTATTGATTACATTCAAGTAACAAAAGAAATACACAATACTCACACATTTATTTTTTCAGTTTAATATTACACTTAATACTCAAATGTTTATAACATAATTCACCACATAATTAGAGAAAATGAAACTGTTGGGAGATACCTTAGTCAGTGTTCTTCTGGAGATCGTCCTCCTCTGAATCAGCTGGTACTCGGCTTATAAAGATGCGGGCTGATGAGACACAGCTGAGACTGATTCCAGCGTGATGAGTGTAAGGGCTTGGATCTCGTTGGTTTCCAGGGCGATGCTGCTAATTGTGCGGGACGCTCGTCACAGTTGTTAAGGTGACGGAAGTCCTTTATGATCTTCCTGCCCTTGGTCCAGCACCGGCTGCTGTAAATCAAGTGCAGGTCAGTGCTGGAGAAGGTCTGTGCCGTAAACTCCCAGGTCCGACAACCAGGAAAAGATATACCATGTCAGACTCCTGAAGAAATGGGACCTGGGTTGAACTAGCCAAGTTTGAGGTCGCTGACATATGACAGAGGGTGCTGACAGAACACCGTCGGGCTGGACTCACCGCCAACCCCCAGAAATGTTGAGTCACACAACACAATACATACTACGTGAGTTTCCGCGTTGTTTGGGGACTCATCCACCCCCAGGTCTCTGCTATCCTTGATGCACCCACGCCAACCACCAAGACCCAGGTAAGTGCCTTCCTGGGTTGGCGAGGTATTATAGTTTCTTCATCCCCAACTTTTCCTGTTTAGCCGCCCTTCTGACAGACCTGACCAGGATGTGGCAGCAGGACAAGATCATATGGACGGAAGGATTAGAGGAGTCCTTCCAGGGGGAAAAAAGCCAGCCCATCCTGCGAGCCCCGTTTTCAGCTGCCCCTTCCTGCTGCAGACCAATGCCTTAGTGTCAGCCGACGCTATTCTGTCGGAGGTGAGGAACACCCTGTCATCTATATCAACAGGAAACTGAGCCCAGCCAAGACCAAGTACACCGGCGTCAAGAAGGAAGTTCTGTGTATAAGTGGACAATTCCTGGAGCTGAAGTGCTGTATTCTGGGCCGGCGGTTCACCCTGCTGACAGTCCATGCATCCCGCCAATGGATGGCCAGAGCCAAGGAGACCATTGCCCGATTATCCTGCTGGTTCTAGTCGCTCCAGGACTTCCACTTCGAGTTCCTACATGAGATCTGGGCAGGATATGCAGATCAATCAAGGGTCACTCCCCAACCACCGTTAGTCTCCTATTATATCTTTACAGGGTTTTACAGGACAACCAGGACAGCACTTGGAGAGAAGTGTGACGTTTCGAATAAGCGTTCTCTTGCTCAAAAATGACACACACCTAGGAGAACAATCAGTGCTGCCCGGGTGTACCTGTCTCAGTGGGATGGGAATAAAAGGATGCCGTTTCCTTCTGTCTCCTTGGACCGCTTGATCCACAAGAGCCACTCACCACTCCACTTGGATTCCCCATGGAGGAAGAGAAAGCACAGTGTTCACAAGCAAAAACTATCACCGGCACCAAAAACAAGAGCATGTTTGCCAGCAAACACCATTTAAACCACCCAGAAAGCTAGCAGCAGCTCACCGTTAACCAAGCTTTTCTGCCTGTGTGTTGAAATCCAGGTGCACGTCACTGCGGGAAAAGCCAATCACGCATTAAATTTGTCTCCCAGCAACCATTAGATGAATTTAGAGAGTAAATAGTAACAGAATAAAACTTCAGCTTGAGAGACTGTTGAGCTAGAGCGGTGGATATAGAAAACAAGAGAGCGGTGCAGCACTCATCTTTGCCATAACCAGTTTCAGTAAAAACTGGAGGAAACATATACTGCCTTTTCAAAAAGTGCAGGGGCATGTTCTCCCTAAACTATATTTCGCATGATTGTATAAGTATGTTCTCAGCACTGGGAGAAGATACTTTTTTTTTGTAATGCACGCGTGACTTAATATGTAATGAGGTGAAATATTACTGAACGTTTTGTAGGCATCTCTCTAGGCATCTATATTTCAAGTGCTCTCTGTTGTGTGCACAGTAATGATGGCGTGTTCGGGGTGGCGCTACAAGTCCACGTGCAGGCCTACAGTGATGGCCGTGTGACATGGACTCCACCTGCACTTTACAAGAGTTCCTGTGGAGTAAAGGTATATTTCTACAGCCTTTGCAGCAAATAACATACCTAATAAGAAAGTCTAAAATGTCGTTGTTATATCCGGTTGATAACTTTGCGAAAACTCCATTTTGGGTCTCTTCTCTATCTCTTATCTGAGAATAACATGACCAAATATGGAAACACTCCCCGTGCGTAAAAGCAGTCCTCTCCACGCTCCATGTCCTGTGATTCGTCAGGGATCCTGTCCGTCTCAAAAGGGGGGATATCATTGGATTCTACAGATACAAAGCTTTCCAACGAGGTATAGAGCTCCCGGATTGGACAGACGGTCGAGGGGTGGACACACGCGGAAGTTACAAGGTTGAAAGCGCTATAACTAGGAGCTTACACATGGGGCACACCACTTTTACAGCATTTCTTAAGGAGTTTTTTTTTTTTTTATTGAAATCATGTCTCGTAAGCAAAATAAGAAGACCATGAACGTAGCGGAAGCTTTGGACAAATTTTTTTCCATATTTTAATTATTGTGCCAAACTGTGCCAACATGGATTGCGCCTGAACTTTGTTCAATCAAAACCTGTACAGAATATTAGTTTCTTGTAGTATGGACACCAAACTTGCTACAGATGTCCTTGACATGTAGTTGTTACAATTGATTGTGTTTATTTGCTTGTTTACAAGTAAAATAAGGAGATACTAGAGGAAACTTGTTTTTTTTTGGCGGAGTTCATTTTTTGGCCAATTCAACATCATTTACCCAGTGTTCTTGACTGTCAAATTGAATCATCCACACCACCCCCCAAGAACCCATCTTCATTTTGAAACCAAGATTTGCAGTTTAGACCTTGTAAAAGCTGAGAAATGCCTTAAAAAGTAAAGGTATTTTAAAAAGTAAAAAGTAAGATTTTCTGAAAATAGGCCGAAATCGAGGTTAAATGTGCCATGCCATAATAATTTTTTATGCAACTTCTTAGCTGTTTTGTTCTCACTAATGAATGTTCAGCACATTGTGTTGTAGCAATAAAAGCATGTTATGGATGAGATACTTAAATACTGTAATGAAGTGTTAAATGATCCGAAGGGTAACGATGCATTAAATCACTAGTGTTTATAATCAGCACAACTGTTCTCAGAATACATTATAGCTTCTCTGTCGGCAAAAGATATTGTTCTAAAAAGTCTCTTCTATAGTGATTTCTCTCTGATGTATTTGTTCTTGTTTCAGAAGCCGCTCTCTCATTCTTTTGCAGTTTTGGGGGGAGCTTGCTCTAGTTTTCCTGTGTTTGATATTGTATCTGGTCTAAGTTAAAATCAGTAAAGAGAAAATTACAGGAAAAAGAGTCTGATCAGCTTGTTCACAGTAACACAAAATGTTTCTCGATTTACAGGTGACATACTTTCCTTTTGACTGGCAAAACTGCACCATGGTCTTCCGCTCAAACACATACGATTCATCAGAAGTGGATCTGCAGCATGGACTTGATAAAAAGGGAAATGAGATCAAAGAGGTTGTCTACGACCAAGGCTTCAGTGGTAACAGCACTTTTAATCTTGGCTACCAATCTGACAGATTTTGTTGTTCTCCAAGGAAACACAACTTAATTTAATTACAAATGACACATTTTCAGCATTTATTGACGAAGCAATTATTTTACAACAAATAAACCACAACCTGCCCCAACCACCAATGTGCTGTATATCTTTAGCTGCATTTCCATGTACCTATTTTTAGGCACATTTTGGAACATTGCATAAAAACCCTGGATGGAAATGCCAATATGGGCATACATTTTAAGAATTGGTGTAAAAAGATTGTGTGCACAACTGAGTAGGATAAACTTTTTTTTATCCATTAAGAGAAAATAAGCAAAAACTGACAGATTTCATTACACAACAGTCTGCAATTGAGTGTAGTCAAGGGTGTCTACTTTAGTGTTTCTTTGCTTTGAGTCAAGAGTTTTCCAGAAGGCAACTGAGCCTGTTGGAAGTAGATCATACTAAAAACAGTGGTATAGTGAGCAGTTAAGCACTTAAATATATCATTATATCAGATTTCAGAAATGTAAATTAAGTAAGTAAGAAAAATACACTTTGGAGTGTAAAGAACTTTTATGATTACTGAGATATTGGTACAGTTGATTAATATCTTCTACAATCCCCAACTATGCATTGCATAATATCTCTTTTTACAGATTTTTGTAGAGTATGCAAAGTTTTTTCTCGAGTAAAAGTATGAAGTACTTTTGCTTTTCTGAGGCTTAGTCAGTAAACCATTGAGCTAGCAACACGAAGATCATGGCTTTGGAAGAATTAACCAAATGCTTTCAACAATTTAACTAGAAGTCGCTTTGGATAAAAGTGTCTACCATGTAATTATTGTATTGCTTGGCTAAAGTAATGAAAGATTTATTAAATTATTATTTACAAAGAGTAAAAGTTTACATCTTTTATTTAAATGTTAAAAAGTGCTAGTTACCCAACAGTTCACTCATGTACATATATTTAAGTGACAGTGACATTACGACCAGGTGTAAAGTAGAGATGTTCCGATACCATTTTTCCCCTCCCGATACCGATCCCGATACTTGGGCTCAGGGTATCGGCCGATACCGAGTACCGATACGATACCTGGGTGTGTATCTGTATATACAGCTGTGGATACTACTAGCCCTGTTTTAATTTACATTTTATAATTTAAAATAAATTATTTTATGCTGTGCTTCAGATATACTCAATATGGCAATGACAATAATCAATATGGACATGAAAAAAAAATAATAGACATACCTATCTTTGAAATGTGGATACAAGAGAGTGGCAACTGCTTATAAGGGTTCTTCCTCGATGGTTGCGAATCGTTTCTTGACGGCCTCAAGAAGAGTGTTTTTCATTGTTTTTAAACCAGTGTCTTCCACTACAGACGAGGTGGAGGAGCTCATCTGTTTTTTCATGGCTTTTTTCATGTTGCTTGCGTTGTCACTTAAAATAACATGAACACAGGATTTAGAAATATTCCACTTCCCAAGCATACCCTCGATTGATGCAGCTATGGACGCGTGCGAGCCGCGAAACTCGTTAGCCTGCAGCACTGCCCTTTGAAGAGTAAGAGTAAAAAGGCGTCACTGTGTTTACCCAGTGTGCTGTTAAACTTAGTAAAGACAGCGAGATTCGAGTCACAGCTCCAGATGTCAGTAGTGAAGCTGATAGTTCGCTTGTCCTTTAGTTCACATGAAATGTGTTCACACACTGTCTCATATAGCTTAGGGAGCGCTGTTTCTGAGATATATTTGCGACCAGCCAAACTGTACCGGGGTTCCAAATGTTCAATTAAGCAGAGAAAGCCCACGTTTTCGACCACTGACAGTGAATGGTCATCCAGTACAATAAATTCGTTAATCCTGTCGGTTTTTATTGCTCGTTGACTGCCTTGTGTAAACTTTTCTCTTTGTTTGAATGAAGCTTCCAATGTTTGTTGCGTCTGGTGCAGGTTGTTCTTCTCATTGTTCTTCGGGTTGCTTGTGGAAACACGACACAACTTCCTGTGTTTGCATTCTGATCAGCGAAGAAGAATTGATTTCTGCTTTGCAGCGATAAGCAAAGCTAGTGGGCATAACTAGGTTATGTTTATGAAAATGGTTTCGGATCAGTACGTGAACTCAAATACTCGCCGATACCAGATTTTTTTGTGGCATCAGCAGCATTTTCGATACTGGTATCGGAACAACTCTAGTATAAAGTGGTCCATACTAGGAATTCGCTCTCTGTGTTTCACCCATTGACAAGTACACACACAACATAGCTGCGGCCCCCAGGAAGTAGTGGTGGAAACTGGTGACTTGCTAGGCCACTACAGTCATGGTTATCACAGGTGTGAGCTTTCAACACTCACCTTTCACCTTTCAACACTGGATCAAACCAGAAACCTGATGCTCTGACCCACTAGGCTGCAACTTCCCAAAGTAAATATAACTGGTTACTAAACATATTTTACATTCCTTACTTTTATTAGTTTTGTAAACAAAATATGGTAAAAATTAACTTTCTTTTGTCCACTTAATCTCAATACAAATAGAATTAAGTTTATTGTAAATGTATGAAATCAAGTAAATTCAAATCTTGTTTACTGTCGCATCACCAAGCACATGTGTCACTAATTGAAATCAGGGATAGACTCACAAACTCCATATTAATCAGTTTTACATTTGTTTATTGATTTCCTCTCGTTCCAGAGAGTGGAGAATGGCACATTCGTCACAAGGTTTCCAGAAAGAATGTGCGAGAGGACTTGTATGAGGACATCACCTTCTACCTGATCATTGAGAGGAAGCCAATGTTTTACGTTGTCAATATTGTCCTGCCCTGTATCCTCATCACCATAATCGCCATCTTTAATTTCTACTTGCCACCTGATGCAGGTAATAAGTCAAAAAAAAACAAAAAACGCAGTCCTTTTTAAATCTTGAAGACAAAATTATTATTTCTCAAGTGATGTTTAACCCTTATAAGTTTCTGCACGCACCGGTGCGTTTAACAATCATATGGGCTGTTTTGAACTAATTAGGAATAAAGCAACCCACCTGTTGTCTAATTTTTATATATATATCAAATATACTAAGGGATATATATCAAATATTAGCCTTGTTAGGCTAATAATTTTTTCCTCAACTGCAATTGTATTGAAAATAAATAAGAATGTATTTAAATACTAATATCCCTTTAGCAAAGGTTTTATTGTCACTGAAATAATTCATATCATAATTGTCCATTATAAATAATAATACATGCAAGGAAAAGCTTTTGCAACAATAGAATCAATCTTTCACTATACACATTCAGTGTGCAACAGATCATAAAGAGATCATTAGCTCAAGCTAATGCTTTGCTGGTCAATTAACTCCATTATAAACAATTAGTCCAATCACAAAAAACACATTAAGACTCTGAATAACTATGACTTTGGCTTGCATGGGTGGATGAAGAGCTCTCTTTTCTTTTCAGGGGAGAAAATGGGCCTTTCAATCAACGTCTTGCTGACTTTAACTGTCTTCTTGCTTCTGCTGGCCAACAAAATCCCAGAAACCTCTCTGGGTGTTCCTATAATAGTCAACTACCTCATGATCACCATGATCCTGGTCACATTCTCTGTCATTCTCAGTGTTGTGGTGCTTAACCTTCACCATCGGTCGCCCAACACACACCACATGCCCCTCTGGGTGCGCAAGGTCAGTCTCGGAGTCCTCTTAAATGTTACATAATCTCAATACTAATTGTTTTTGCATCACCGCACAAATGTTTTCTGTGAAGACATTCCCTTTGTCAGATATTTTCCATCTTAACACAGAAGTTCCCTATCATTCGAAACACAGACAATGTTGAAGTTTCAACTATGGGACTTACCGAACCTGGGAGGATGGTACAGAATTTTTAATGGGCAAATTGACTTGCGAGTGTAGATGATTAGCAATCAGCCGCTCTATAAGAGGAGAGCTTGGCTCTACACTCATTCTGTTTTCTTCCTCGGAGCGAATGTTGGTACTATCCTCTGATTTCGACGCTTATTCTCAGCTGAAATATCAAAGGTTGCTTACCTCAGCGCAAGGTGTTGCTGTGCTAGCCCCGATAGTTAAGCCACCAAACCGCGGCACCTCTGATTCATAGCAAGAGTCTGTCCAGTATTCCAGTTTTGTTCTGAATCGTCCATTTTTCACAGCAAAATCTTTATCAGGGTTGTCACCACGGTTCCTCTCGGACAGGTTGGGGCGCAGTGTGCGGTTCCCGGTGCCTGGACCCGATGCACATCTCGATGGCACATCAACCGTCTCGAGGTAGCTGCAGTGACACTGGCCATGCGGCGCTTCCGCTCGCTTCTGTGCAAGGTCAGGGAGGACGAGCACGAGCTGCTTCCTGTTACGCCCATGTGGCCCAACAAAGCACGGTTCGGTGAACTATCGTCGCTTGTGACAGTCCCTCCCTGGCCGATCCCCCTGAGACCAGATCTACTCACTCAGGGGGGAGGGGGATTTAGGCACCCGCGGCCGGATCTTTGGTCCCTACATGCAATGCATATCGGGCCACGGTGGACCCCCTGCCTCTTCCACCTGCGGTGATGAGGACATCAGAGCTTGCGTTAGCCTCCTCCACAAGGTTGTGCTACGCAAGGAAGTTGGGTCGGTTTGTCGAATGATGTTCTTCCCACCAAGGGCCGTGTCCTATCTGGGTCGTGTTGACCTTCCTCCAGGAAGGGTTTGATCGGGAACGTTTAGGTTACTTGCGTAACCCCACGTTCCCTGAATAGGGAACGGAGACGTTAGTCAGGATTAGACCGACTGAATGGGAGCGAATCACCGTGAGAGCGACTGACGAACATATTAACGGGCAAATTAATTTGCAGGCGTAGGTGATTGATTAGCAATCAGCCGGGTATAAAGCCGGGCGTGCCTAAGCCTCAGTATGGAATTTTCCGAGGAGCTGGACCCACTTACCTCCCAGCTTACCTCAGATCCATGACTTCCAGGGCATGGCGAAGGGTAACGTCTCCGTTCCCTATTCAGGGAACGTGGGGTTATGCAAGTAACCTAGACGTTCCCTTTCAGTCGGTCCCGGAGACCTTAGTCGGGATTAGACCGACTGAATGGGAGCCTCTTTAAAGGGCCATGCCCGAAGTCCTTCCAGACAGGCCGGCACTAAACACAAAAGAGGGGTTAGTAACAAGGCCGTGGTACCTGAATGGGGAACTCCTTCTGCCCCTGCCAGGAATACTCATTGACGGGGAAGTCGTCCAACACTGAGAGCTTCTGCTGTACTTGGTTGATGCTGACGACCAGAAGGAGGCACCCCTCGACCCGCAGGGAGGAGTGGCGGAGATCGCGTCGAGGCCCGAAGGGCTACCAGCGGGTCATCGTTGCAAGATGCAAGAGAGAGGAGGCAGAGACGGAAGTCATCGTTACGCGCCAAAACAAGGGGAGTAACGGAACGGGTTCATACTAACCACCTGAAGGGGGAGCTGTATAAGAACATAGAAAGGGAGCGCCAAAGGAGGGACTCCCAGATCTGTACCCTAGTTCTGCGGGGGCCAGGCCGAAGCAAAGCCACCACACGGAACCTGGCAGCGCTGACTGCTCCGCTCAGTCAGATGCCGAAGGGGGGAGGATGAGAGAGCCGCCCAGAGGGGGAGCTCTTAGAAAGGTGTACTTCTCCTGAAGACAAGGAGAGTACTGCAAGCTTACACCTGCTCCGCCCCCTAAGGGTTACTGCCACCACTCAGGACCGCAGAGGGAACAGAGCCTACATCAAGGTTGTAGAACCTGATGAAAGTGTTAGGTGTAGACCAGCCCGCAGCTCTACATATGTCGGAGAGTGAGGCCCCTCTAGCCAACGCCCACGAGGCAGCGATGCCGCGAGTGGAGTGGGCCCTCAGATGGAGAGGGCAGGGAACCTCACACACCTCATAAGCAAGGCGAATGGCCTCCACTAGCCAGTGGGCAAGCCGTTGCTTGGAGACCGCGGAACCCTTACGCTGGCCTCCGAAACATATGAAGAGCTGCTGGGAGCTGCTGGGAGCTGCGAAGCTCCCGGGTTCTGTCCAAGTAGATCCGGAGAGCTCGCACAGGACATAACGAACCCTGGGCTGGTTCTGCCTCCTCCCGGGCAGAGCTTGCAGGGTCACCACCTGGTCCCGGAAGGGGACGGATGGGACCTTGGGGATGAATCCGGGCCTGGGTCTGATGGTAACCAGAGAATCACCAGGGCCGAATTCCAGGCAGGATTCGTCGGCGGACAGTGCCTGGAGATCTCCCACCCTCTTAATTGAGGCCAGAGCGAGCAGGAGTGCGGTCTTCAGTGAGAGGACGCACAGCTCCGCAGAGTGCAACGGCTCAAAAGGAGACTTCCGTCACCCAGACAGGGCGACGGAGAGGTCCCAAGAGGGAACAGAGGGGGGTCTAGGCGGCCTGAGACGCCTAGCTCCCTTGAGAAATCTCACCGTCAGTTTGTGGCTGCCCACTGATTTCCCTTCGACCCGAAGGTGAAAGGCAGAAATAGCGGCGGCGTAGACCTTGAGGGACGAAGGGGACAGCCCCCGATCGAACCTCTCCTGGAGAAAGGTCTCTGATGGGGCACGACCTGGAGTCTTCCTGGCGGGAAGAGCACCATTCGACGAACCGACCCCATTTACCAGCGTAGCATGCTCGAGTAGAGGGTGCTAACGCGTGGTCCAAAGTTCTCACCACGGAGGGTGGTAGAGGCTCTGGGTCCACCGCGGACAGATATGCCATACATGTAGGGCCCAGAGGTCTGGCCGCGGGTGCCTGTATCCCCCCCCCTGAGTAAGGAGGTCTGGACTCAGAGGGATCGGCCAGGGGGGGGCTGTCACGAGCGCGACGAGGTCTGGAAACCACGCTCTGTTCGGCCAAAAGGGGGCGATCAGAAGCAGTTCGTGCTCGTCCTCCCTGACCTTGCACAGTAACTGTGCTAGAAGGCTCACTGGGGGAAACGCATATAAGCGTTTGTTCCTGGGCCAGCAGTGTGCCAGCGCATCTGTCCCGAGAGGAGCCAGGGACAGGGAGTAGAAAAGCCGGCAATGGGTGTTCTGGCGGGAGGCAAACAGGTCTACCTGGGCTACACCGAAGATGTCCCATATCTGCTGAACAGCACGAGGATGGAGTCGCCATTCTCCTGCTGTGGGGTGGAACCTGGACAGCGAATCCGCGATCCGGTTGCACTCTCCGGGGATATAACAGGCTTTGAGCGACAAAAGTCTGCTCTGACTCCAGAGGAGCAGTCGTTGGGCGAGGTAGTGCAGAGCACGGGAGCGCACACCGCCCTGGCGGTTGATGTACGCTACTACCGCAGTGCTGTCGGTCCTGACCAGCACGTGCCGCCCCCGGAGGAGCGGGCAGAAGCGCCGTAGCGCTAGAATGACTGCAACTAGCTCGAGACGGTTTATGTGCCAGCGAGAGCGTCTTCCAGTCCAGGAACCGGACTCACGGTGGGAACCGCACACAGCGCCCCAACCGGTCTTGGAGGCATCGGTGGTGACCGACCACTAGCGCGGCCCTGACAACCTTCGTGAAGGTGCGAGGGGATAGGGCAAGACCGAAGGGTAGGACCTTGTACTGGTAAGCATGGCCCTCGAAACAGAACCTTAGAAAGGGTCTGTGTCTCGGTACCACTTCTGCCTGAAAGTACGCGTCCTTCAGGTCGATTGTTGCGAACCAATCTCCAGGACGGATGCACGGTAGAATGCAGCGGACCGTCAGCATCTTGAACCGGTACTTGGCCAGGTGCCGGCTTAGACGCCTCAGATCCAAGATTGGTCGCAGCCCGCCTGATTTCTTGGGGACCAGGAAGTATGGGCTGTAAAACCCTTGTTCCATCTCGGCTGGGGGTACCGGCTCGATCGCGCCTTTTGTTAAAAGGGCATCGATCTCCTCTCGCAAGAGTGAGGCGCCTGTTCGTGGAACAGGAGTGTGAAACACACCTCGAAACCTGGGGGCGGACACGAACTGAATCGTGTAGCCCTGCCGGATTGTCCGGACCACCCACTGTGAGACCCCGGGAAGCTTCTGCCAGGCTCCCAGGTAAGCTGACAGGGGTCGTGGTCGGGACGTGCCGATGGTCCCCATGGCGGGGCCGTCCGGAGGCGGACTTAAGGGCGGAATCACCAGGGGCTGACCCTGGGGGATGGTCAGATGAGGGCAGGGGTGGTGTGCCCCCGCGCTCTCTGCCATAGCCAGCGGAATTCGAGCCCAAGTCGGGGTCTTCATCGGAGACCGAGGAAGGGGAACCCCAGACCGCCGGGCATGCGAGTCTGCTATTCTCGGGTAGGAAGTGAGTTCTATCTTTGACACAATAGGTGCCGCCGTCCCGGAGGACGGCAGCGAGGTGTGTGTGGTGGACTCCCCCCCCCCTGGGGGAGCTGGGTCGATGACCAGACCCAAAGACGAGCTCGTTTCCTCCCGAGTCGCCAACCTCAGGGGCGCTTCTTCGTGGAAGCCCTCGCCTGCCGTCGAGAACCCTCTGAGGTTGACTGCGACTTTCGTCGTGCGGGGGTCTTCCTCGGACCAGAGGTCGAAGGCTGAGACCGTGACGAGAGTCGCTCTCTTTGGCGCCGCACAGGCGGAGAGGGGTCCGGCACAGAAGCGGCAGGAGCCCGCCGCTTCCGACGCGGGACCATGAGCTCACCCAGACCCTCCGCCTGTTTCCTGATCGTGGAGACCTTTGACGCAAAATCATCCATGGCGATGCCAAAGAGGCCATCTTGGGAGACAGGTGCATCCAGAAACCGGTTTCGGTCATCGGGAAGCATAGAGGCCTGCTCCAACCAAAGATGGCGCTCCTGTACCACAAGTGTGGTCATCGTGCGACCGATGTTCAGCGCTGCTGATTTTGTAGCACGAAGCGCAAAATCAGTGGCTGAACGTAAGTCCATTATGGACTGTTGGTCGCCACCACCCTGGTGCATGTCACGGAGGACCTTGGCCTGAAAGACCTGTAAGGTCGCCATGGCATGCAGCCATGCAGCAGCTTGACCCGCAGCCGAATAAGCTTTCGCCATCAGGGCAGACGAAACTTTTCCGGCTTTGGAGGGCACACTCGGACGAGATCGCCAAGCGGCAGCACTGCCGGGGCACAGGTGCACCGCGACAGCCTGCTCCACCTGGGGAATCGAGGAGTATCCCCTAGCTGCTGCACCATCCAGAGCGGTGAAGGGGGAGGAGCTAGAAGCCCTGGCAGACAGGGGAGCCCGCCAGAATTTTGTAAGCTCCTCGTGCACCTCCGGGAAGAAAGGGACCGCAGGAGCACGGGGGACGGTGCCCCGGCGCTTACCCAGGAACCAGTCATCCAGCCGCGACGGCGCTGAGCTAGAGGGCGCAGGCACCTCAAGCCCAAGTGCGACCGCGGCTCTGGAGAGCACCGCGTGAGCATCGAGCTCCGGCTCGGCCGAGACCCCGGAGGGTGGCAGTGCTGAGCTGGAAGAACTCGAAGATCGCGCCCCTTCCGATGCTGCGATGGATAGCAGATGGTCATCAGGATCACACGAGGGGCCGGGTAACGCCGAAGCGCTCTCCGACTCATTCGCGGACCAGACGGGGAGCACGCTCGGCATTTGGGGGTGGTGCGAGGAGTCACCTCGACACCGTTCGACCCAAAACATCCGGGGAGAAAACAGCCGGCTCACTCCGGTTCGTAGGAGCGCCAAGAGCCGAAGCTCCGGCGTCCTCTTCCTCGAAGAAAGACCTTCTATATCTCAGCGTGCGGCCCGGCAGAGCGTTGCAATGCACACACTCTCGCCTCACATACGCTGCGCAGGCTGTTGGAACCCCAAACACTCCACACAGCGCTCATGACCGTCTTTCGACGAGATAAATCCACCGCAGTTAGGAGTAATGCACGTTTTGCTCATCGTGTCGTGAAAAACGGACAGGATTATGAGAAAACGGCTGAAACACTGGACAGGCTTGCCTGAGAGATCTTCGAGGTGCTGGCGTTGGTGGCGTGCTATTCTGGGCTAGCAGAGGTCTACACCAAATATGCCGAGAGGTAAGCAACCTACTGATCTTTCAAGCAAGAAAAAAGAGCGTCAAAGTTCAGGAGAGAGAGTCTCACTCAGTCAGCTCCGAAGGAAAATTGCATACTGAGGCTTAGGCACTCCCGGCTTTATCAATCACCTTCGCCTGCAAATTAATTTGCCAGTTAATATGTTCGTCAGTCGCTCTCACGGTGATTCGCTCCCATTCAGTCGGTCTAATCCCGACTAACGTCTCCGGGACCGACTGAAAGGGAACTGTCCCCCTAGTCCCTTAAGGTCTAAGTTTCATACGATATACTTAGTGATATAATCCCCCTTAGGGTCGAAGGGAAATCGGTTGGCAGCCATGAACTGATGTTGAGTCTTCTCCAAGGGCTAGACGGCTACGCCTTTCCAGATCTACGCGCCCTCTCACTTAAGAAGGAACTGCTGCTGGCCTTGGCATCGCTCAAGAGGGTTGGAGATCTCCAGGCCCTATCCGCCGACGAAATCTGCCTGGAATACGGCCCTGAGGACTTCCTGGTGATAATCAGGCCCAGGCCCGGATTCATTCCCAAGGTCCCATCTGTGACCAGATGGAAGGAGGCAGACCCAGTCCAGGGTACACTCTGTCCAGTCTGCGCCCAGCAGCTCTAGCTGGACAGTTCCGTAACTCCCAGCAGCTCTGCATTTGCTTATGTGGCCAGCGCAAGGGGTATGCTGTGTCCAAGCAGCGGCTAGCACATTGGATTGTGGAGGCTATCCGCTGTCTTATCAGGCGAGTGATGTACTCTGCCCTCTGACTAAGCTGAGGGCCCATTCCACCCGCGGCATCGCCGCCTCGTGGACTTTGGCTAAGGGGGTCTCACTCGCCAACATATGTAGAGTTGCGCGCTGGTCGACACCCAAAACCTTCATCAGGCACTACTTCCTTGATTTAGGCGCTGTGCCTTCTGCAGTGCTGAGTGGTGGCAGCTAACCCAAAGGCACAGTAGGGGGTAATACCCATGGATGTACCATCCCCATGGGTCTGTCGAACATCCGTTCCCTCATCACCAACTCCAATAACAATGAGGGCTGGCAGGTTCCTAGTCCTACAGGAAGGAACCTTTTTTCACGAATCCCTCAAGGTAGATCGGTGAACTCTATCCTCCCCCCACATGGCATCTGACTGAGCGTAGCAGTCAATTTCTGCTAGGTTCTGTTGTAATGTTTTGCCATTGGGCCTGATTCCTACAGAACTCGGGTCGGGACTTGACTGATGGGGAACGTCTAGGTTATTTTCGTAACCCCTGTTCCCTGAATTTCCCCAGCCATGCAGTTCTCAAGTCGCTGATCTGAGGTGCCGTTAGTTAAGGGGGTTCGGCTCCTTGCAAGAAGCAGAAAGTGTGTAGAGGCAAGTGCTCCTCTTATAGAGTGGCTGATTGCTAATCATCAACACTCGCAAATCAATTTGCCTGTTAAAAATTCGATACCATCCTCCCAGGTTTGGTTAGTCCCTTAGTCGAAACATCGACATCGTCTGCGTTCCCTTCTTCAGGGAATGGGGGTCACGAAAGTAACCTAGACGTTGTATACTTATATTACTGTTTACAGAATTTATCGTTTTGACCTATAAAATAATACTTAAAAATATAATTACTCTTTTAAATATTAATGCCTATAAAATAACTAAACCATAAGAAGTTCACAATTTCATTTTGTCATTCATAGAAGTTAATCGATATGCGGAAAGCATACACAGATTTGGGACTTTATTAGGAACACCTTGCTAGTACTGTGTTGGACTGACTTTTGCCTTCAGAACTGCCTTCGTAGCATAGATTCAACAAGGTACTGGAAATATTCCCTGAAGGAGCCATATTTTGCAAAATCATCTGACATTTCTAGCATCTTTTAGTGTCGTTCATAAAAAAAAAATGCCTCAAGTTTTATTCAGAATATTTCATGCATGTTTGTGTAATCATATATTCCTTTTTGTAAACTGAAAACAACTCATTGTTCCTTGCAACGCCCATAGTTCTTAGCACTGACCAATCAGATTAATTGGTAACAAAGCTCATCTCTTTGCAAATGTGGTGCGCTGCCTGACCAGGAAGTGAGAACAGCAGACCTGTGCTGAAGAACAAGGCAGAGAAAGTGCATTGTGTCGATTTTAATGTAATAAGCACTAAGGTTGGGTGAAGTCAAACAATTTGTGCATTTACAATGTCCAATGTGATGACATCGTCCCAATCACCAACTTAGATTTGTTAACAGACTCAACATTACAGAGAACAATATTAGCAGTTATGCTAACCAATCCAGCATTGCACAAAACACTTGAAATTGGATAAACAAAAGACTATTAATAACACCAGAATAAACACATTAGCGACTTCAAACTCCTACAATATCTGCATGAAATAGGTCTGAACTTTGTTCATTTACTTTATCTCACACAAACAGCACGAGAGCACGTTAGCATATAGTGGCACTGTACTGTGGGAAACACATTGTTATTTCTGCATGTTTATGGTGGATGCATTAGGTTGCGATGTGATGAGACTTACACAGAACTTTTTGAGGCACTTATTTATGTCCCCTTTTTTGCAGAGACAATGTACACAATGTTTGAAATCCCAGTGTTTCTCCATAGTCCTCAAGGTGTCAATTCTATCTGAACAAAGCTATTACTACAAAATGAAACAACACATAATTATCCATACATTTCAAAATGTGCAGTACACGTGTAAAGGAATGTTTTAAGCTACATTTAATCTAAAGATGCATTTAATTGCTTTTGTTGTATATTGGAAAGGGAATGTAGGTAGAACACAAACAAATCAGCAGAGATTGAACAAACATCTCAACAAGAGTAAATAAGCTTTCTCTTGCTGTTCTTCTAGATATTTATTCACATGTTGCCTCCATACCTGGGAATGCTACGGCCTAAAGTCGAGACCCCTCTGTTCCTTGAAAAACCTGCCAAAAAAGAAAACATCCAAGCCATCAGCAGAGTCGCGGATGAGTACTTCATCCGAAAGCCAAATAATACCCACTTTCTCTTCCCTAAAACCCACAGGTAAGATCACATTGAAAGGTTACTGGGCTCAAACTCAATGTAATAGAAAGTAGTCCTGAATGTAAGGGATTTAATGAGAAGCTGCTTTTTTAAGGTTTACTTTAAGTTTGCGTCAAACACTGTCTTTCACATGAGGTTAAACTTAAAAAGATTGTGTAAGAAATCCGGACAGAAGGTTTATTCTTGAGCAGCCATCAACAAATAGAAATGGTATTCTGCATTCACAATGAGCATCAATCCCAAAGGGTCGGTTCAATTTCATGCATTGCTCTCTATGCGAATAAAGGTTATCAATGCAAACAAACATTTCAGTACCCAGCACCAGGGGGACTTGGGTTTATGGTGAGTTCACCTAATGATTGTGTTCACCCAACTTTTATATGAAAAACTTTGAACAATTGAAACAAATAAAAGGGCAGTGGAATGAAGTGATGAAAACTCCAGCAACCAGCAAACCTTCACATGTCGACATCCTTATCCATTAGACCACAAATGTCAAGATGGAACCTGTTTAAAACTGTCATTCATGTTTCAACCCCATCATTTGACAAACTTAGAGGAGCTGTACAAAAGCCTCCTAATTTTTCCTGTATTCTAATTGGCCACATCACCCAGTTAGATGCAGAATGGCATTAATCTATCATCGAACTGCATGCTGCAAACCTGAGGTGGAGAAAGGATTGAAATTTACACTGTGAGTCACAAATAGACGAGTAATTGCAGAGCTAGCAGTACATTTTAAAAAGGTCCATCACTTACTAAATGATCAGTGCCCCATGAAAAGAAGCAGTATGATTTACTCTTTTCTTAATGTCCCTTGAATTCTTTAAATTGGCACAAACATATTCTGATAGCAATGTTGATTTTCAATTAACATTTAAAGTGAAATTGCTTTGGTTGTTATAATAATGTGTTTTGTAATAAAAAAACGTGGCCTGTTTAATTAGAAAAATGTTAAATAGATGGATTTTTGTAAGTGGTATCAGAATCAAACACTAGCCTTGTGTGTGTGTGTGTGTGTGCGCGCGCAGGTGTGTGTGTGTGTAAGCGCGAGCGTAGCTGAATGCCTGAGGGTTTGATTAATCCTTTGCTCTCGCTCTCACTTACACACTTTAAATCACCTCAGCTTGGGAATTACACTTCTGGAGAGTAAATTTGAGTGTGTGGGGGTGAGGAAGAAATTATCAGTAAAATAATACCGATCAGCACAAATTGACTCTGACATGTAAGACCTAAGCTGAATCAGACTCGAGGGAGAGACAGAGACGAGAGAATGGCTGTGGGAAAGGAAAGCTGGGGGAATCCGATGAGCCAGCTGTATTCTGCTTTTTAATTGGTTTTATAGCATATTCTGGCACCATTGCTGTCAAATTAGTCTTCCCTGATTAGTCATGTGTGTCTGCTGATGAGAGAAAAGGGAGGGATATGGTACTGTAAAAGAATGATGGAAAAAGAAAAACCTCCAGGTCATGTTGAAGGTGTGAGGACAATTTTTTTTTCTGTCTAAAATATACAAATTTTGTTGCAGTGTAGTGTTTTTAGTGTTTTTAGACTGATGGAAGTTTAAGATTGTCACGAAGAGCTTTAGTATTTGATGAGAGTATGTAATATTATATTCCAGAGAAGACAGGAGAGGGCTTTAAGTCCAAATATTAACTAAATATTCATGAATAACACATTACAGATATATTTGGGTGTTGCCTGACCCACATGTCTGACATGAGTTTTTCGCCTTCTGGAATGGTGGATTGTCTTTGATCCTCTGCACACAATCGTCACACATTTATTCTCTCAGTTCAATATTACACTTAACCCCTTAACACCCACCCCTCTTTTTGAGAATTTGTCCGAAAAAGGCATACCCAAATTAAAATGGCTGTAACTCTCACATTTTAAGGGTTAAATTAATGTCCTTGGTGTCATTTAAAAGGTAACCCTTTCTAGTTTATCACGAAAAAGTAAGGAACTGGATACCTTAAACAAAACTAAAGTTATAGGTTCACAAACCTTGTAGAAATTGTTGAAATTATCCTCGCCTAAATTTTTTTTTGTTTTTTAATTTTTTTTTGTTCTTATAAAATAAGTGAATGCTAGAGTACCTGGTGGACTTTTTGACAACACTGAATAGAAGCCATAACTGTTGACTAATACATGGCCAAAATCTGTCAAAATAAAGCTAAACGTGTTTTCTAGAGATAATTTTATAAGACAATGTCTAGGCAGACACCTTTGGCACCAAAGTGGCACTTGGTAACCAAATGAACAAATTGATGTAAATTACCCTTTGTTTAATACAAATCAATACCACTACATAAACTACTCCAAAAATGTTTATTTTTTAAAAGAAAATGCAAAAAGAAAGTGTATACATAAATATATAGAACAATATGAAACAATAGTTGTGCAGACCCATATTGAATGGTCAACGTTACAGGCCATTTTCTGTGTTCCACACTGGGTCATTGTCTTTATGGCCCATCTGGAGAGGGGAATGTGTAGATACAGTATTTTTGTTGGAGGTGTGAATGTGCAGGGTTTGGCTTCTTTTGTTATTTAGATTCAGGTCCCACTCACTGTCTTCACACGAAGATGAAGACTCACTATAAAACAGAAAAAAGTAGTATAAAACAAAACTTTCCATTTAAAAACATACTTATATAACAACAACAACATGAAATTATAGGTATGTTATGTAGTTATGTAAAAATATTGAAACTTGACTTAGTATCTGAAGTGGAGTTTATACAGTGTTATTCAACTAGAAACAAACTTTTGAATGGGATTGTCAGCTTATTATTATTATTATTATTATTATTATTGTCCATTACTGTTAGTTGTGGTGTAATTATAATATAACCTAACTTTCCTTTTATCACCAAAGCCGACATAAATAAACATTTCATATCTTACCGATCAGCTTCAGGATCCAGTCCTCAGTCCACGCTGCCATCCCTTTCTTCTGAACTCTGAAGTAATTTGTCTCTTCCATCATCGATGGATGGACTCTGAATTTCTTCAATGTCCTCGATCCGCGAAAAAGTCTTCTTTGAGGCCATTGCATCAAAATTATGTACAAATAGCGTCTGATACGATTCACTCTGTGCGCTCTCGTGCGTCTTCACGCGTTACGCTCAGGCTCTAGAGACACTTCCTCCATTTACGCATCGAAATTAATGCAGCTTTGCTGGAGAGAATTGTGACAATCAATATATCAGTGGAAAGCTCATCTCATTGGCTAAATGACCCGTCAATCTGCTTGGAGTTTAACCGCGATTAGTTGGCTGTTCTCACGTGTGAAAAAACAATGACCCACATTGGCCTTCGCTTTCAAAGGCTGACCAAGTCTTGTTTACTGGCTTGCTGATTGGCCAATTTTGGTCACTGACCTGCAAAGGTAGTCTCAATGTGTTCACGAGGCTCTAGTGAATTGAAACCTACATTGCTTGATGGCTTTATTCTACAATGGATGCCAAAACAACCGGATGAATCGCGGACTTTTTTTTTTCTTCTGTAGCAAACGAAAAGTGAATTGTTGTGCTTTTTATGTCTTTTTCTCGTGGTAAACACGTTTTTGGAGTACCAGCTTGGATGCATTTTATTCGTTGGACTGTTACGAGTACAATGCTATAAGAAACTTGCAGATTCATTGACTTTGTACCTGTAGAGACATCCTAAAAGGTAAGCATCGCGATTTTGCTTTGTTAGGACTCTTTACACAAACTGTTGTCACTGTGGTGTGTTAAACCTATAATGCTTTATAACGCCTGAAACATGAGAAATTCAGCTTTCAAATGATGTATAGTTTGTCAAATTTTGCTTAAAAATAGTGGGTGCAATTATGCGATCTTTTTGTACGTGTCATTTCCAAGGCGTGGGCGGGACGGTGGGTGTTAAGGGGTTAATACTCAAATGATTATAACATAATACACCACATGGTTAGACAAAATGGAATTGTGGGAAGATACCTAAATTATCCTTCATATTATTTATTAGTTGCTTATTTTATGAAAATGATACACATGGAGCACAAAACTTAAATGAAGATTTATTTTATTAAGTTTAATTTTAGTTAATTTTGACTTTTTTGAATGCTTTTTAAAATGTATTTGCTCCTTGAGATATCTGTCAGGTCCAGGTTCATCACTCCATTACAGTGGTATGCAAAAGTTTGGGCACTTAATTTTCCTTTATAGGTTTCCTTCATTGGTTGTCAATTTTAGTAAAATAAATAACAAAGAAGACAAACTCAGTGATATCTGAGAAGTTGAATAAAGGGGGAAAGTCATAAACATTTACCAGGGTCCTCAAACTTTTGCATACTCTAATTCCCATAATGTCCTTAAATGGAACACACCTATAAAAGATGCAGCTAATCCAGTCTTGCTTAAACCATCTACACTGTAAAAAGTGGTTCATGACTGTTATCTGTGTAAATTTATTTTAATAGGTCTATTTTTTTATTTATTGATTGATTTCCTTTTTTATATACTAATTTAAGATTTACGTATGTCAAAAAGGTGATTGCCATGTAATAATAAGTTACAAAAACAAACAATTGTCAGTACCCGCCCTCATGCTACCGAGCAACAAGTTGATCACAGCCACCTGCACAGGAGGACCAGTGGAATTTAAAACAAAAAGTGAAAGCTTAATACAACATACAACACATTTAAGTAACTATTTACATCACAAAAGTTAAAGTTATGTTTTAGCCAAATGAGCAGGAATGTATTGCACTACTGTAAAGCTTTGACATGTTTTAGACAGTAACTTTAAGATTAGCAGACGCCATTCTGCCGCTACCAACAGTTTCAAATTGATCTTAAAACAGCTATCACTAACGTCAACGTAGGATTGGTGTATGTGAGATATATTGCCAGATTATGTTTTTACTTTGTTTTGGGATGTAAAAAAAAACTGTAATTTTGTTTGAAGATTGTATAATTACATTTAGAATTTAATTACCTCTGTGAATGTTATTTATATTGTCTCAAATCACATATGTAATGTTCTGCCAATTCACAAATTAACTAGCAAGACAAACATTATAACATCTAGGTTACTTTCGTAACCCCCGTTCCCTGAAGGAGGGAACGCGGACAGTTATGTCGAAGTATCGACTGGGGGAAATCCCACCTGGAAGGGGTGGAGCCAAATCTATAACGGGCAAATTGATTTGCGAGTGTAGCATAGAGATTAATCAGCTGCTCTAGAAGTGCAGAGCGTAGCTCTACACTCATTCTGCTTCTTCCGAGGAGCCGTACCTACTTACCTCTATGGCACCTCAGATTCAGCTGACTCAAGGTGCATGGCAAGGGAATGTCTGCATTCCCTCCTTCAGGGAACGGGGGTTACGAAAGTAACCTAGACGTTCCCTATCCGTCAAACGCAGACAGTTATGTCGAAGTATCGACTGTTGGAACCCCTTGTAAAGCGCCATGCACTGAGTCCATCCAGTCAGGTTAGGTATTAGTCAAGGTGCCTGACTGGGAACTCCTTCAGCCCCTTAGCCTGGACATAGTCTATTACGGGGTGAGTTGTGCTCCCGCAATGAGCAGGGCAACCAGAAGGAGTGCACCCCTGATGTGGAACAGGGGTGCGCCATAGAAGGGGGGCGAAATCGAAGATCATCGTTCCCTGCCCAGGTAGGGGAGGGAACGGAAAGGGGTAATACAAACTCACCTGAAAAAGGGGCTTTGTATAGAATACACAGACCGGGCCACCCAAGCTTGGAGGGTCCCTAAGTCTGGACCCGAGTTCTGTAGGGATCAGGCCCAACGGCAAAACCTTACCACAGAACCTAGCAGAGCTGACTGCTCCGCTAAGTCAGATGCCGTGTGGGGGGAGGATAAAGTTCACCGAACCACCGTAAGGGAGTCGTAAAAAAAAAGGTTCCTTCCTGTAGGACTAGGAACCTGCAGGCGCAGGACATCCTTGATCCGGGGGTCCTAATGGCGCTGTAGGCCCTGGACCAGAGCCCTCATTGGTGTTGGAGTTGGTGATGAGAAAACGGATGTTCGACAGACCAATGGGGATGTGCATCCATGGGTATTGCCCCCAACTGTGCCTACGGGTTAACTGCCAAAACTCAGTACCACAGAAGGCACAGCGCTGACGTCGAGGCAGTAGTGCCTGACGAAGGTAAGGGGTGTTGACCATCCCGCAGCTCTACATATGTTGGTGAGTGAGACCCCCTTGGCTAGAGCCCACGAGGCGTCGATGCTGCGGGTGGAATGCGCCCTAAGCTTCGCTAGAGGGCAGGGTACATCACTCGCCAGGTAAAACAGCTGGATAGCCTCCACAATCCAATGAACTGCTTGAACATAGTGAACCCCTTTCATTGGCCGCCAAAGCATATGAAGAGCTGCTGGAAGATATGGAACTCTCGGGTTCTGTCCAGGTAGAGCTGAAGGGCGCGGACTGGACAGAGTGTACCCTGGGCTGGGTCTGCCTCCTCCCGGGGCAGGGCCTGCAACATCACCGTCTGGTCCCGAAAGGGGATGGACGGAACCTTGGCGATGAATCCGGGCTTGGGCCTGATTCTCACCAGGGTGTCCTCAGGGCCGAATTCCAGGCAGGTTTCGTCGGCGGACAAGGCCTGGAGATCTCCAACCGTCTTTAAAGAGAGAGCCTTAAGTTCTGAGGCCAAGGGCTCGAAAGGGGGCATCCTCAGTCCGTGTAGGACGGTGGAGAGGTCCCAAGAGGGTACAGAGGGGGGCCTAGAGGGACGTAGCCGTCTGGCCCCTTGGAGAAATCTCAGCGTCAGTTCGTGGCTGCCGACCGATTTCTCTTCGACCCGTAGGTGGAAGAAGGAGATCGCTGCAACATAGACCTTCAGGGACGAAGGGGACAGTCCCCGATCGAACCCTTCCTTGAGGAAGGTCAGCACAATATCGATAGGACAAGTCTATTTGACTAACAGACCCCACTTCTTCACGTAGCACACTCTAGTAGAGGGTGATAACGCATGGTCGAGAGTCCTCATCACCGCAGGTGAAAGAGGCTGGGGGTCCACCGAGGCCGGATATGCCATACGTGTAAGGCCCATAGGTCCCCCCTCAAGTCAGGAGGTCCGGTCTCAGGGGATCAGCCAAGGAGGGATTGTCACAAGCGACACACATGGGGGCAATGAGAAGCAGTTCGTGTTTGTCTTCCCTGACCTTGCACAGAACCTGTGCTAGTAGGCTCACTGGGGGGAACGCGTATAAGCGTGTCTTCCTGGGCCAGCTGTGTGCCAGAGCATCTGTCCCGAGAGGAGCCAGGGACAGGGAATAAAAGAGCTGGCAGTGAGCGTTCTCTTGGGAGGCAAACAAATCTATGTGTGCCTCCCCGAACATATCCCATATTTGCTGGACAGCCTGGGGGTGGAGTCCTATTCCCCTGCGGCAGGTTTGAACCTTGACAGCGAGTCCGCGATCTTGTTCAAAGTGCCGGGGATATGAACAGCCCTGAGCGTCAAGAGTCTGCTCTGACTCCACAGGAGCAATCGTTGGGTGAGGTAGTGCAGGTGGTGGGAGCGAACACCTCCTTGAGAGTTGATGTAAGCAACCACCATCGCGCTGTCCATCTTGAGAAGCTCATGACAATGCTGAATGAGCGGGCGAAAGCGGCGCAAAGCGAATATCACTGCAGCTAGCTCGAGACGGTTGATGTGCCATCTAGATGTGCGTCGGGTCCCATCACGCTCGATGGGAACCGCACACGGCGCCCCAACCTGTCATGGAAGCATCTGTGGTGACAACCTTGTGGCTGGAGATCCCGCCCAGGGGAGCTCCTGCGCGTAGGAAGGTCACAGAGCTCCAGACTCTCAGGGTCGAGAGGCCGCAAGGTGTCCAAGACAACCGTAGCAGTCATCCAGATAATCCAGGAAGCGGATGCCAGCCCGGCGTGGCGAGGCAACCCGGACAACCTTCTTTAAGGTGCGCGGGGAGATGAATAGGTCGAAGGGCAGGACCTTGTACTTGTAGGCTTGGCCTTCGAAGCAGAACCTTAGAAAGGGTCTGTGTCGTGGGGCCACTGCCACATGAAAGTGTCGATGGTGGCGAACCAATCCCCAGGATGAACACAGGGTAGAAGGCTGCGGACTGTCAACATCTGGAATCAAACGTCTCAGGTCCAGGATTGGTCGCAACCCGCCAGATTTGCTGTAAAAGCCACTCTCTGCATCGGCTGAAGGGGCCGGCTCGACTGCGCTCTTGTTCAAGAGGACAGCCATCTCTTCTCGCAGGAATGAGGCGCCTGACCGTGGAACCGGGGTCTCTAGAACACCTAGAAACCTGGGGGTTTTCACAAACTGAATTGTGTAACCCAACCGGATTGTCCGGAGGACCCAGCGACCGACCTCGGGAAACTTCCGCCAGGCTCCCAGGTATGCGGTCAGGGGTGCTACGACGGACGTGCCGATGGAAACACTGGCGGGGCCGCACGGATGCGGACTTGGAGGCGGAATCACCAGGGTGGAGCCCTGTGGACAAGGCGGTGGAGAATAGGGGGCTGGTGCCGCCAACTCCACGGACTGGGCCTTCGGACCTCGTGCCGGTGTCAGGGTCTTTGTCAAATATGAGGTAGAGGTACCTCCGACGGTAGGGCAGACGAGTCTGTTATACTTGGGACAAATGTTAGATCTTTCTTTCACACATGAGGTGCCACCACCCTGTGGGGCAGCAGCGTGGTGCGTGTGGTGGCCTCCCCGCCCTCCATGGGGAGTTGGGTCAATGGACTGACCCCGAAAGATCTCACATCTTCCCGAGTTGTCATCCTCAGGGGCGCTTCTTACGGGAAGAAGCTCTTTTCTGCTTCCGAGAACCCTCTGAGAACGACAGTGCCCGGGCCCTCCTTCTGTGGTAAGAAGTACCAGTCATCCAGGCGCAAGGGGGCAGATTCAAATGGCGAAGGCACCTCTAAACCAATAGCCGCCGCGGCCTTGGAGAGCATCGCCATAACCTCGGGCTCCGGTTCAGCTGTGACCCTGGAGGGTGGCAGATCGGAACACGAAGACGCCGAAGAAGGCGACCCTTCCGATTCTGCGATGGATAGCAGATCGTCAACAGGGTCGTACTGAGAAGCCGGTGAAGCCGGAGCAACACCGGACACCTTGGCCGACCAGACGGGATGCACTTCCGGCACGCGAGGATGACGCGAGGGTCTACCTGACGTCATTTCCCCCGCGTCGCCAGCTGAAGCCGCGGAGGAACCAGCCCGAGTAAGCAGAGCACCAGAAGCCCAAGCCTCGGCGTCCTCTTCCTCGAAAAAGGACCTCCTGTACTTCAGTGTGCGTTTCGGCTGAGCATTGCCGTGCAAACACTCTCGCCTCACGAGCGCAGGCGTGCTTGAAGCCCAAGCACGCCACACACTTCTCGTGACCGTCCTTTGACGAGATAAATCCACCGCAGCCAAGGAGAGATGCAGATTTTGCCCATCGTCTGGAAAAACGGACATGATAGGAAATCTGCGAGCACTGACAGGCTCTAGCTGTGAATCAGAGGTGCAGCGATAAGATGGCTTTGCTATCTGGTAGGGGTGTAACGGTACGCTAAAATTGCATTCGGTTCGGTACAGTGTCTTGGGGAGCTCGTTTCAGTTAATTTTCGGTACAAAACAATAAGAGCTTACAAAATCTTTATTTTGAAAAGCTGCCAATACACCATAGAATTCTTGAATAAAATATATAAAAGTGACACATTTGGGTGATATTTTAAATAAATTGCACTCTATAAAGAAATACACATTTTTAAAATAAAAAATGAAATACTCCACCTAGTTAGGACATGAAATCTTTTAACACTAGCAACAGCTTCAGCTTATATATCAACAAAACTAACTATTCAAGTTTTAAGTTTTTGGCTAAAAAGGATAACCTATCCTTTGGCTAAAGGATAACACGATCTCCGTGGAACAATGTCGGCATACAACTTTAAATTTATCCACTCGTCAATCCCAGTTATGTATTTTAACAGAGAAGCCAAAGTGTTCCTTAAACAGGAGACCGTAGTGAGGCAAGAGGGTCTCCATTTCTCACAGCTACCCATGCAGCTCTACTGTGCGTCACTCAATAGCGTCCGTGCGGATACTCGCCTAGGAACATTGTTCAGCTGCGCTTAATATCGCGCTAATAATAAATTTATATTATTTAATTAAAAAAATATACAGAAACAGTATGCAAGTGTACCGAACCGAACAGGCCGCACCGAAACAGTACAATACATCCCTGTGAACCGTTACACCCCTACTATCTGGGCTAGCGACAGCACATCAAGCGCAGAGGTAAGCAACCTTTGACATTTCAGCGTTTTTTGAGCGACATAACTGTCTGCATTCGATTGATAGGGAACATAGTTTTACACATGTCGGTTAAAAGTTACTTTAACTGCTAGGTTTGTTGTCAGAGTTGTTTTCCCTGCATGATTAAAAAAGAAGATGATGATTTTTGGCGCCTCTCTCTGCATCTTTAACAATTTAACATTTAAACAACAAAAACATTTTTTTGTATTTGATTTATTTTCTCTAATAATTTAGACTCAATATTATTTATTCTATCATCTTGTTTTATTAGCATTGACAACTTCAATTAATAAGAAATGAGCAAGAGTGTCTGTCTGTAGACTTTCACTGGCACACTTTGACTGCCACTGTCCTATTATTAGACACTCTGACACGACTGGCACTCTATTGGTTCGCACACAACACGTGACTTCATCTGTTCCTGAAGCACAGTGTGAACACCAAACTTTACAGTCAATGTACAGATTAACATAAATCAAAATTCAAAATATTAAAATATAAAACTGTTCAGAGTAAACAATTATTGTACTTGAACCTTTTTAAATTGTTAACATTTGTGGTATCATGGATAATTATCACTTATTCATTTCTGCATAGAATAATACTGTTTTGTGATTGTAGTTCATTGAAGACCAGTAGAGGGCGTTATGATAATTGAGGTTTAGCTGGTTATTACATACAGAGAACATGTGTTATAGATAAACGAGAACATACCTGTCATGTAGAAGTTTTGTTCCTAAAAAAAATGCTAGCTTTATTTAAAGTTGCAACAATACCTAACTGAGTGCCAGTAGAGTGACGTGTTAGAAGTCTCGTGTAGCCGAACCCTTCTCAGAATGAGAGGTATTCGTTTCCAACATTTATTACACCATAAAAGCTTTTATATCCAAACAATTGGGTGCAATAAGTTTCTTGAATTCCCTCAAAGATGATGCTCACTGCGTCTGGCAGAAATATATTTGTATGTTGCACAAGTCCTCATGAGCACTGCTCTCCATTTCCCCTGTATGAGAACAAACAGAAATATAACTTAGTCATAGCCAAAAAAATAGTCAAACTATGCTTTTTAAACAATACCTATATATTCTTGCCCACTCTCTTGTATTACATGAGGCATCTCAAAGTCACGTTCTGGGAGCCTGTAATTAGCAAGAACCTCATCATCAGTGTGCTTCTACATATTCAACAGAGCTTTATGTATGCATGTACAAAAACAGGATCACTCTCAATAACTGACTTTTCGTTGTCTTAATTCCTCTGAATGACAGATAACAAAAATCTTTACCTCAGTTTGTTCAACTGAAGAGCTTCTAATCCATAAACTGTTCCTCCAATCTGGTGGTCTTCTATAGAAGCAACACAAATGAAAAACAAGTTTAGGAAAAGAGTTAAACAAATTACAATTAAGCATAAATCATATCAAGCGACTAAATTTATTAAATTCTATTATGTTAAAGTGATCCAAAAATATAATGTCTGCTAATTTTAATGTTACTGTCTGAAACATGTGAAAGCTTTACAGTTGTGCAGCCCGTTTCTCGGCAGCATGTAGGCAGGTAGCAATGTTTTACTTTGGATATGAATACTAAAATTGAGTTTTGTAGAAACAATTTATTGTGAAAGTCAGTAAAAAATTTAATTTTCACAAAACAATCACACTTTTGACTTAACTGAAATAAAAATTAAATTAGTATAAAAGGTAAGAAAACCAATAAATTTGTAAAAATAAATTATTAAAATACATTACCACAGACAACACTAATGAACCACTTTTTACAGTGTGTAATTGCAGGTCTATCTCTAATTATATTTTTGCCTAGTGAAAATATATTTTGTTCCCTTTCAGTCGAGGCGCAGATGGTGTCGAAGTCTCAACTATCGGTGGAGCTCTACACTCATTCTGCCTTCTTCCTCGGAGCGAATGGTGGTTGCTTTGCATTCGATGCTCTTTACAAGCTGAAATATCAAAGGTTGCGCTTGATGTGCTGCTGCTAGCCCAGATAGCTACGCCATCTTATCGCGGCACCTCTGATTCACAGCTAGAGCCTGTCAGTATCCTCAGATTTTTTCCTGTAAACGTCCGTTTTTTACGACGATCGGTAAAACCTGTATTTCTCCTGGCTGCGGTGGATTTATCTCGCCGAAGGACGGTCACGAGCGGTGCGTGGAGTGTTTGGGCTTCAAACACGCCTGCATTGCTCTCGTGAGGCATGAGTGTTTTAACAACGCTCTGCCGAGCCGTACACTGAAGTACAGGAGATCCTTCTTCGAGGAAGGACACAGAGGCTTCGGCTTCTGGCGCTCCATTTACTCGGGCTGCGTCATCCGAGGCCTCAGCTGGCGGCGCAGGGCAAGTGACGTCAGGAAACCCCTCGCGTCCTGTCTGGTGTACGGGGGATCCCGGTGTTGCTCCGGCTTCACCGATTTCCCCTTATGATCCTGTTGACGATCTGCTGTCCATCGCAGCATTGGAAGGGGCGCTTTCCTTCTGTGTCTCCGGAAGTTACAGCAGTGCTCTCTAAGGCCGCGGCGGCGATCGGTTTAGAGGTGACTTTGCCCTCTTAATCGGCTCCGTCGCGGTTGGATGATTAGTACTTCGGCAAGCGCCGGGACGCGGCTCCCCGCCCTTCGCCAGGACGCATCCATGACAGGTTGGGGCGCCGTATGCGGTTCCCATTGAGCATCCGGTTCCTGGTCCCGGCATCGCTCGGTGGCACTTAAACCGTCTCGAGCTAGTTGCAGTTATACTGGCATTGCGCCGCTTCCGCCCGCTATTGCTTCAGTCCCACGTGCTTGTCAGGACGGACAGCACGGCGGTCGTAGCTTACATCAACTCCCAAGGAGGTGTTCTCTCCCGCCATCTGCACTACCTCGCCCAACGACTGCTCCTGTGGAGTCAGAGCAGACTCTTGTCACTCAGAGCCATTCACATCCCCGACGCTTTGAACAAGATCGCAGACTTACTGTCGAGGTTCAAGCAAACCGCAGGGGAATGGCGACTCCACCCCCTGGTTGTCCAGCAAATATGGGAGATGTTCGGGGAGGCACACGTAGATCTGTTTGCCTCCCAGGAGAACACCCACTGCCAGCTTTTTGACTCCCTATCCCTGGCTCCTCTCGGAATAGACGCACTAGCACACAGCTGGCCCAGGAAGAAACGCCTGTACGTATTTCCCCCAGTGAGCCTTCTGGCACAGGTTCTGTGCAAGGTCAGGGAGGACAAGCTTGAGCTGCTTCTTGTTGCGCCCATGTGGCCCGACAAAGCCTAGTTCCCAGAACTCTCGTCGCTCGTGACAGTCCCTCCCTGGCCGATCCCCCTGAGACCCGATTTTCTTACTCAGAGGGGGGAATTCAGGCACCCGAGACCAGATTTATGGGCCCTACATGTATGGCATATCCGGCCTCGGTGGACCCCCAGCCTCTACCGCCCGCGGTATTGAGAACTTTAGAGCATGCGTTAGCCCCCTCCACAAGGTTATGCTATGCTGGCAAGTGGGGTTGGTTCGTCGAGTGGTGCTCTTCCCACCAGGAAGATGCTAGGACATGTCCCATCAGAGCCGTGCTGACCTTCCTCCAGGAAGGGTTCGATCGGAAGCTGTCCCCTTCATCCCTGAAAGTCTACGCAGCTGCGATTTTCTTCTTTCCTTCCAGTAGCTCCTCATATGCTACCTCGGCCAGCGCAAGTGGTATGCTGTTTCGAAGCAGCGGATAGCACATTGGATTGTGGAGGCTATCCAGCTGGCTTACCAGGCAAGTGGTGTACCCTGCCCTCTCCCTAAACTGAGAGCCCATTCCACCCGCGGAATCGCCGCCTCGTGGGCACTGGCCAATGGGGTCTCACTCAAGCTGTGGGCTGGTCAACACCCCAAACCTTCATCAGGCACTACTGCCTTGACTTAGGCGCTGTGCCTTCTGTGGTACTGAGTGGTGGTAGTAACCCTTAGGCACGGTAGGGGGTAATACCCATGGATGCACATTCCCATGGGTCTGTCGAACATTCTCTCCCTCATCACGAACTCCAATACTGATGAGGGCTCTGATCCTGGGCCTAAGCACCACTAGGACACCCGCATCAAGTATGTGCTGCGCATGCAGGTTCCTAGTCCTGCGGGAAGGAACATTTTTCATGTCTCCCGACTGGTGGGTCGGTGAACCCTATCCTCCCACCCACTCGGCATCTGACTGACGCGGAGCAGTCAGCTCTGCTAGGTTCTGTAGTAAGGTTTTGCCGCTGGGCCTGATCCCTACAGAACTCGGGCCGGACTTGCGGACCCCCCCCCCCCCGTATCTGGGTGGCCCAATCCATGTATTCTATACAAAGCCCCTCTTCAGGTGAGTTTGTATTACCCCGTTTCCGTTCCGTCTCCTACCTGGGTGGGGAACGATGGCTTTTCAACGCCGCTGCGTCTCGACTGAAAGGGAACGTCTAGGTTACTTTCGTAACCCGCGTTCCCTGAAGGAGGGAACGCAGACATCCCTTGGCCATGTACTTCAAGTCGCTGATCTGAGGTGCCGTAGAGGTAAGTAGGTTCGGCTCCTCGGAAGAAAACAGAATGAGTGTAGAGCTACGCTCTGCTCTTATAGAGTAGTTTATTGCTAATCAACGTGATTGCTAATCAACTTCACTCGCAAATTCATTTGCTGTTAAACATTCAGCTCCACCCCCTTTCAGGATGGCTCCACCCATAGTCGAGACTTCGACGCTGTCTGCATTCCCTCCTTCAGGGAACACGGGTTACGAAAGTAACTTAGACGTTATGGCTTTATTACAGTTGCAGATATTTGCAAGTATTTTCCAACGGATGAATGACTAGTCACAAAAGAACTGTAGATATCTTTAATGTAAAAAAAAACACTGAATAGTCATAACATGCAATAAAGAAATCAACAATTATACTTTCCACTTGTTCCCTTTTGGGGTCATGGGGGTTTCCTGCGCACTTTCGGTGACACACACATTCAAACATAAGGGAAATTTAGGATATTCAATTAATTGTGGGTGAAACCAAAGTACCCGAAAGAAAACCCATGCTTACGCATAGCGCACGGAGAAAGCGTAAAGGGGCGTCAACCCCCCCTTTACAGCGTTTCTTTAGTTTTTTTTTTTGCTGAAATCATGTCCTGTAAGCAAGAAAATAAGACCATGAATGTAGCGGAAGCTTTGGACAAGATTTTTTCCATATTTCAATTATTGTGGCAAATTGTGCCAAACTGTGCCAAAATGGATTACGCCTGATCTTTGGTCAATCAAAACCTGTACAGAATATTAGTTTCTTGTAGTATGGACACCAAACTTGCTACAGATGTCCTTCACATATTGTGGTTACAATTGATTGTGTTTATTTGCTTGTTTACAAGTAAAATAAGCGGATATTAGAGGAAACATGTAGTTTTTTTTGGCCAATTCAACAACATTTTCTCTTACCCAGTGTTCTTGACTGTCAAATGAACTCATCCACACCACCCCCAAGAACCCACCTTCATTTTGATACCAAGTTTTGCAGTTTAGACCTTGTAAAAGCTGGGCCTAGGGCTTAAAAAATAGGGAAACGTGGCTGATCGAAGTGGGGCTAATAAGGCGGCTGCCGGTACCTGTAGTTATCGGCAGGAACTTCCCGGGATTCGACCGCCTCCTCACTGCTGCTGCTCACCAACCCGTCAGCCCGGAAGGGAGCCTCCACCCCAGGAGACAGAGACGCCAAAAGCCCACCCACAGCACAGCCACTAAAGGGGAACGAGCACGAAGAAAATCACCATCACCAAACAGCGCTGTCATATCATTGTGAATAAATCCACCCTCCGGGCAGTTTATTGCACAACTCCTTGTCGCGTGATTCTTCACCCTGCTACAATATATATAAAAAGACTGCACATCATATACAGTGGAGTGAAAAACAATTTGCCCCCTTCTTGACTTTTTATTCTTTTGCATGTTTGTCACACAAAATGTTTCTGATCATCAAACACATTTTAATATTATTCAAAGATAACACAAGTAAACACAAAATGCAGTTTTTAAATGAATTGATGTAATTCCGCTTTTTTGAGGGTTTTCTAACATGAACCGCCTTCTTAAGGTCATGCCACAGCATCTCAATGAAATTCAGGTCAGGACTTTGACTAGGCCACTCTAAAGTCTTCATTTAGTTTTTTTTTTTTTTTTCAGCCATTCAGAGGTGGATTTGCTGGTGTTTTTTGGGGCAATGTCCTGCTGCACCACCCAAGATCGCTTTAGCTTGAGTTGACGAACACATGGCCGGACATTCTCCTTTAGGATTTTTTGGTAGACTGTTGAATTCATGCTTCCATCTATCACAGCAAGCCTATCAGGTCCTGAAGCAGCAAAACAACCCCAGACCATTACACTACCACCACCATATTTTACTGTTAGCATGATGTTATTTTTTGAAATGCTCTGTTAATTTTACGCCAGATGTAACGGGACACGCACCTTCCAAAAAGTTCAACTTTTGTCTCGTCGGTCCACAAGATATTTTCCCAAAAGTCTTGGCAGTCATCGAGATGTTTTTTAGCAAAATGAAGACCAGCCTTAATGCTCTTTTTGCTTAATAGGGGTTTGCGCCTTGGAACTCTGCCATGCAGGCCGTTTTTGCCCAGTCGTGAAAACTGACCTTAATTGAGGTAAGTGAGGTCTGCAGTTCTTTGGATGTTGCCCTGGGATCTTTTGTGACCTCTCGGATGAGTTGTCTCTGCGCTCTTGGGGTAATTTTGAGCAGCCGGCCACTCCTGGGAAGGTTCATGTTTTGCCATTTGTGGATAATGGCTCTCACTGTGGTTCGCTGGAGTCCCAAAGCTTTAGAAATGGCTTTATAACCTTTACCAGACTGATAGATCTCAATCACTTTTGTTCTCATTAATGAATTTATTTGGATCTTGGCATGATGTCTAGCTTTTGAGGTGCTTTTGGTCTACTTCTCTGTGTCAGGTAGCTTCTGTTTAAGTGATTTCTTGATTGAAACGGGTGTGGCAGTAATCAGGCCTGGGGCGGCTACAGAAATTGAACTCAGGTGTGATAAACCACTGTTAAGTTATTTTTTAACAAGGGGGGCAATCACTTTTTCACACAGGGCTTGGATTTTTTTTTCTCACTAACTAATAAAAAAATTCATTTAAAAACAAAATATTTTTCAAAATAAAAAGTCAGGAAGGGGGCACATAGTTTTTCACACCACTGTATATATATATATATATATATATAGGGTCACATTAAAGCAGCATTGAGTAGATTGGTACATTGGTATTGGTTCTTGCTTTTGTAGATATATTTTTTCCCTAATAGTTTAATCTAAAATGCTGTTAAGCATGACAAGAACTATACGTTCGGCTTACTCTTTGCTATGCTGGGAATGCCTTCTTTCTCCCTCTCCTCACACCTTCCCCTGTGCTCTGTGGCTGGCATCAGTGCATGTCCATCTAATGGGGTTCCTCTCAGGTCACTGCTGCTCACTTGGGATTCGCAGGCTACCTGCATTGAGCTCACTCACATGAATACGCAAACGAAAAGAGCAAGAGAAAGATCTACACTGAGCCCTAGTGTAGAGATGGGGAACTGTCATGTTGGGGGGTATAATGATTCCGATATTGGAGAATAGAATCACTAAAGAGGAGTGACATTTAAGGGATCTTACTGTTGGCTTGTGCATAAAACAAGGATTTGAAAATAAGCTGGAGAAGAAAAGAGGGAGAATAAATGAATGGTACAGGGTGGATAAGGATGTGCAAGCATGAGTGTGTGAGTGATTTGCTGAATGAGCAAAGTGAGTGTAACCTGAAATTCTTGTTTGGATTTGGGTCACCTTGACTCCAGAGTTTTAAGAAGCTGATATGGGATTTTTTTCTGATGTGGGATTATGTGGGTGAACGTGGAGGCACAGCAGGGAGGACCATTCTGAAGCTTCGAATGCTTGCACCCTTTTCTCAAGGACACAGATATTTGATCCACCACAGTTTTAAACTTGCTGTGTTAAGTTTCAAACAGTTCCTATCTGACTAGTATCTTAGAATTATTGAGAAGACAGGACACCCTTAAAGGGGACGTTAGAGGCCCATTTACTACCACAAGGAATACAGTAGTGTCACAATCTCAAATGAGGACCTAGACCCAGTTGTGAACACAAAAAAATGGAATTTTATTTACACAGTTCTTAAAATCAAACAAGGTCGCTTACACAGAGGACCAGATGGCCCAACATAGGGGGATCCAAGCACTGGAGAACAAAAACTATCCTGAATGGGACAAAATACGGTACGGCCAAAAAAAAAAAAACAGAGGACCTGCAAGTGAAGAGGACAGTATCACTCATGCCTCCAAAGATCCCCAAAATCCTCTGGAAATAAAACACAAGAGCAGAGGGAGCAATAAGGACAATCTTCAGGATGACGACACAGGATCTTGGTAATTATGTTGCTGGCTGGCAACAACGAAACACTAGGAAAGGCACTCATAGAGAGTAAAAAGTACAGATAGAATATATAGCAGCAGATGGGCACCACAAGAGCCACTGGGGATCATCAAACGGGCCCAGGGTCCCGTGCCGACGGTCTGAGTCTAGAGCAGGGGTGCTCACACTTTTTCAGCTTGGAGCTACTTTTAAAATGATTGAGTCAAAGTGATCTACCCGCTACAAAAATGTAAAACATCAATCAACAAACATTTATTTTGAACTTTGTTGAGAATTGACAAAACACACATAATAATTAATTACATTTTTTGTAATAACCTGAGTTTAATTTGATGACTTGCACTAAATTGAATCATTAGAACAGTTGTGTGTGACCTGAATTGATGGTAATAGAGTGATTTTTATGGGAGCAATTGAGCTTTGATCCAAATAATCAAGAATAAAAATGATGCTCTAATAATTTTTAAAAATTTTTATTGAAACTGAGTCGTGCAGTACAATATGCAGGTGAGGAGTGGCGTGTTGCTTGATTATGGTTGTAATAGAGCAATTTAGAATTAAGTTATGAAGCATATTCTGGGTAAAACATATTTTGGATCTGGTCATTTGCAGACGGTCCCTAAGCGTTTCCATGTCAGCGGGTTGCTCATAGACGGTAATGTGTTTCTGCGAATGCCGAGGGAAACTTGTTTTGATAAAAACGTTTTGTAGTTTGGCTGCTACATAACACCGATATGTACCGTATTTTTCGGCTCATAAGACGCACCGGCACATAAGACGCACCCAATTTTAAATGAGGAAGATCTAGAAAAAAAAGATTCTGAACGAAATACTGTTGTAAAATATTTTATATCAACTGTGTAAAAGTTAACAGCCAAACATGTAACATGAACAGACAGTAAACAGTAAAAGTAACAAAAAAAAGTCTGTAATGTTTTTCTTTGCCCCCACTCATCATTCTAAAGTCCACCATTCGTTATCACCATCACTGTTCCAGTGCAACATTGCCCCCACATTAGTAATACCGTAATAGACGGTAACATTGTCACTACATTACTAATAATAGCTAGTAAGATTGCCCCCACATTAGTAATAATACAGTGGTTCTCAAACCATGCATGTTGCCCTTTAAGAGCTGCGCCCCAAAGTGTGTGCGAGGAGAGGGAGAGACGAGTGTGTGCGCTGCTCTTTCCCTGGGACCGCTACCCTGTTGTATATTGTTTACTTTTGTTTTGTGACGCTGAAGGAGGCTAAAAATAAAGGTTTGAGTTTGGGATGATGTGCTCGTCTTGAAGCTCCTTCTTTTTCCACTGGCTATCCGGCACAAGCGTCACATCAGGCTCAAGAAACATCGCAGATAAACTATTAGCTCCGCCCATTTCATCTTGAAATGTATTTTAGCGTGAGAAATCGGGTTTGTAGCGTGAGAGATCACTCAAATGCGAGAGTCTTACGTTCAACGTGTGAGAAACGGCAGCTGAGCTCTGTAGTTTCACTCGTGAGTATGGATGCGGAAGCCAAAGGCATTGTGGGAAATGTAGTTTTTTTTCTCGTTTTCGTTACGACCGCGCTATGGCAGAGATGGGGCGATGATGTCAGCGCGCAGCGCCGGGTGTACAAATATGGCCACGGCTTCGGCCTAGCTCCGGAGCTCTTACGCCTCTCATACGTCCGTGACCGGACTTCGCGGCGCTCTGCATTCGCTCTATAAGACACACCAACTTTTCCCCCTCAGTTTTGGGGAAGAAAAAGTGCGTCTTATGAGCCGAAAAATATGGTAAGTATTTTTTGTTTACTAAGAACATTCTGGTCTCGAGCTATTGAGCAGAGAAAACCGAATCCGTGAATCTGCAGCTAACTTTACTGAACTGTGACGGGATGGATGATCGGCTGATATTGTTTCAATTTCACGCCCCGATCGACCGGTAGCACCTCGACGTAATGACCACCCCTGGTCTAGAGTGTTGCAGCTGGGCCAGCTGACACTTTTCGGTTTATTTTTTGTGTCATACTAGTGCTTTTGTAACCTTTATTTTGGTTTTCAGTTAGCTTGTCATGTTACTTTTTAAATAAGAATAATCCTAAACGTATGAGACTTTTCTTTAATTAATTATTTCCAACCTAATGATTGCTCCTTGTTGATGTTTCTCTATCCTTTTTCATTGTCTACCTGTGATCTGTGTTTTGTTATTCGAATAAGTCTCATCTCCTGTTTTGGTCTTCTTTTTATCGAGGTAGACACCACATGGTGTCTGTTTGTGTGTGTGGTTTTTTTTTTTTTTTTTGGGGGGGGGTACTATACATTGCCAAAGCAGGTAAGAACATACAATGAATTGGTAGCAACATGACAGAGTCCTGGCAGTAGGAACAGTGGAGACATTTTCCTTGCTTCCTTGAACCCATGGTCATCTAATGGCATTGAAGTAAAACTAGCTCCGCCCCTTTCAGACATTTTGTTGCCTTCTTCCGTCATGGAGTCGAAAATGTAATATTTTTCAATAATTATTGCTAAACAGTGTCCATAGGGTCCTATTGCATATGTTTTCGTTCCGATCGGGTGAAAAACCTAGGACTAGTACTCAAAAGTTGTTTTTGCACATTGTGCTAATTTGCTGACATTTTTTTTAACCTTGTCCTGTCCCACTCAAAAGCCATCACATGGGAGAGTAAATGCCTTGCTGAGTTGGACAGTTTTGCTTTCTCCAGGGGAGTAAAACACCTGGTGTGGTGTTTTCTCCTCTGGATTGGAGCATTGAATGTATGTAAATATTTATTAGCTGTGGTTCCCACGAGCCAGTTTACATTAGTTGTGTCAGGACAAGACGGCATTGGACTGAAAGGGGGAGTGGATAAGGGAGTGGTGAAGGGTGAGGGGGAAAGGTTCACGAGTGAAAAGAAAATTGAAAAAATACCTACCTGAACATACCACATAAGTCTTATTACAGTTCTTTTTGTCCTATTTGCAGTTTTTACGTAACACACATATATACAGAGCATTTACCTAGACAAACCATGTTCTGTTTGTTATAGTTCATGCAGAACAGTTCTTGCAGTTTGTACATTCCTGCTCACATACATACACACACAGCTCATCATGTTCAAATATACATACATACACAGCCAATGTTTTATGTGGGGTTATAATGATGTTGTACACTTTATAATACAAGTCTGCTACATGGGAAGATAGAGACAGGAGACCAGAAGAGGACAAGGAGGGAGGCCCCACCAGGCGCAGCGGAGCCAACCCCCCCCCCCCCCACGCACACACCCTGACCAGCAGCCCTAGACCCCTCCCCCCCTCGCCATCTCACCCAGTCATCCATCCATTCATCATTCCATTCATACGTGAAGGGCTGCCAGTCACCGTCCGGTGGACCCACGCCCACCTGGGGATCCCCCACGCCCGCACTGACGGCAGGCGCATACCCACCCTGGATGGAAGACAGAGATGACCGCCCACCCACTGCCAATCATCTGCTCCCCTTTGGGGTGTAGTGTATGTGTTTGTGTATATGTTGAAGAGGTAAATTGCAAGAAGAGATGGCCGAAGAGTCTATTTCCGAGAGCAAAGGTAAGCGAAAAAAGTCAAGTAGCCAGAAAGGAAAAAAAACTGTTAAAAAAAGAAAATGAAAACAATCAGGAAGAAAATGAAGAAGCAATGGAAGAGTCATCTTTCCTAGGTGACTCTCAAGAACGTAACGATAAAACAGAATATAGTGGTGAAATGATTCAACAGTTTTTAGAAAAGACCAAAGGCCTGCGAGGTGTGGTGCTCGCCGAACAGTTCCCCAACACACTCCAGTTTATGAATGCTGTTCACCTTTTTAAAGCAGAAACACATTGACATAGCTATGCTTCAAGAAACACACAGTGATGACAGCAATGCTTCTGACTGGGTGAAGGAGTGGGAGGGGTTGGTGATTTTAAGCCCCAGAACACTGCTGAGCGGTGGTGTAGCCTTGCTTTTTACTTGTTCTTTTATTCCCTGTTCTTATTCTGTTGAAGAGTTTTTAAATGGGAGGCTTTTAAAAGTGAAGACGTTTTACGAGAATGAGGTTTTATTTTTTATCTGTGTGTATGCTCCCACCAGTGGTACAGAGAGAATGGGGTTTTTAGAGACGCTGAGCAATGTTCTCGCAGGATGTGACCCCGCAGAGGTTTTAATCTTAGGTGGTGATTTTATTTGTTAACAGATTTTATTGATCGGAACCATGCTGAACCTCACATGGCCTCCCAGAAGCGTCTGAAGGAGATGGTGGAGATGCATGAACTTAATGATCTTTGGAGATCTTTTAATCCAAATAAAAGACAATACACATGGCTTCATGCCAGAGACAACATGCTCTCCATGGCTAGATTAGACCGGTTTTATGGTTTTAATCATCAGCAGACGCTTTTTAAGAAATGTTTTATTGTTCCAGTAGGTATCTCAGATCACTGTATGGTTCAGTGTGTTTTAACTAAAGAGAAGATCAAGCCCTCGAGTGCCTTCAGTTATGGTGGGACGTGACTAAAGCACAAATAAAAGAGTTCTATCAGCAGTATACTCTCAATATCACCAGAGACATCGTCAGATCCTTGAGAACTCTTGAAGGTCAAATATTAGAACTCCAGCAACTTGAAACACATGAGAATGCCAGGCACATTGAAGAAATCAAAAAAAGCTACTATGAACGACCTATTAGACATCACAGCACAGGGGGCGCTGGTCCGCTCGCACTTCAAGAGCGCAGCGGAGATGGACGCCCCATCCAAGTTCTTTTTGGTCTGGAGCAGAAGAATGGACAGAAAAGATTGATCCATGCTGTGCAAACCGAAACAGGGGATCTCGTGTCCGAACCCTCTGAAATACACCAGCAGACAGTGAGCTTCTACTCGAAGCTCTACAGCAGCAAGTGGTCTGGAATGCAGGCAGTGGAGGACTCCTTCCTCATAGACCTCCCTAAACTCCCAGTGGCGGAGGCCAAAGAGCTAGACGAGGAGATAACCCTCGAGGAGGTCTACGGGGCACTCCAGGGAATGGAGAACGGAAGGGCACCAGTAATCGATGGTCTCCCTTGCGAATTTTAAAAGGCATTCTGTTACGTAATGGGGCAAGATGTGCTGGACGTGAACCAAGAAAAGGCATTCGTGCCTTGACCAAGAAAAGGCATTCGACCGGGTTGAACACCAGTCTTTGTGGAGAGTGATTAAAGCATTCGGGTTCAACCCGAAATTCACAAGCATGGTCAGGATTTTATACAGTGACATTGAGAGTGTGCTGAAGGTAAACGGTGGTTTATGTGCTCCTTTTAAAGTCAGCAGAGGGATCAGACAGGGCTGTTCCCTCTCAGGGATGCTCTACTCACTCGCAAATTAACCTCTTTTAAACAAGTAAAGATGTTTTATCTCTGGTTTTAAGATTCCACACTGTGAGTCCCCGATGATTTTATCAGCCTATGCAGACGACCTGGTAGTGATGGTGAACACACAGAGCGATGTAGACTTTTTAACAAGCGTTTTAAAAAACTTTCAAGTGCTGTCCTCTGCCAAAGTGAACTGGGGCAAAAGTGAAGCTGTTCAGATTGGGGAGTGTGGAGGGCAGCAGCCATCGCTACCAGAGGGGTTAGTGTGGAAGAGAGGTGGTTTTAAATACTTGGGTGTCTACCTCGGGGACAACACGTTTTTAAGCAAAAACTGGGAAGACTCTGTAGAGCACATGAGAAGCAAACTGAACAGGTGGAAGAGACTGCTTCCCAAGATGTCTTACAGGGGGAGGGTGCTGGTCATCAACAACCTCGCCGCGTCCTCCCTCTGGCACAAGCTCGCCTGCGTGGACCCGCCAGCGGACCTGATGACCACCCTCCAAGCCCAGCTGCTGGAGTTCTGGGACAGTCTATGCTGGATACCAAAGAGCGTTTTACATCTGCCAAAAGACGAAGGAGGACAAGGACTGGTCCAGCTGTCCAGCAGAGCTGCAGCCTTCCGCCTCCAGTCCAGTGAGGAGGCTCTGCACGAACTGGAGGCGGAAGGCTGCGGCTGTGGAACTCACATGGAGAACCACAGCCAGTGGTATCTTAAGGACTGTTCAAAGACTGGGGTTGGACAAGTCACTGTTTTTAACGAACACTAATTTATTGGACATTTCACTTTTACCTGTGTTTTATCGTGTGGTTTTTAAGATCTGGATTTTTTAAGAAAAAGCGAAAAGACGGAGGAACACTACACTGGCTGCTGGAGGAGCCTCTGGTGTACGGCGGCCGGCTGGACATCTCCTGTGTAGCCGTCCCTGGGCTGACCGGAGTCCTCATCGCCTCGGGGGTGGTGACCCTTCGGAATCTGGTGGAGGTGGCAGGAGTGGACCTGTCGCAAATGGAGGACCTGGCCAAAAGAATAGTAGTCCGGTCCAGGAGGGTGGTCGAACGGCTGCTGCACAGCTGGAGGTCCGTCCTAACATCAGAGGAGCGAGCTCGCCTCGGGGGGTACAGCGCCCAGGCCGGTGATGAAGAGTCTCATCCCTTTCCCCAGCTGAGCCTCGAGAGGGAAGAGGAGATGAACCTGGCAACGGTGGCGGGAAAGGTGCTCTACAGAGCCAGTGTGAAGGTGGGAGGCTAGACACCCCGTGGAGGAGAGTGGATGGTTTTAATGATGATTTTAAACCCGAGGCACTGTATAAACCACCGTTACCCAAGAGGACTGCTGACCTGCAGTGGAGGGTTTTACATTGTATTGTAGCTGTAAATTCTTTTATCTCGGGTTTTAAATCCAGATGTGTCACAACTGTCCCTTTTGTAGGCAAAGAGAAACAGCTTTCCATGCTCTTATCCACTGCAGTCATCTACAGCCTCTGTTTGTGTTTTTAACTAGTATTTTAGAGGGTTTTAATGTGGATTTTACAGTTCAGTGCTTTATTTCTGGTTTTAAGTACGTTAAGAAACACAAGAGCAAATGCCAACTCATCAATTTTATTTTTGGACAAGCAAAGATGGCCATCTACTTATCCAGAAAAAAAACAAAGTTGCTCTGATCACAGACTGTGATGCCATCCGCATTTTTAAAAGACTTGTGAAAGCCAGAATTTTAATTGATTTAAATTTTTATAAGCAGATGAAAAATGTGGAGTTTTTTAAAAATGTATGGTGTGTTGAGAATGTTTTATGCTGTGTACGAGACGAGACAATCATATTTATGCTAGAGCTGAGTGAAAGGCTCTAAAAATTGTACAGAACTGATGTGATTGTTAAAATTAAAGAAGTGTAAAAGTCAAAAGTCTCTCTCTCTCTCGTCGGATGATTACTCTTACACAGTGAGTTGCTACCGCAGTATTCTGTCTCGGATCTCTGCTACAGCCAGTGCCTACCTTCCTATCCAGTCCTGTTCTGTCGGAGCGAGAGAGGGCCAGCATGAGTATCTCTGTCGACTCGTTCCTCCTCCGGCTTCCTTCTCTACGGTCTCTCGGCTCTGAAATGCGTGGTTGCTCACGGGGGGTTCGCTACCGCCTCTCTCTCCTTGGGCCTCGATATCGCCTGAGCACGGAGTCTGGGTCATTATTTGCTGTTCAAACGTGTGCTTGTGTTTTCGTTGGAACTTACCTCCTGTGCTCCTGTGAATAAAACCATGGATCATACGTAGCATCTGGGTCCTCTTTCCTGACCATACCTGACACAAACATAAAGGCAATAATTAATCCAGCAAAACATGTAAAATGAATCCAATGGTTGAGTTAAAGTGTAAACCTAAACACGGGTATGTTTAAACCCAGTGAGCTGTTTAAATCAACCCATGGGTCTGGTCAAAAAACAACACAGCAATCTGGGTTAAATGTAGTAACCCAGCAGTTGGGTTAGTTTAACCCAAGTGTATGTTCTGTCCCATGTTGATCAACAGTTGGGATATGGTTGGGTAATTTTTTTTTAACCCATCCTTTTTCAGAGTGTGGCTCCACTAAAACTGAAATTTAAAAAGTTTTTGAAGGAACTCTTCTTGTAGGTTATATTTATTGAACAGAGCAGTTATTAAATCGTACCGTCAGCAACTTTTCTGCCCAACAATGGCAGTATGGTAAGCGTGAGGTACAAACTACTCGCTTTTGCCTGCAGTTTCTAGCGAGAACCACCCAACCAAACATGAAGATGGTGGGAATATGCCACCTCTTTAGAGTTGTCTAACTCTAAATTAATACTTTTTACCTTGTTACACAAACAAATTTATGTTACCAACAACTAAAAAAACAAAAAACAAATTCACCTCAAAATACTGCCTGCTTCAAGCTCTCCATTGTTGCGGATGTAAAGCTGTAAGAAAGCTCAGACACTGCATCAAAGTATTGAAACAGTTGGGTTAAGTAACCCAAACATGGGGTCAACTGATCATTAACCCCTTACATGCCTTACACCCCTTACAACCAACCTTTGGGTTAAAACCTTTTAAGTGTGGTTACAGAAATAACCCAGCATTTTTTAGAGTGTACAACAACTTTTATATTTGTCAATAAAGGGTCTGGTTTAGTTTTAAAACTGTATCAATACACTAAAGTAAAACTATGAGCAGTAAACGTGCTTTACATTGAGCACACGATCCACTGGTTTAGCATTCTTCTGAGTGATTGCATGTTTGCACAGACTATGTCTATGGCAAACTTGACCTGTGTTTAATAAACCAGTGATTTGTATATTTCGCCTGTGGACCAGGTACCAGCCGGATGGCCCATGCACTGACCTCAGGAAGTTTATCGACGGTCCCAGTCATCACCTCGCACTTCCTCCAGAGCTCAAGTCAGCAGTGGAAGCCATCACATACATCGCAGAGCAGCTGCAGGCTGAGAAAGATTACGAGGCTGTAAGTTGTTTATATCTTTATTGATCTGAAAAAGTATTTCTTAGTTCTGTCTTTGAACCCCTTTTCTGTTCTTTTTTTCTCTCTTTCTTTTCTTTCTTCTGTCTGACCCTTAGTTAAAGGAGGACTGGCAGTATGTTGCCATGGTGGCCGATCGACTCTTTCTCTGGATATTTGTGATCTTTACCACCCTTGGGACTTTGGGCATTTTTGCTGACGCTAGTTTCAATGCCACACCAACTGACCCATTCCCTTAATCCTGTGCTTGCATTCATGGTATTTATGGTTAGAAGATGAGCACAAAGGCTCACGGTTTCAGAATTTAATAGAATTGATTGCTTGATCACTACCGTCACATCAATCATTGCTTGAACATTTGATTAGGTCTTATCCTTCAAGTTCAAACCATTGTCATTGGATGATAATAAACAATGAAATTGTTGGCACCATTCAAAAGTACCCATTAACTCTCTAAATACATTAGACAAACTAGTAAATATAATAGAATATAATGAATAAAAGTATAAAGGGAGTATATAAATATATAGTATAGTATATATAAATGGAATTTTTTTTAATAAACAGTGGAATATACAAGCCACCAAAAGAAAGGGAGTGCAATGTGAATAAATACAATAGATTGTGGTTAATACTGGTTGCAATATTTATTTATTTGTTGTTAAAAGAGTTCCCTATCAGTTTTCGACTGTGGGAACTCCCCGAGCCTGGGAGGGGTGGAGCCGAATCTATAACGGGCAAATTGATTTGCAAGTGTAGATGATTGTCTAACAATCAACTGCTCTATAAGAGTAGGGCTTGCCTCCACACTCATTCTGCTTTCTTCCTCGGTGCGAATGGTGGTTGCTCTGATCCCTCGCGTCAGGCGTGCATTCCGTCTGATCTGCGGGTGAATCGAGCGATGCTTCCGCATTGCTCAGCTTCTCGTATGATTCTACAGATGATCTGCTCCCATCGCAGCATCGGAAGGTACGCCACCTTCTGTGTCTTCATGTTCAGTTCTGCCACCCTGGGCTACAGCTGAATCAGAGCTAGAAGCTGCAGCAATGCTCTCTAAACCACTGCAGCAATTGACTCGGGGGCTCCGCCCCCTGATGGAGCGCCATAGTGGTGGGATGATTGGTTCGTGACAAACGTCGGGGGTTCTTCCCCACGCTCTGCCGGTTCCTCTCTTTCCGGAGATGCATGTAGAGCTCACTACATTCTGACAGACTCTGCAGTCTGCGAGGGTTAGAAGCTCCTCCCCCTTCATCCCTCTGGTGCTTGAAGCAGCTAAGGAATACTCGGCAATTCCACAAGTAGTACAGCTGTCACGGCACATCCGCCCCGATCATGCTGTAGCTTATTGGTTTTGTCAGAGTGTTCCTTCCAAAACCGGCAAGTGTTTTCGTCAGTCCTGATGGACGAAGGCTTTTTCGGTTGCAGGTAAGCTGCTGCAGCCTACATGTCATTGCGACTTGCAGGTCTTTTGGCCAAAGTCCTCTGTGACATGTACCAGGGTGGTGGCAGCCACCAGTCTGTTCCAGGCTTGCGCTTTGCATCAGATTTCGCCCTTCGGGTTATGAAATCGACAGTGCACCTCGACAGACACACGCACCTCGCGGCCATCCTTCGCGATGGCGGCACCTCACGTGTTAAAGAAAGATCTAGTGTTTGTCACAAGTATAACGGACTCGCCTCCTGTTCTCCACCGACTTGTCCCCAGGGACACGGTATTGAGGACTCTAGAGCATGCGCTAGCCCCCTCGACGAGGTTGAGCTACGCTGGCAAGTGGGGTCAGTTCGTCGAGTGGTACTCTTCCCAGCGGGAAGATCCCAGGACGTGTCCTATCAGAGTCGTGTTGACCTTCCCCAGGAAGGGTCTGATCGGGGGCTGTCTCCTTCGTCCCTTAAGGTCTATGCTGCAGCGATTTCCTTCTTTCACCTCTGGGTGAAAGGGAAATCTGTCCACAGCTACAAACTGACTGGGAGATTACTCCAAATGGCCAGACAGCTACGTCCCTCCAGGCCCCCCTCTTTACCCTCTTGGGACCTCTCCATCGCCCTGAGGGCTGAGGATGTCCCCCTTTAAGCCCTTGCCCTCGCAGTCCTGCACGCCCTCTCTGTTAAGACGGCACTTTTGCTGGCTCTGGCATCGCTCAAGAGGGTTGGAGATCTCCAGGCCTTGTCCGCCGATAAAACCTGCCTGGAATTCGGCCCTGAGGATTTCACTGGTGGGAATCAGACACAGGCCCAGATTCATCCCCAAGGTCCCGTCGGCTCTCTTCCGGGACCAGATGGCGACGCGGCAGGCCCTACCCCAGGAGGAGGCAGACCCAGCCCAGGGTGCACTCTGTCCAGTCCACGCCCTTCGGCTCTATCTGGACAGAACCAGGGAGTTCGCAACTCTCAGCAGCTCTTCATATGCTAGAGTGGCCAGCGCAAAGGGGTACACTGTGTCCAAGCAGAAGATAGCGCATTGGATTTTGGAGGCTATCCAGCTGGCTTACCAGGCGAGTGACGTACCCTGCCCTCTAAAGAAGCTCAGGGCCCATTCCGCCCGCGGCTTCGCCGCCTCGTGTGCATAGGCTAAGTGGGTCTCACTCGCTGACATGTAGAGCTGCAGGCTGGTCGACTCCTCATACCCTGATCAGGCACTACTATCTTGACGTAGGCGCTGTGCCTACTGTGGTGCTGAGGGGTGGCAGTAAACTTAAGGTTGGGGGTAATCCCCATGGATACACATCCCAATGGGTTTGTCTAACATCCACTCCCTCATCACCAACTACCTGGGCGGGGAACGATGGTTATCGATTAAGCCCCCCTTTATAGCCGGCGGAATGTTCTGCTCGCGGGAAGCCCTTCTCAGGCCTCGATGCGGTCTCCGCGTGCCACTGTTCCACATCAGGGGTGCACTCCTTCTAGTTGCCCCGCTATTCAGCAGAGCGCAACTCACCCTGTAATAGACTATGTCCGGGCTAAGGGGCAGAAGGAGCTTCCCACTCAGGCGCCTTGACTAATACTTAACCTTCACAGCATAGAGTCGGCCTGACTAGATGGACTCGGTGCATGGCCTACTTTCATAACCCCCGTTCCCTGAAGGAGGGAACGCATTCCCCTAGCCATGCACCTTGAGTCGCTGATCTGAGGTGCCGTAGAGGTAAGTAGGTTCGGCTCCTCAGAAGAATCAGAATGAGTGTAGAGGCAAGCCCTCCTATTATAGAGCAGTTGATAGTTAGACAATCATCTACACTTGCAAATTAATTTGCCCGTTATAGATTCGGCTCCACCCCTCCTAGGCTTGGGATGTTCCCACAGTCGAAAACCTCGACAGTCACCTGCGTTCCCTCCTTCAGGGAATGGGGTTTACGAAAGTAACCTAGATGTTATTTATAGAAATGGAAAATGTATTTTGACCACAATATACATTTGTGTAACTGCTTAAGTTGTTTATTATTCAGTGGCAAAAAGTCAACTGAAGACACAAAGGCTCCACCCACTTCACCTTGACCTAAATATGAATAAGACTTTAAAATGGACAATAAATTAATACTTCTTTTTATTTGAGTTTACTGTAGTTTCTTATTGGTTAGAAATTGGCTTTGTTTATGTAACCTTGCATGTCAAATAAGCCCATAGACAATTGTTGGTACTTTTTCACCCACTGTAGCATACAAGACATTGGGAGAGCCCAGGGCACAAATTGTGCCTAGAGTTTATAATAGCTGCCATCAATGCCCAGATATTTACTCTCTCTACAAAACCACTGGTGCTGTGCCAGTCATATGTTTTTTTTTTGTGGGAGGAAAGGGAAAATGGAGAGAAAACTTCATTTAAAGAAGCTTGAACCTTCAGATAGGCTATGTTTTTACATTTTTAATTAGAACATTTCTTCTATGAATGTGACAAGAGAAGGATTGTTAAACACAATGAGGAGACATATTCATTGATTAAAAATCATTGATTGTCAAGTTTTGTTGTGCATTTAAACTGGCCCTGTGTATGTTTAAATAAACAAATATGATGGTAGTAATACATGTAAAGTGCCCTTTTTGACAGTCCCACTAGTGGAAAATTAACCAGCCAACTCTTACTAATACTATACAGTGGTACCATGAGATCCAAATGCTTCGAGTTATGAAAAATCCATGATACGAAAATTCTCTCTGGAAATGTTTTGATTTGAGATACAAGAAAAATTCCAAGATACGAAAAACACAAACAGCTCTGCTCTCTTATCCACTAGTTAAGTCTGACGTCACACTGCACTTCCTGGTCCTGGCTTGGAACTTTCTTCTCCTATTGATAGACAATAGTAAAAGAAGCTGTTCCCTTTCAGTCGGTCCCGGAGACGTTAGTCGGGATTAGACTGACTGAATGGGAGCGAATCACCGTGAGAGCGACTGACGAACATATTAACGGGCAAATTAATTTGCAGGCGTAGGTGATTGATTTAGCAATCAGCCGGGTATAAAGCCGGGCGTGCCTACACTACCATTATGCAATTTTCCTTCGGAGCTGACTGAGTGTGACTCTCTCTCCTAACTTTGACGCTACCCAGCTTGAAAGATTAGTAGGTTGCTTACCTTGGCTTATTGGTGTTGTCCTCTGCTACCCCAGAATAGCATGCCACCACACACCAGCACCTCAGATCTTTCTAGCAAGCCTGTCCAGTGTGTTTCTGCCGTTTTCTCAAAATCCTGTCCATTTTTCACGACACAATGAGCAAACGTGCACTATTCCTGGCTGTTGTGGGCTTTCTCGTCGAAAAGACGGTCCCCATGCAGCATCGGAAGGGGCGCGGCTTTCGGTTCTCCAGTTCAGCTGCCTCCTCCGGGATTGCAGCCGAGCTGGAGCCGGAGGCGTTCGTGGTGCTCTCACAGCCGCAGCCTCGATCAGCGGGAGGTGACTCCTCCCCCCCGATTCGATGCTGTCGCGGCTGGAGAATTGGTGGATAGGCAGGCGCCGGGACAGTTTCCCCGCATACCGCTAGTGCCTTTTCTCCCTGAGAAGCACGAGGAGCTCACTAATTCTGGCAGGCTCCCCTGCCTGTCAGGGGATTGAGCTCCTCCCTCTTCACCACTCTGGTCAATGCAGCAGATACAGGCTACTCTTCGATTCCCCGAGTGGGCAGGTTGTCGCGGTGCTTACCCCGACAGCGCTGCTGCTTGGCGGTCTCGTTCGGGTGTTCCCGCCAAAGCTGGGAGGTTTTCGTCAGCCCTGATGATGAGAGCTTATTCAGCTGCGGGTGGTGGTGACCAGCAGTCTCTCTGAGACTCGCTTTCAGCCGCTGATTTGTCGCCTCGTGCTACAAGATCAGCCGTGCTGAACATCGGTCACGCGATGTCCTCACTTCCTGCCCGAGAATAGTGGACTCGCATGCTCTG
>SRMA01026591.1:0-19406 GCA_007224835.1 Danionella cerebrum
CAAAACATTTTCAGTGTTGCCGCAATAAAACATAAATATTCAATATGTGACATAGATATACAGGAAGAAAATGTGGTAAGCTGCAGGATTTGACCATGAATATAAAAAAGTCATATCAAGAGGGGCGATCAATGCTGATTTTTTTTTTACACGCTTTTGAGCTGATTCAGGAATCCCCATGCGATCCCACTTTTTTTCATGGTGACTGGTCAGTGAGGCAGTTAAGAGCAAATGGTTTATTCTGATTCTTTTATTTCTAAAGTTTATCATCCTTTGCGTTCATTGTAAACGTTGGTGATGGTGACATAAATTCAGCCATGTTTTAGAGTAATTAAAATAAATATACTCACTTGTTCTGGAGCTGTGACTGGATCAGGGGCAGCCGATACATATTTAGTCTTAACATCTTATCAAACTTGCCTTTTACTGACCTAGTTCAGGCAGCACTTGGGCAAACTAATTATGTTTTAGTCAGTAATCAGATGCATTTCCTTCACAAATGGGGATTTAATTACTTTTTTCTTTACGGTTATTTTGATGAAATTAAATAAGCTCAGTTTTGTTCTTCTTTGCAACCTCCAAAACATCACATGGTAATGAGCAAAATGGTGGATTTATGTTTGCTACCAGAGAAGATATGGAGATGTGATGATGCACGATGGGCAGGGTTAACAGAAATGAGTGGGAGGGATCTTCACTAAAAGGGCACTTCTAACCTCTTAAAGGAATTTAAAAAAAATCCTTAAATAATTGTGATTTAAGATGAGGGAATGTACTAATACTCTTGACTTTCTGTTGATTACGGATCTTTTCGTTTCACCTTTGTTATTTCTAATCCAACACCATCTTCTTCTTTTCCCTCCTACGTTTTCTAATTATTCATCTTCTTAAAAGACAAACTAATGAAGTCCACTTCTCATTTTCTGTTGAGACAAAATTTGAACTTGACATTGTTGCACCTAGTCGTTTGGAGATATAGAGACATGTTTGTCCAATAATTTGCTATTTTGACTAATTTTACTCTTGAAGTGTAATTTTTATTAAAATAAACTTAAAATCTAAAATTTAGGTTTAATCTATGAATACTTTTAAAGAATTTGTTAAAGTTTAGCACATACCTTGCATTTGTTTACAGCTCCCAGTCTCTTTGTGATGTTAAGTTGCCAACTGGGAGTTGCCAAATGCTTATGCTACAAAATTCCTTATATGAATGTCTACCTAAAGACACGTGACTCAAAAAAATGCCACTTTTCAGAAAGAGTGCTTTTAATACGCCAATGTCAGTATTAAGGGTAAATGTTGACTTCTTTGTCCCTCTGACTTCAGAGCTGAGGAATGTTACAGTGACCAGATGTTAACTTGACTCTTCTTTAACCACTTTAACCTCTTCTGGAAGTTATGATCCAGGATTAAGTTCTCCCCTGACTGGATTTATCCTTGGCATCAAGTGCTATAGGCTACGGTTGGTAAATACTGAGGCCTGCTGCTATACAGCAAACAGAGTGTCTCCATCAGCTTGGCTCATGTGCTTGTTTGAAATGATGTCATTTACGGGCGGCATTCATCCCAGACTTCCTTTATTTCTTTGAATATCATACCATGAAAATCAGGGATAGTCAATGTTTATTCCGTTCTCTTGACAGAGGGTTTAAAGCCTGAAAGATTAATAATGTGCACAACATCCCTGGTAATAAGAACTGATTGTGAGATTGTTTTTGTAATTTATTGCAGGGTTTTGCATTCACAGAACAATGGATTTTGTTGATTTATGATGATATGTGTATGATTTATAAAACAATCAATTATAAAATAGTAATTATTTATTTAAAACAGTACACAAGTATTATAGTGTACAGTGTCTGATACAAGCTCAATGATGAGAATTTATTGAAGGTGTTAGGAATCAATACTAAGGGTGTGGTCGAGAACTGCTGTGTTAAGACTTTTAAAATAAATAGGGCTAATGTTTTATAATTAAAAGCAGCAAAGCTGACTTTTTCTGTTGATTTTGACTCTTCCATGAGAGTCAATGGCAGCCTATAGAACCACTTGTGGGAAAGATAGGAAATTTGTGCCACCACTAGTGCCACTACAATCTGTTATGTTAAAGCCAAAACTTTAAATGGATCTCCTCCTAGCTGATCGTGATACAGCCACTAACTTTCTCAAGACATCCAAACTGGTCTGACTCTGGTTGCTTTTTCTTTTCAGAATGGTACCTTTGCAGGAAATCAATTGTGTTAACATAGGGTCACGAGAATCTCATAGAAACTTAAAACTGACCACACTTGTAAAGATAATCAGTCTGTGCAAGAACGTACCAACTACTGTGCAAAAGTATTTGCTCAAATACTTTTGCAGAAAAGGTTAAATGTTACAATTGACTTGTAATTGCCATTGAAAATTGTTAGAAAAAGGCAACAGAAATATATTCGAGATGAAACATCATAGAGAGAGGTGTTTGTTGTTAAACAGTTACACAGGGAACATAATATTATGTCACTGACCCCTCCATCTCTATCTCAACTTTGGACTTCTCTATAGCAACCAAAAATGCTACCTTGGCAACCATTTCGTTTGGCTGTTATTAATATTTACAAGCGAACATCAAAGTTTATGTACAAACTTTAGCCTTCTAGTTTGCACTTATGTTTTTTGCTAATAACTTTTAAACCATATGATATCATTTTCTGCCATTAAAGTTTTTTCATCATTTAGAATCAACAAAAAAAAATTACTTTTGCAAAGTTGTAGAACTCAAGCTGAATAGTCTAAATGTTTTGACACACCAATCGTCGAGCTGTTTGTAAGGTTATAACTTCAGATCGCTTTAAGGGATTAACACCAAACTTGGTCTATATTGTAAGTAGCATGATCTGAAGTTGCATGCACAGTTTTGGTGCTGTCCACCCAAGCGTTTCAGGGATTTTAAAACTGGCTTTTTAGGCCAAATCTCCCAAGCCATTTATCTCAAAATCTCTTTATCTCAAGAGCAACAAGCTCTTGTTGGTTTAGAGCAACAAGCTTAGTCATATACGATTGTACCATGCCAGCCATTTTGATTTATGCAAAAAATTTCAGGAATACTTTTCTGGTCACCTTGAGGTCAACCGATATCTTAAAATATAGAAAAATGCTTTTGATGTAGAAAAATACATTTTTTGCTAGCTTTAGCTTATTGTAAAAAATCCCAACTTGCCTTTTGCCTGGGTCTAGCCATGACCATATGGACACGATACCAATTTTATCAAATTGTAACTTCCTGTCCTTTTCTTTCTTAATCAAAAAGAACTTTTAGGGCATATTTGCCTTTAATTAGAATGGACAATCAGTACAAAGACAGAAAGAGAAGTGGATGGAGAGAAGGGGAGGGTTGGGTAATGACAATTGGTTCAATATTCAAACTCGTTTCACCCTGCGCAACCACAATTATATACCATGCACGACTACGCCAATCGGCCTAACAAAACCAGCCTTTTCGTATTCTTACCAAAATCAAAATAGAACCGGACATCACATTGATAGAAATTATACATTTTGTTTAACACCATGACAATTTCAGTGGCAATGTGCCAGTTTGAATCTGAAACTTATAAGTAATCAATACTTAACTCCAAAACAGCAGTTGGCAACAGCGCCAGCTGCTGGGCAGTGAGACCTGGGTAGGAGAATGAGAAAAGGACCATTGGATAGGATCAAAATCCCAGTGGCCAGATTAGCCTGTGATAAGGCTTAGCACTCTTTAACAAGCAAGAATAAAAATAAAAATGTATCATTCTTCAAAGTTGTGTTCATAGCTTCCTTTTGTTTAATTTATATTGACTGTGAGGTGCCCTTCTCAGGGGTTTCATGCAAAATAAGAAACTCCCAAAATTAGCACAGGCAGAGTCTGTTGTAGATACATAACAAGCAGAGCTGAGCACATGAAGGGAATTTTCAAGCCCTTAAAGACTTTCCTTTCTTCTCTCAGCCACTTAAAGGATCGAGTGTCAGGCTGTGAACATCCTCACAGAGGGTCCCTGGCCTTCTATTCCTGGTTATGAAATGAAAGTCAGTCCTGTTAGGCTGATTAGCTCTGTTTTTTGTGCGAGATGATGAGAGATGGCCCAGACTCTGTATGCATTTATTTTTCTCTCACATGTTCCGGTGAAAGTCTTTCAGGTACCTTGGGAATTCATTTGAATAGATGATGTCTACATCAGGAAAAACTGCCGCATTTCTTTTGTATTTTTTTTCTTTAAAATGTTGAATTCTTTGTTTTCACAGTACTGAGTTTGATTTACTTTTCTCGGTTTTCCTTTGTGTGTGTGTACATGTGTACGTGTGTGTATCAGTGAATTTAGAGTGAATGTCTACATTAGACATGCCCACAGTCTGGTCCGTGGGGCAAATGCAACTTTCAACCGTTTCTATACACTCATACAAAAAGCTATTCTAAAGTCTATTAAAAAATGGCAGTCCACATCTGGGTACATCATGGGCAATGCTCATGGTGCTTGATACTTGACTTTTCTAGCAATTTTTTAAACTGATGACTGTCAATGATGGTGTTCCAACTGTTAACAATGATCAGCAGTGACAGTAATTAACAGAGGATCATATGAGCAATCCTGCACTTAACATTCTCAAACACTCCTTTGTACAGCACAAATGCTCTCAGACAGAGAATTGCGCACAACATAAAATGAGCAGCTGTTCGTGCATTCCTCTTTTTATGCAAACCCACTCCCTGTAAACGTACAGGCGGCCACACCCCTTTTCACTGGGTTTTTAAGATAAAGGTGTAAAAGTACCCCACTGAGTCTCAGGGGTGTTGTGCCACTTTAATTGACTGACTAAGCCCTCATATTGAAGCATGTTGGAAGACGTAGACACTATGTTGCATGGTGTTATGCACAGCACCACTATTATGGTTTACAAACGTGATATTTAAAGGTTTGCTTGCATTTAGGAGACTGGGATCTACAAATGACCCTCCAGACGTTTCTTTTTTTGCCAGAATAATAATGAATGTGTTCATAGGCATTTAAAAAACAGGGTCACATTGCATTTTGAAACCAAACACACCATTAATATTTGTCACCAAGCTTCCTGTTATCGCTTTAAACTCAAAGAGGCATACATTTCATGCATGAGCTGCCGTTTACATCTCTCTGACCAGAAAAAATCAAGCTTATCATAATTTCTCGATATCTCTTTTGAAATTTAAGTTTGTTCTTTATACGTCACACTGCATACAGTCATGCTTTATCTTCCTTCTGTGTTGCACACCATCATACTTCCTCTTCTTCTAGTTTGGGGGAGATGGAAAGCAGCTGGCAGCTTTAAAGAGGAAGAAAGATTATTTTAAATCAGTCTGAATCCTTGTTTTACATCACAAAGATGATAATATGTAATGTGTGTTATATTCCTTTGCCATATTTCATATGTTTACTATATTTATGTATGTAAATTGGCATTATGTACAGCATCAGGGTCAAAATAAATTGACAACTTGATCTGGGAAGACATTATGTCATCACAGAGACTTAAAATTTCAAAATGGTTGAGAGTTTTTTAGCCGTATTTTGCTAAAAATCTGTTTTCTTTCACACTTTTATGGGTTTGCTATCTCACAATGTTTGCTCTTTTAGTGAATGTGTCCAAAACAGTGATGCTGTTGTGTGTTTTTCCAGGGGGTTGCGAGCCAGACACAGAGTGCATACTTCCTGCCTGAATTTGCACTTTCGCCTCAAGGCAGTTTTCTGGAAGACACCACGGGAGAGCAGTATCTCACCTACCGCTATGATGACCAGGTCAGATGTGCTTATTTTCATATTTCATTCACGTCAACTCTGTTCAAGCCAAATGAGTTGTAATTCGACTGGAGTCCTTCCTGCCGCTTCACGTTGGGGGTTTTGAAAATGCTGCTATAGAAAGTGATGAGGGTTATTTGCTCTGAGAATGTAATCATGGGTTATAGTGAGTGTTTGTTGGTTTTAAAATGTTGTTAGCTACTTTGAAGATACCTTTGAGCATTGGCAATAAATCTGCAGGAATCTACTATATACTGACCTGGCACTTTTCTGTGGCTGTGAAAGTGCATGACGTGACAACATCTCAAGGAATATTGTCATCTAAATGTGGTGAGGACTGAGAAATAAGGGTATCAGGGAACAGTTGTTGCATTGCTTTTCTGTGATATGTGTTGTGGTGGACCAATGAAATTGGTTCTTTTGTTTATATGTCAACTACTGTTGTTTATGTATGAATCCACAGCCTGGTGGCACTCAAAACACATTCACATTCTCTCTAAAAATAGTCAAGAAGACAAATACGTAGACGATGGAGGCAGAGTTGCTGGACAAGTATATTGAGCTGTACGACAGATAACATAAAGATTATGTCTTCTGATTGCTGACGGGTGAGGTGCTTTTAGCTTTTGGGTAGGAAAATAATTCCTAACAATGCCTAATTTCTACTTTGCATGCAAACACCTTGCAGCGCTAGGAGTTCAATGAGGCGGTGCATATCACAATTAAAAATAAGAGTTATGTTTGATTGATGAAAACAGAAGAGCAACTTGTGTGTTTAAACGTGTGTGTTTGAAATAACGAGTAAACAAGGTGAACAATTTTGGCTGAAACGAAACAAAAACAAGAAATTCTGTGATTCACATGCGATTCTTGATTTGACCAGCCTAATTGTTTTTTGGGGTGGCTTTGCTACCTGTTTGAGACTGAGAGTTTAGCCAGCTGCAGTTTTCTGGCCACAGTGCTGAGCTCCTGTGCCAGTGTTTCCACTCAAAGTCAGTCCGGTGCTTTCTAAAAGATGTTCTCTTTGAGAGGAAGTGACAAAGGGAAAGCAGAAGTTGAACGACTAATGGATGGAGTTGGAGTGTGTTGAATAATTTGGGTCAAGGGTTAGCTGCTGTGAGCATCAGGATTTGAGGAGAAGTCCAGCCTGGTTTCAACGGGGTGAGCTCTGAGAAGGTTTTTTTAAACCACCTCGCCAGGGTCTGTGGCATAATGGTGTGTTGAATGAAGATTTTAATTGACAGAGTCAGGCTCAGCATGGCTCAGAGCAGCTCAAAGAAGTCAAAGTAATTGTCTGTGAAAGGAAGAATAATGAATACAGTGGGGTAGTGACAAGACTGAGCCCTGGGGGTATGAGAAAGGTGTTTAATACCTTATAAAACAGTGGACTCTGTGCATCCACATGCCCATCCATCAATAACTAAACAGCCTATTCATTTATGCTGTCTATTAATCCATTTATGTAGTCCAACCATCAATAATTTAATAATCCACCTAAACATCTATCTATCAACCCTACTATACACCTACACTATACTCTTTGTGCCCCTCTTTCTCTGTCTGTTGAACTGTCCAAGTGTCCAATCTATCAATCCTGCCTTGTTGTTTATCCAGTCGTCTATCAATAAATTATAATTATTCATACACCTGTCCCTTTGTCCATCAATTTTGTCTAAATTCTTTGTTTATCCCTCAGTCCTTCATACCTCCTTCACTATTGTTCACACATTTGTCAATCAGTCAAACCTGTCCATACTGTTCATCCATTTGTTTAGCCATTAGGAAATGCAGAATTTTGATTTGTTCAGTATTTTGAACTTTTGCAAACTATCTTTTTATATCTGATTGAATCCAGACTTCTTCCAAGGCATACAAAAACTGTATAATCTTGTCTGCCAATGTTCATAATATTTTTTAATGCAAGGACACCCTTCACATCTCTTAACAACTTCTTTGACTTTCAGCTCCTTGTGTCAGAAGGATGGTAATATAGTTCTCACACCAATAATAGATTAGGACACCCAGGCTTGGACACTTCTCAGTTGTTTGGTTTAGTGTTTTAGTTTGGGTTGAGGCTTGTGTAAAGTCTTATTTGCTTAATCCCCAAAGCGCCAAAGTGAAATGTGGCTTGCTGTAGGCCAATGCTTGACATTTGAAATCAGATAGCAGTGCATGCGGTCAAGCTCTGTGTTGTTTTCTTAGCAAAGGATTTAGTGCTGTAAAGTCTTAAAACAAAGGGCTCAGTGAGTTATATGCCATAACCTACAGTATACATAACCAGAGCCTACTTTATCAAACTCTTTCTACCATTTTATACAGGCAAAGAAAGCTTTTTTAACACATAACTCATCAATTCTTATAATTTAATCTTTGAGGCTAGTGATGCTATTTGTTCTTCTGATTTAGAAGACAAGCTTAGGGCCTACTTCTTATTTGTGCAGGGTTTTCCTCCTTTAGTCCAAATATGAAGAGTTTTTTTTCCAAATCGCCATAAAAGTTTTTTTTTCCCCAAAATGGGCTAACTCTGTGGCCTTTTTTTTGACAAAACGCTATAAAACCAAGCCATCAATATAAATGTTAAATTTTTTTAAAGAAATCGTACAAAATACAAAAACAAACAACATTGGGTCAAGTTAGTCCACGCCCCGCAGTCTTTTCTTTCGCCTCCTGGTGACTTCGGGACGTCTCCGCTCGACTTTATTGACTGTAATCAGCTGGAAAATTGCCTGATTCTGTTCCGTCTCCATGAAATGATTATAAAACAACTCAAAACTTTTGGTGCATTGTTCCACCTCCGTAGCACCTCATCTTCTTTACGCTGTGCTTGGCTCTTTAGTGTATGTTGTCCTTTGAAGATTGGGCAACCAGGGTGTATCCTGTCTTTCGTCATATGCATAAATATAAATGTTCAAATAGTCAAAATATTGTTTAAAAAAAAATATTTGTTTAGCATTGAGGAGCATATAAGATTGAAATAACAATATTGACGTCCTAGCACCACAAGCAAGTTTTTAAGGATGCTTTTGAATATATTGTAATAAAACTAATTATGATTATATCGCTCCAACGTATAAACAACATATAGACACCAACAAATGCAGCAGGAGGGTGAGACAATTTAATTAGTTTCCATATTCCATAATATTTTTTTTTCATCAAGATGCTTATTTGACAGCTGTATAGTTGTTATTTATTAAACATTTAGGTTGTATCGTGTAATATTTTGTTTTCATTTATTTAAATTATGGATTAATATGTGTTCAATGAATTTGTTTATTTTGAATGTTTGCATCCATTCTTGCATTGCAAAACTGTTGTCTGTGTTTATGTATCTAGAAAAAAAGTTTTTCAAATGTCGCCATCAGCCAGAAAAAAAGCTCTTTTTCAGTGACATTTTATTTATAAATAAAATGTCTTAAAAAGGGCTTTTGAACCATCAACTGTTTCCGTGCTTCTTTTGCTCCTTGCTACAGCATGATTACAGGGGGGGCAATGTGTCCTCAGCTAACCCGACACGCACTTCATCCTGAAAGCTAAAACCTCCTGTTTGGAATTGAAGAGCTTTTCTTGATTAATTTTTTCTTTCCAAATCAGTTTCATGTTCATGCCATGCTTAAAATGATCCTCGGCCCCCGATGTGTCAAGCTGCTGTTGAGATGGACAGGCAGAGCCACAGCTAATTAAACACGTTGGTATTAGTTGAGGAATCATGCCAGGCACGTCTCTCGCATTGGATAGGAATGAAAGGTTACATATTTCTGCTCCTCTCTCAATTCGAGAGTCGTCTTTGCGTTATTTAATTGAAATATTACAACCTCAACAGCCCACAGAACAAAAATAATCACAGCTAATGTTACAAGAAACCAAATTTATCTCTGTGTTATTCCATTCCCCGTATCTGAACTGCTTTATTAATCATCCCATTCTGCCTTTTCACATTCCAAATGAGTCACGTCAAATGCATTTGTATTAATGCTTCACTTTTATGGTGTTTTAATGCCCATTTTTATACTCATGGTCGCTGTAAAAATACCCGTGGAATGTGTTCCATGATGCATTTCAGGCAACTTTAGCTGAAACAAGTATCAGTTTTGGGTGAACTGTTCAGGGAGTGTGGGTTATGCTGTTTCTTTCTTACCACCAGCTTCTTAAAGAATGCTTTTTACAAAAGAAATTTTATCATTGATTGTCATAAACAAGATAAGAGGTACGATTATATATTTGACATGAACTGAGAAATCAGAAGGTTCCTGGTCTTTTGACATTTAAGCAATAATTAAAGCTGGAAACAAAGACCAAACCTAAATCAAAATAAAATTTGATGTGTCCAGCCTTTGTCCAATAAACAGCTGCGAGGGAACACAGCTGCAATTCCTCTACACTTGCACACAGGTTTTGAAAGACCTCTGCTGGTAGGTTGTTCTCTCATTATTCTGTTTCCTCATGTAATCCCAGACACGCTCTGTGATGCCTTGTCATGATTTCCAGTACTTCTTGTTTTACTTTACGCTGTAGAAAGTTTTTAATGCCTTTGGCTGTATGTGTGGTGTCATTGTTCTGCTGCTGAATACATTTGCAGCCAATCATACGCCTGCTTGATGCTATTGCACGATTGTATTTTTTCTCAGCATTAAGAACACCATTTTTCCTGACCAAATCTCCAACCCTTTTTGCAGAAATGCAGCTCTAAACATTCAAGGGGCCTCCATCATGCTGCTTTTTAATGATGATGACCTAATTAATGACCTTGTTGATGCAGTATAACTACTTTGTGTCTTATTGCTGAGTTCAATCTGGCTGTTGGTTAAATAGATTTAAGCCTCCTACACAGCTGTTTCTGTTTCAGTTCAAGACTGGTTTCATATGTTTGGTGTGATTGGCTGATCAAACCCCTAACTGTAATCCTACAAAGTCCTTGACTTTGCTCAAGTTCAGAATAAGAATTGATTCGAGTTTGTCACCCACTTTTGTAAATGTAAATGAACCCCAAAATAAACAATCATTATTTCGATTGTCTAAAAGCAATTTTTGTGCCAAAAAATTGCTGAAAATGTTTGCACAAAACTGTTTTTATATGCACATTTGCATTATGCATCGTAAAAATATTTATGAGCAATTTCAGCAAACATTATATGTATGGATAAGCTATAAAATTGCTTCATAAATACATTTTATTACTAAGCAAAGTGTACTACATACTATTCTTATTGCACATTTAAAATCCACAAAATAACCGAAAATAGCATTTATTGCTTGTCCCCAGTCTCAGATTCTACACTTCACCATTAAATAAAATTATTAGGATATTTTAAAAAGAATCTTTCTTTTGCATTGAAATGTAAATCCACATAAAAGGTTGCTGAAAAACTGGGGAATTTCCATTGGTCAGTTTTTCAGCAGGAAGTTGCATCACTTGGATCATAGGAAGAGCAATAAGCTCTCTCAATTTCACATTTAAATATTTAATAATTTTGTGAATATATCTTGGAGCGTCATTTAAAAAATACTATCCAGTTACTCAAATTAAGAGATTTAATTAGTTAGTATAAAAATGCAAATATTTGGCAAATAACTGAAATTGCAGAAATTTTTGGTCCTATAATCCTATAACCATGTTAACCATGTGGATATTTTACATGGCTTTGCTAATTATTTACCAAAAACTCTTTTTTACCAAAAAAGTCCTGTAACTTTCAGTCCTGATACTTGTTTAAATAAAGAATAACAAGAGGGTTGGTAACAAGAAAAAAAAACGACACTCATCTTTTGGTCATAAATCTAATACAAATATCAAATAAGTTACTTAAGATGGATACTTAAGTATGTTTGCTATTGGAATTTGTTTTGAAATCAAGTGAATAAGAATTAAAAAAAAGTTTACTGCAAGCAAATGACATTCACTTGGTGGACTGGTTCTTATATAAGTGACGTACAGATAAAAGTGATCTTTGCTTTAAATACCTGCCGGCTGGTTAGACCACTGAGTCTCTCCTAGTACTGTCTTAGTTTGAGAAATCAACTGAACTGGTTTTATAACAGTTATAATGTAACATTGATTTACCACACATTGAAGTTTTCTCCAGTATATCACTGTTTTTGACATTAAACCTCCAACGTCTGAGGGGGTGCACTGTAACTGTTCAATGATCTGCTTGTTTTGGGCTTTCTTGGAGGACTTAAATGAACCAAGCACCTGTTCACTCAATTCCCTGTGTTCAAGTTCACCCAAGGTCACAGTTTTACCCTAGTGGCTGTGTTTGAAGTCTGTGTGTATAAGTGTGGGCCCCGGAACAGCAGGTGTGGCCCCTGGAACAGATCCGCCATCTGGAGCTAGTTTGCCAGAGCTCTGACTTAGCAATTGCCTCGTTATGTTGGCGTGTTTCACTCTCTCTGTCACAGAGTACTTTGGTCATGCATTAACATTATTGACACATTATGACGACTGCTTTATTCTGGCATAGCAAGGGTGGGGTATAAGAAAGGAAGATATGGCTTAAATTTTGTTTCTTGAGTTATATGTACTTAATAAGATGAAATATTAAAGTCTACTCCACTATAAATATCCTTTGTTTCATTTTATATTAATGAAACATAGTTCATATATAATATTATGAAAATTACATAATATTAACCCATGTTGCAAATTTGCATCTTTGTGGCTAGATTTAGCTCCTTTTCAGATGCCCTAGCAACCTTTTGCATATCTAGCAACAAATTTTTTGGGGGATATTGTATCAACATTAATTGGTCTGGCACTGTCTTCGTCCGGTGCAAGCTTTCGTCACACTCAAGGTCCATCTCAATATACAAAATCTATTCGTTTAAGGGTGTAAAATTAGAATGAATCCAGATCTAATGCAGATCCACTTGATGAAATCTGTTCTGATGTTTCCAGGAGGTAGGGAAAATGAATTTGAGATTGTGGCTTTTGATAATTAAAACAAGGAATACTGGAAAAATGTAAAAAAAAATTTTTTACACAGTAAAAAATTAGTTATATGTTTATATGGTTAGTTAAAAAAGTTATATGGTTATAAAAATGTATCTTTTAGCGACAAACAAAAACAAAAATCATAAGCTTAAATTGAAGTGATCTTCCATGTAATTTACTTTATTTAATTCCAATTTTTTTGTACTATTTAATGAATTTTTATTTTGCACTACATTTTTTCTTTTACACTTTTTGTTTAGAATCAAGATCACAATTTCCGTATGATTCTGGTGAACTTTTTTTATTTCAAAGATTTACCCTTGAACATTAGGCTAACATCAGGTGGTAACAAAATAGCAGTAAAATAAGATATAATGAACATTTAGATCTACAGCAGAGAAAATACTGTTTAGATTCAAGAAAAGCTGGGGGCAGGTTCACTGTTCGCTGCAGTTTTCACGAGTGCTAAGTTTCAACTTATTGTGAAACTTTTTTTTATTTTTATCTTTGTTATGGCAGTAGCCTTTGTTTAGAGCGACAGGACAATAAAGAGTGGCATGAAGCAAGGTGGGGAGAGAGAGAGAGAGGGCGAAAGATATGATAGATGCCAAGTGTCCTGTGCACTAATGACTACTCCACGGCACAGGATTTAATTGTGGAACTTTAACTAAACAAATGAACATACACTGTTCAAAAAGTTGTAGATCTGAATAAATAATATAGTCTTTGTCCTTTACATGGTTTAATGTGCTGACAACAAAATCACACCTAAATTATTGATGGAAATCAAATGATTAGCTTATGGCTGTCTGGATTTAAGTCACACTCAAAACTAAAGTGGGAACGTACTGCAACAACTGCAACCTCCCAGGAGCAAAAATTGGTAAAAAAGCATTTTTATTAGGGATGTCCCGATCAGGTTTTTTGAGCCCCCGATCCGATCCGAGTCATTTAATTTTAAGTATCGACCCATACCGAGTCCCGATCCGATACTTGTCTTTTCCTTGTGCTAATTGCACACTTTAAGTGCATGCAGGTTATTAAATCAATCCAGTGTGTACTCTTGACAACCAAATAGCTCAGCAGTGCATCAATAAAAAAAAACTGAAAGCAACCTGTTCCTTTACAGTTTTTTATTTCTCACAAATATGAAATCTCAATTTTACAGCTCAGTGAAGTCGCAATATTCTGTCGTGTGTTTCGTTTTAAGATGCCTTATCAAGTTGGTAGTATTAAAGGCTGCTTTGCTAGTACCACCGCGTCAAACTAGAAAAAAAAAAGAGAAAATAATATATTTTACATGGGGTATTAAATAACAATCAGTAAATAAACATTTCTATTTCTTCAACAACGAAAATGTTACACATTTTAAGTTACGAAGAACACTTCAACATGTCACAAACCTATTAGATAAAGACATGTAAATCATCACAACACACAAAACTTAAACACGCTATTTAGGCGCTTAGGCGCTAATATAAACAACAAATAGCGATCTATGAAATCCCTTTTAAATAAACAAAATATACTTTTTTAAACATTAGCTTACCACGCTGGGAATAAATAAGCATTAAATGAAGGTTTTTGTAGAGCTTGAACCTTTTTTTTAACACGAGCACAAACATGCGAGTCTCTCATATTTCTTCCTGATTCACGCACGCTCTAAGCACGTCATCAACGTCCTTAAAGGGGCAGCACACAACAGCTCGCATTGCAAACGTTGCATGTAGCTACCAGACTAGAATCACTTTCCAACTTAAAATACTTCCACACTGCAGACATCTTAGCACCGTATTGCAAGTAGTAAACAACATGCGAGTTTAACATGCGAGTTTGCGACACGTGCGTGACGTAGCTGACGTAAACATTCGATCGGTCCGATACATAGAGCCGATTCCGATCAGTTAAAAAATGCCTCGATCGGCCCCGATACCGATCTTTATGATCGGCTCGGGACATCCCTAATTTTTATAATTTCATTTCACAAGTTTCACATATTTCGTAGTTTGGTAAGTGTTTATAACATCAATTAATGTTGTTCAGTCTTAACATTTTAGAGCACTCAAACTGTACAAAGTGTAGTGGAGTACCTGAGACATCCATCAATCATTTCTGAACAAAATGAAAAAACCCCTTTTGAAAGCATGACCTTTTATTCATTTCTTTTGTAGTTCCTTACCAAAGAGAGCATAAAAGTTATTGAACTGTCATTGTCATATTTTCTCACAATATTATTAAATGCAATCTTAACATCTTTCTCAGACTTCGACCGCGTGACTGTTTGAAAACTGTCACCTTAACAGGCCTCCCTGACCAGTAGTCAACTGAAAAGTGGACTGTGTCATTCCTGCCACTTTGAGAAAATATCAGCAATATTATTGCATTGTTCCTCTTAACAGAGAAGCACCAACAACTTTCCTAAAACATACATGATACATGAGAATACATGATATACAGTAGAGAGACATTGAATATCATCGTTTACATTTATTTTGTTTAACACTTATTTGTGTTTCACCTTTTCTTCTATTTTCTCTTTTCCCTAGTTGAAGGAACACCTAAACTTCACTAGACTACTGAGACCAATTCAGACCAGCTTAAGTCACTAGCATTTGTGAGCACACTGAAACAACACTTAGTTTTGCAACACACATATTGTACCCCCTCACAGATTTGTGTCAGTCGATTCTCCTTCCCCCTGAACAACATGGAAGACGTCAGTGGATGGATGAGAGGCATGGAAGACAGAACTGAACTGCTGTTAACACTTGTTCTGAAAAATCTCTTGTCACAAGATTCCAATCAGAACACCCAACATGAGGAGATGATAAAGATGACCGCCTCCCTGAGCAATGCCTTCACAACCCAGCTGATGATTACTAACCAGCACACTGCCAACCTTCAAGAGGAGCTGAGACGTGCCCAAATTCGCATTGAGAAACTGGAATGAAAAGTCCAAGAGGATGAGAAGCTTCAAACCAACATGATCCTGAAAGCAATCAGGAATGGCCCATGCTTCGTGAAAGCCCCAGAACCATTTAACTCAGCTGATGAGAGGACTCATGATGCAAAGCGACAAGTGGAAAAGCTTCAAGAAGCCCTGACAGCTGCTGAACAACGAGAGAAAGAAGCAAACTCCCTCCAACATGACCTTGAGAGTAGACTCAAGTCTACGGAACAGCAACTGGAAGTTGCCCAGAAGATCCTTGAACACAAGGATGCCGACATCAAAGCCCTCAAAGAAAACCTGAACAGCCATGAAACTGAAATCAACATCCTGAACCAACAACTGGATGATGTCAACGACGAGCTCAACTTCATCAAAGCTGAACTCCGGCATCCCCTTCAGCCTGAACGAGAGCCAAGAAATGCAAGGAGTCCCTCAGCATCACTCCTGCTGAGTCAAGCAAGGTCCTACAACCACAACCTGCCTTGCAACGACAGAAGAGAATGGTCAACTCCCACATGCTCTCCAGCCTTCAGCACAGAACCACATACTGTGAACCTGCAGAGCAAACCTACTCCATCTGGTCCTGAACAAGGAATGGACCTCAAAGACCTCGACAAGCTGGCAAAGAACATCACCAAGTTCGACCCAAGCTGCCCTGAAAGCCAAGACATCAAGGCCTTCCTGAAAGACATCGAGTTTCACCTGGAGATGAGACCCCAAGTTACCGACAGAGATCGACGGTACCTCCTGAGAACCACATCCAGTCCAGAGGTGCGAAAGTTCCTTGATCGACAGCAAAGTCAAGTCAAACTCAACTACCAGCTGCTCCGTGATGCCCTGATCAGAGAGTTCTCCAACCCAGTGTCTGAACAAGGACTCTCGGCTGCCTTAGAAATCAAACAAGGCCGCAAAGAGACTCCCCAATCCTACCTCAATCGCCTCAGACAAGCTTACTTCGATGACCCGGATGAACCTTATCTGGAAGAGGATGTGAACTTCAAGACCCTGTTCCTGAGAAACCTGCATCCAATGGTGAGCCATCACCTTGACATCATGGCATGTCCTTGTAAGATGACCATCCAACAGCTGCGTGACCTGACGAACAAAGCCTTCACTAAACAGAAGATGGCTTCAAAGAAACCGTCAGCAACTCCAGACTCTAATCAAGACTCAAGCGTCACCCTGGAAGACAATCGGTGGCATGAAGATCCCAAAATGCTCCATCAAGAACCAAGAGAGCAACAGATCCCTGTCAGTCATCCATCCAGCCCATGGGACAAGACCCAGTCACAACCTCGTCCCTCTGAACCTAATCATGACAAGCCCTTGAACCAACGATCCTACGCTGGAGGACACAAGGGAAGGAACTCTTGGAACTCAAACTGGACCCCAAGAGAGAGTACGAGAGACCAGCGAAGACACTCCGACCGTCACCAGCCACCAGAAGCGAAGCAGTGCACCATCAAGCACCTGCTCCCAAAGCAGACTCACAAGAGATAGTCCAGCTTCTGATGAAAGAGTTTCTCAAAGCAACAAATGAGAAACAGAACAAAGCAGACTACTGACCAGAACAGCGGAACAAAGACTTCCTGGTACCCCACTCAACAAACGCTGTGGCTTCAAGAACACAAGGAAACCCAGAGTCAAGCTCGCCAAGAAACTCCAAAGAACCACAATACCCTCTTCAGCTACACTCAAACAAACCCACCAATGAGTGTGAGCCAGACCCTCTTCAGAAGACAAAGACAAGCCATGGTCCCTATGACTAAACATGGGACAGAACACTGACTCCCGTCTGGTATCACCTGCTGACGATGATGAAGAGGATGACTGCAACAATGACGAAGAGGATGAAAGTCTCTCACAGCTGAACACCGATGAAGACTCCCTGTATCCCGAGAACACCATCTTGGTCCCACAACACATACCAAGATCCAATCAAGCAAAAGAACACCTGCAGTGCTTGTCAAACACAACCCAGACAAAGCACAGAAGATCACAAAGAACAAGCTTGCCCCAAAGCTTCACACCGCCATGTCAGACATGCTCCAGAACCTGCCAAGAAGACAGTTCTGTCCAAACCCCTCAGAAGATAGCCAAACTATCACCAAAGTCAACGATGGAAGAAACCCACCAGAAAAGGGGGGAGCCTAATCTGACTGATATAGATCTGAACATGCATACTCCACTCTCTTACACTCCTGGCCGTAACTTCACACAAATACATGTACAGACATTTAGATGCACTGAACCTGACTTCAAGCCCTTCTCCTAGGATAATGTAGACACACTTCTATTTGAGAACATTCACTTCTATCACCAAGGTAGAACACCAATTTTAGAAGACACCCAATGTTGTAGTTAATCAACATTAGTTGTTAACTTAGTAAGATGCCTTAAGATTTATTTAACCTTCAGTTTAATCTCCTTTTACTCTATTTTTATTATTATTACTACTCTTTATTCTTTCTTAGGCCTGCAACAACAATAAGGATTGCTGATATTAGGAATGACAAGCCACACCTAATATCCCAAAGCCAAACTTATCATAATGCTTAACCAAGAGCCTTTATACTATGATACATTTAAATAATACTTAATCCTTCGTGTTTTATTTCCCATTTTTGAATTAAATGGAAGTTTAACTTTAAGTCACCTGACGCTGAAGCTTTGATATTGAAATACTTCGTACTTAAGCAGAAAATAAAGTACCTCTAGTTACTGCAAGTAACCTACTTCTAACAGTCTTTATACGCACCAGTATTGTGAAACTGTCATGGGAATGTTAACTTGTTGTCTGCACCTGGATGTTGCCTGCTCTTCATCTACCTGTTTTCCAGTGATCGTCGACGTCCTTACTGGAACCTCGCCGATCAAAGGGGGGTCTGTAGTGGATTCCTGAGGCTAGATAATGCAGACAACTGTAGAACAGACTTGAGATCCAGAAACCCCAAAGTGTTCCTGTGAAGTATACACACTACCTCCAAGGACCTCGTGACTGATCGCTAGTCCAGATTACAATGCTTTATGGTCCCCATGGACCATTAAACTAGATTCAACCCCGAAACCCTAGCCGTGCTAGGCACAGGAGGTCAAAGGACAACTGTTTATGGCATCTCTTTTAAAGATATGCCCTCATGAATCTCAAACGAACCCATTAAACTCTACAACAGCCCACCAGATCAGCCACACAAACTCAGGATCATTTAAAGGAACAACTAATAAACAGTGAATCAAACAACACAAAATGACTCACAACCACGTGGCTTCATGTACACAGATATACATTGGACTTTGTTATAATTTCTTAAGAGTTGTATGAGATGAATCATGTAGGAACCATTTAAATATAACCTCTTCACATCAAGTTACAGGAATATTCATAGGCATGTATGGATGTGTGTGTGAATGATGGTTTTCCCACTTTATTCTGATGAAGTTTTGCTTTTGATTAGTTACTTAATACGATAGAAGAACTATAGAATAATGTATCTGTTCAAGCTTTCCTTTGTTCATGTTGGCGGGATTTTCAGTGTGCCTTAGACTGTTGTTGATTGGACAGAACCTCCCTCAAGGAGGAACTTCCAGGAACTGCCATCTGATTGGATAGGACCGCCTCAAGGAGGAACTTTCAGAAAGACACGCGATTGGGCTGAACCGCCCTTTAAAACATGTGTACCAGAATTCAAATCTCAGTTTTCCGAGAGTTTCCAAGAGTTTGAAAGAGTTG
>SRMA01026591.1:22949-113211 GCA_007224835.1 Danionella cerebrum
TTCTTAACAGCACTTTTAAGCGCTAACAACAGTTCTTCTAAGAACTCTGGGATTCCCTGGGGTCGTGCGGTGTATGGGACACAGGGATCTCCACCAGTATAGGCGCTCAGCATAGCGTAGCTGCACAGTTAGCTAGTTAGCCACGACCTCAATTAGCTGCTCGTCACATTGGTGTCAGAAGTGGGATGGCGAGCTGTCTAGGAGACAGAATGGAGCTGAGCCTGGCGGAGATTGAACGCGCACTGAAGGAAGCGGATGATTCGCTCCACGAGTTGAAGCGGAGGCGAGGAGGGGCTGCACCTGATGGCGCAAGCGAGCGTCGAGCGGCACCGACACTCCGTGGTCGACGGGAAGCGGAGGCGATACCGTCGACCCAACGAAGCAGCGCAGCCATCAAGCTCCCGCACTATAGTGGAGTAACGGCGCTCGAACCCTATCTTGCGCAGGTGCAGTTGGCAGCACACCACGAAGGGTGGAGTGATGGAGAGACGGCGATCAAAGTGGCTCTTGCACTAGAGGGTCCCGCTCTGCAAGTCTTGCTGGATTTGGCACCGGAGGAGAGGAGTAATTTCAACGCTCTCGAGGCTGCGCTGAAATGCAGGTTCGGCCAGGAAGTTTCGGCAGAGAGCAGCCGGGATGAACTAGCCGAGAGGAGACGACTGATGGGAGAGAGTTTGGGGGCCTTCGCGGCAGAGGTCCGTAGCTGCGTTCGCCGGGGTTTCCCCACCTTTCCGGCAGAGATACGCGAGGAGCTGGCCTTGCATGCCTTCGTCAGGGGGCTGGCACCAGAGAGGCTACGACAGCACGTCAGGCTGGCAGCACCCACCACCCTGCAGCGAGCCTTACAGCTGGCGGAGGGAGCGGAGGAGGTCTTCCGAGCCAGTCCCACTACCCCACGCCCCCTGCCGCAAAGACAGCACACCCGAGCAGCCGAACGAGAGATGCCAGAGGAAGTAAATCAAGCAAGGCCCGCCAGAGAGGAGCGCTGCTATCGATGCGGGGAGCCCGGACATCGAGCGAGAGTGCCCAGCCCCGAGCCCCAGAACCCGCAGTTCCCCGCCGGCGGGAAACGACGACAGAGCGAGACAATGAAGGGAATCCCGCTCTGCCCCTATTTCCCTTCCCCCTCTGAGAATCCTACAGTTGGACGGTGTGGTCAGAATGGCGGACTATACATGGATTGTGTTGTTAGCGGCCATCGTTGCAGAGCATTAGTGGACACTGGTTCGACCATCTGCCTCATAAGGCGGGGATTGCTGCCGGGTACGTCGAGGGGGTTACCAAGCGACTGGACCCCCACTAATACCGAGTTGCTTACAGTGACTGGCACTAAGACCCCGATGCCCGGGAGGAAGGCCCTCCCTATCCACGTCGGACACTTGGCGATGGCGCATGAGTTTTGGCTGGCCGACATTAGAGATGAGTGCATCCTGGGACTTGATCTCCTCAAGAGCTGGGGTGCTGTTGTCAACGTGCCGGGGTCCAGCCTTCAATTCAACGGCCGAGAGGTGCCCCTGCAAGCCGGCCGGCAGCAAAGAGGATCCGCTGCCACCCACAGCCAGCCGCGTAATGAAGCCTTAGCCTCCCGTGCCCCCGACTGTCAACCACCGGCATCGATCGTAGTTGCTCCGGTAGAGGAGACGCCCCTCAAACCGTCGTCAGAGACCGCCATGGCGGTGAGCGAGCTGGCTCAGCGTAGCAGCACGCATTTAACGGATTCACAGCGGATTCTATTGAACGAACTGCTCGCTGAGTATAACGAAATTTTTGCGGCTAACGAGCGCGACTGTTCCCGTACCGATCTGGTGGAGCACCACATCGATACGGGACAGGCCCCACCGATTCGGTTGAGACCCCATCGACTCCCTATTGCTAAACGCCAGGCAGCCGAGGAATTAATTCGTGAGATGGCGGCGAGTGGAATTATTGAACCGTCAGACAGCCCGTGGGCAGCGCCCGTTGTCATGGTGCGTAAGAAGCAAGGGGGGTGGCGCCCTTGCGTGGATTACAGACGGCTGAACGCTGTGACACGCAAGGACTCTTACCCCCTCCCTCGTATTGATGATGCTCTTGACCACGTCGCAGGATCAAGTTGGTTCAGCTCCCTGGATCTGCGCAGCGGGTACTGGCAGGTTGCGTTAGCACCCGAGGCGAAGGCGAAAACTGCGTTTACGATTGGCCACGGCCTGTGGCAATTTAACGTCATGCCTTTCGGTCTTTGCAACGCGCCGGCCACATTCGAGAGGTTAATGGAGCGCGTATTGAAAGATATTCCCCGTTCGCGCTGCGTGGTGTACCTCGACGATCTTCTAGTACACGCTCCCACCTACGAGCAGGCGCTACGGCACTTAGGCGAGGTTATGGCCGCCATCCGTAGTGCTGGGCTGCGTTTGAACCCGGCAAAATGCAACCTACTTGCGCGCCAAACACAATTCCTCGGGCACGTCGTCAGCGAGGATGGAGTCTCCACTGACCCAGGGAAGATCACAGCGGTCCGCGATTGGCCTCAGCCCACGAACACTTCTGAGTTGCGGAGCTTTCTTGGGTTGGCGTCATACTACCGGCGGTTCGTTCGGGGTTTCGCGACGTTGGCAAGCCCATTACACCGGCTCAAGGAAAAGGGGAAACGCTTCGCATGGCCGGAGGATTGTGAGGAGGCGTTCACCCGGCTTAAACACGCGCTCGTCGACGCACCCGTGTTGGCTTATCCAGACCCTAACCGGCCTTTTGTGGTAGACACGGATGTGAGTAACGTGGGTGTAGGGGCCGTGCTTTCGCAGCGTACGGACGATGGGAAGCGTGTAGTGGCATACTACAGTAGTGGACTCAGTCGAACCGAGCGGAACTACTGTGTAACGCGGCGTGAGCTACTTGCCGTGGTACTGGCGTTGCGACACTTCCGGCCGTACATACTCGGAACCAAATTTACACTGCGCACGGATCATGCGAGCCTTACGTGGCTTCTAAATTTTCGGCAGCCCGAGGGGCAGGTGGCGCGGTGGATCGAGATCCTCCAAGAGTATGACATGGAGGTTTGTCACCGAGCGGGCCGGTTACATGCGAATGCAGACGCGTTGTCACGGCGGCCGTGTTTAACGGAGAGCTGTGCGCATTGCGAGCGACAAGAGGCACGGGAGCTAGGGTTCTCTGCTGCGGCGGTGGCCGCTACAGATGGCGACAACAGCGGAGAACTTTTCAGTAGCGAGCGGATCCAGCAACAGCAGGCAGCAGATGCAACGCTGACAGAGGTGCAGAGTTGGCTGGCAGCTGGCGAGCGTCCGGAATGGCCAGCAATCTCCTCACGGGGACCCGAGCTGAAAATCCTGCATTCACAGTGGGGAAATATCGAGCTGCACAACGGGGTCCTCTATCGAAGGTGGCGAGCGTCAAACGGAGGAGTGGATCGCCTACAGCTGTTGGTGCCGCACAGCCTCCGGCCAGAGGTGCTGCGCTGGGTCCATGGCGCAGTTGGAGCTGGCCACTTCGGCAACAGAAAGACCATCAAGCGGCTCCGGCAACGCTTTTACTGGCCGGGGTGCCGCCAGGACGCGGAGCTACATGTCCACTGCTGCGACACCTGCACTGCACAAAAGGGGCCAGCGCAGTGATCACAAGCCCCATTACAGCAGTACCTCGTAGGGGCCCCTATGGAGCGAGTGGGTGTGGACATCCTTGGCCCTTTTCCGGAGACCGAGGCAGGCAACCGGTACGTCCTGGTCGCCATGGATTACTTTACGAAGTGGCCAGAGGCGTATGCGGTGCCTGATCAAAGCGCAGAGACCACCGCTAGACGATTGGTGGATGAGATGTTCGCGCGCTTTGGGGTGCCCAGTGAGCTGCACAGTGATCAGGGACGAAACTTTGAAAGCAGACTCTTTGCCGAGGTTTGTCTACTTCTGGGAGTGAAGAAGACCCGTACCACCCCTTTACACCCCCAGAGCGACGGGCTGGTTGAGCGGTTCAACCGAACACTTGCCACACAACTGGCTATTTTAACGAGCCAGCACCAGCGGGACTGGGATACTCAATTGCCAATCGTTTTGTGGGCATATCGGACTGCAGTACAAGAGTCAAGCCAGTGCACCCCTGCTGCGCTTATGTTTGGTCGTGAGCTCCGAACGCCGGTGGATTTAGTGTTTGGGGCACCACCGGAGCCTGAGATACCTGGCGGCCAAGAGCTGGATTATTTCCGACGGTTGCGTCAACGCCTGGACACGGTACACCATCTGGCGCGAGAGACTCTGACAGATGCGAGTGCGCGTCAAAAGCGCGCGTACGACACTCGGGCACATGGACCTACGTTTTCGGCCGGGGACCGCGTATGGATTTACTGTCCGCAGTGTAAGCGGGGACTTTCTCCAAAACTGACACACCATTGGCAAGGGCCGGGGGAGATCTTGGAGAAGGTGTCGGATGTTGTGTTCCGAGTGAAGCTTCCGGGACGGGGCCGCCGTGTTGTGCTCCATCAGGACCGTATAGCCCCGTATCATCCGCGCGCTCCGCACCTGGGACCGAGCGAAACTGCGAGCGATCCGGACTCTATGCATCTAAGAAGTGATGTGGACCTTCAGAGGCACAGTCCTCGCCGTAGCCCCTCGGGCGAACCTGGCACCCGGATTTGTGGAGCGCCGTCGGCCAGAACATTTAAATAATTTTGAACTGGATTTTTGAGTTCCATTGCATCGTTTTCAAATGTGAGTTTGTTCTTGCTTATTTTCTACACTGTTGTTGTTCACTGAATGTTAATGCTGTGTTGCGCCGACTGTTAAAGGGGTTTTGAGGGTGTGAGGGCACTTACCCTCTTGAGAGGGGGGCAGTGTGACGACCCTGCGTAGCGTCGTCGCCGCGGTGCATCATGGGAAGCGCTTAGAAATTAGTTTTAAAGCAATTACTCTGATGTTATGCGTTTATGTTTATGGCCTTTATTATTTTGAATATGTATGTGATAACAGTTTATGGTTTGTGTATGTTAATGTGTGATTTGTTTCACATTGTCGGACTAACCGTCCATGATACACACAGTGTAATGGGTGCGGCTACAGGTGGCCGCTGAGTTATGGTTGATTTTGAATTGGTTTATAATAAACAGCATTACTGCAGACAGTCTCTCCGGGCAATTTCTTAACAGCACTTTTAAGCGCTAACAACAGTTCTTCTAAGAACTCTGGGATTCCCTGGGGTCGTGCGGTGTATGGGACACAGGGATCTCCACCGGTATAGGCGCTCAGCATAGCGTAGCTGCATAGTTAGCTAGTTAGCCACGATCTCAATTAGCTGCTCGTCACAATATCTACAAATACATTTATGACTAGTCGTAAATGATTTAGAGATATCTCTAAATAGTTTAGCGGATCTCTTCAAATGAATTTTGACTAGTCAAAATATAATTATAGATATCTCTAAATGTATTTATGCCTAGTGAAAATATATTTAGAGATATCTGTAAATACATTTGTGACTAGGCACAAATCAATTGAAGATATCTGCAATTAATTTTCAATGGAAGTCAATGGAGAATAATGACTAGTCGTAAATGATTTAGAGATATCTCCAAATACATTTATGACTAGTCGTAAATGATTTAGAGATATCTCCAAATACATTTATGACTAGTCGTAAATGATTTAGAGATATCTCCAAATAGTTTGCGGATGTCTTCAAATGAGTTTCGACTAGTCGGAATATAATTGGAGATATCTCTAAATGTATTTACGCCTAGTCAAAATATATTTAGTACTAGTCACAAAAGATTTATTCCTATCTTAAAATGTATTTACGGATAGTCAGGTCAAATGTTTAAATGATAAAACGGCTTGCCATAATATGCGACTGTACGTTTGTAAAAAGGAAGTGACGTAACAACCCCGGCAAGACCAAGACTCAAGATGGCGGCGTCCTTGTGACCAGTCGTTACTTTTTTACGTCATTGTGCAAAAATGTTACATTATTTTAAACTTCCTTCTAGAGCGAAGAAAATCGACGCGGTAAAGTGGCACCGGCGTGCGTCAATACTGTATGGCTTTGCTGCTTGGACCTTTGTGGGTTATATCGTTTGGTTTTGTAAAAAAGATAACCATTTGCCAGGTGAGGTTTTATATATTAAAACATATCGTTTCAGATGTCATCTGGCGTCGTGTTACGGCTTCACAATGCTTATTCATATTTCACAAATCACAGATGTGAATGTCATGGTATCGGTTAAATTGGGTCCAAATTGCGAATTACAATTATTACGCCTTTTTAAGTAATGTGGTGTTTTCTTAGAAATGTATACTTTTACATAAGTACATTTCTAGTTCCGCATCTATACTGTTTTTACTGCACTGCTTTTCTTCAACCTCCATTTTTTCTACACGGATTGGCACCTATCCCGTCCAATCAAATTACATATAAAACACAATCCCCCAAAAAATTGATCTAGTGAATGTAACCGATCCAATCACATCAAAACAATGAGGCACAGTGGTCCATTATGTAAAATTAAGTATCTTTAACATTCTTTTTATTTTAGAAGGAGAAAAAGAAGAACGCACCGAGGATGACATCAAAAGTGTGAAGAAATATTCAACAGCTTTAACAGAAATTACTGTTATCCATAGAGAAAATTCTGTGCAGTATCGCACAGCATTTTTAAACCCCTTCAAATCAAAGACAGAGGATTCAGCAGAAAGCAGCAATGAAGATAAAGCAAGCAAATAGACGTCTTTTATTTCATGTGGAATTTTCACTGAAAGAAACTGAACAGCAAACCAGATTAAATCAACCACTTTACTGGTGAAATGGCTCTTACAAATTGAATAAAAACTACCTGCTGAAGCTTTCTTTTTGCCTTGATTCAAACATGTATTTGCTCATGAATTACCACTCTTCTAATAAAGGGGGAAGTATTCCACTTTATTAAAAGAAGTGTATCTGCTGATGTAAGTTAATATATTATTAATTAATATGTATAATTAATATAAAATGCTTCACTCCCATGTGAAATACACTGTTTTATCTTTGCAGTATTTCCTACTCACATCGTCAAAAGTGCCAGCTTTCATTGGTCGTTCTCCTTGTGAAAAACAAATCCGATATGGCAGATACTCTTTTTTGTTAGCACCACTCGTTCGGTCAGTCCCACTGGTGCCCATGGTTTTCGATGAAGGGCATTCTCGCTCGAAATTTCGGATTGAAAATTTGCATAGGCGTGTGAGGCCTTAAGGATGTCCTAAGTCCTAAACCTTCTTAAATTTATGCTCCAGTCGAACTTAAAACAAACCGTCAGTAGCTTATTTTTTACTGTGATCATAGGTGTTTCTAAACCATTAAGGGCCGTGGTCCTCCAAGATTGACTATGTTATCATTTTAAGTGAGATGTGAAAAATGAAATACACAACATAAAATGTATTTATGTTACTAGGCTAATAATTAGGCTGTGTGTTTTTTTTTAATTCACCCCGTTTGGGAATTTCTAGGCATCACAATAGAAACTCAACCGTATATCTGCCAGAATGGACAATTAATCTGGGTAGCCTTTGTTTTTGTGGGTAGTAGAGGTGCAAGGTAATCTAATATTGCTCAGAATTGTATCTCCTGAAATGTACACTCAAGATTATTGTGTTGTGGATTACGAGGTTTCAACATCTTCTAAAATTTCTACTACAACAAATCGTAATAACTGATGTACTTATGAAAACAGTCACAGCTCACAGACAGTTAAAATGTAAATTAAAAAAAAAGTGAAATAAAAGTTAAACATTTGGTCAATCATTTCAGAAAATGTATTCCATGCATTACACAGCTTCATCACATACAATGATCACCTATCAACTTCACACTTGACAAGAAGCAAAATGGAGTAAACTTTCAGTACCCGAAACATTGATTTTCCAAATGAAATGTGAAATTCTGAAGAAACAGTCAATTTTTCTGCAGATCAGGTAAGATGCTTCTGATATTGATACTAATTCACTGACAGTGCACAATCATTCTCTAGAGCCGGCAGCTCTGTCTATTCTTGCCTACTAAGTACTAATCTATACCTAATCTTTGGTGTTTTCATGTGAAGCATACCCTCCTTTATCAGAAAATATTGAAATATTTCAAGCTGTGAAGATGCTCGAATACATTTGGTTTTGGACATATTCACAAATTTTATAGTTAATATTTATTATATTTAAATTTATTATTGTTAGTAGTAATGTTAATAAAACACATTTCTATTATTATTTTACCCTCCGTCTTACAAATATTTATCTGCGCATGCGCATACAGCACACGAGTTTTGGTGCCGTCGCTATAACCGGAAGTGGACGTCTGAGCGGCGGCGTTATGATTTGGACTTTTGGAGATAAAATAAAATAAAATGAAGGCAGTTATTCAAAGAGTAACACGGGCAAGCGTGACAGGTACTACACAAAACTCTTAACCTTCGGCTCTTAATTGTTATGAATGTGCTTCGAGAAACGAAATTTTCACAATTCGGAAAGGGGCTTGCGGTCAAGCTCGTGTTCACTTCTGTCATAAGCTTGTTTCACATGGTAGCACCTATAGTCGGAAATGTACAATAAAACCAGACAAACAGGATATATGTAGTTAACATATGGTGAGCTTAAATGGTTTCTGCTGACATTATACGTTTTATTGTGAAATGATGACATTAAGCATGCGTTTTTCTGAAACAGTTGGTGGGGAGCAGATCAGCTCCATTGGCAGAGGACTCTGTGTCTTACTGGGCATCTCAGTGACGGACACTCAAAAGGATGCTGACTACATGTAAATGCTTATGTTGTCTTTGTCAACAATAAAAATTGGGAATTTAAATAGGTAACTCTTTAACAAACACCTAAGAATTCACATTATTTGTTTTGCTCGTTCAGAGAAGAACAGATAATTCATTAATGGTCCAAAAGTAATAGTATACATTTATAGACGTAAGATGTGTTTAACCTAAAAATGACTTCTGAAAGTGGCAACTATTTACCTTAAGGTTTATCATGGCCTTTTACCATCACTATAACTTACTGCGTTGATTCTATTGTAATACGTTTCATTTGGTTGGCTTTGTGTTTTGCTTCGGTTAAACAATTAAAAACGTATCCTCCTCCTAAAACGTATATTCAAGCTAAAGCCACCAAAGTTTACCCAGATATCCAAATTGGTTTGACTCGGGTTGCTATATCTTCGTTGAGAATGCTGGACAGTTTGCAGTTGACGTCACATGGGATCAAACTTTGGAAACCAGTAGCGTAAACTGAAACACTCATAGAAACTTCAAACTGACCAAACTTGCGAAGATTACCAGTCTGTGCAATAATTAAACAAGCCCCATGCTCTAGGTCTAGGAGGTTAAAGATTACCCACCGACTTAAAAAAAAGTTGAGGTTTGGTTAACTATACGAACAACTATGATGTCACTGTCAGCTCCCACGCAACAAAACTGTACCATAGCACCCAAAGTTTCTGAAATCTAATTTAGCTTTGGTGATAATGATACACATTGAAATGATACACATTGAGGTTACACATGGAAGTTATAGTGTAAAGAGAACATTATATTATGACACTGACTCTCCATAGCAACATTATTGGGATATCTATCTCAGTTTATCAAAATCATAGATGAATGATGCTTGGTTTATTTTACTCATATTGACTTGATGAACATTATATTAGGTCACTGATCGTAGCAACCAATAAGTCATATCTATTTGATAATAGCAACATTTCAAAAAATTTGCTTTAAATGGCAAAGTACAAACCAACATCTCAGTTTGCAAGCAAACTTTTTTGCAAAGTTATCAGTGTCATTTTTCTGTGGGAACAGGTTTATAACTCACTTCTTCAGTTAATACTCATGAAGTCAAATCATGAAAACTGTTCTGCTGACTGTAAATATCTTTATCATGTTGAAGAAAGAGCATCATAACATAGAGTTTACATATTTCTCCTAAAGGTTTAACTATTGGATATTTTAATCGCTTTATGTGTAGCACGTTGTTTAAGACAATCTCAGTGTAGTGATTTAAAGGCAGTGCTTTAATCATTCATATTATTTTTTATTTTTTATATTTCTTTATGGTAAAATGTACTTCACAGGCTATGGCGTATTTCAGCACTGTCTTGAGACACCAGTGACAAAAAAAAATGACTTTTTTTATGATTGATCTGTTGCTGTGCATCAGGGTTCGTAAGATTCTGAACCTGCGAGTGTTTGAGGATGAGTGCGGCCGATCCTGGAGTCGTAGTGTGATGGATGGAGGGCTGGAGGTGCTGTTTGTCAGTCAGTTCACTCTGCAGTCTGTGCTGAAGGGAAATAAACCAGATTACCACGCAGCCATGCCCGCCGAGCTTGCACAGCCCTTTTACAACAGCATCCTGGAGCAGCTGAGAGAGGCTTATAAACCAGACCTCGTCAAAGGTGAATGCATCTAGCTTTTCGATTAGAACCTCTAATTTTAAAGCCCTCTACACAGCGGTCCGAATCTTTGGATGGGTGCTCTTCATCTGCGTTGAAGAAATAGTGATCCAATGACGTTCCCTGCTTGAAGATAGTGTTTGTGGTTTATAAGATGATCACCGCACTACATGGGGAAGCAGGGAAGAAGAAAGAAGATGAAAGAACACATTCAGAAAAAAAATCCTGGATATTGACTGGTTTATACTGTTGGTGGCTGATCACAGGGAGTTGTTTGAAAAAAAGTGATAAAAAGAGGACAATAGTTTTTTCTTGGTACCACTCGTTTGGTACCATTGGTGCCTGTAGTTTTAGATCGAGTTGCGTCTTTGCTCAAAATTTTGCAACGAAAATTCAGGTCAATGTGCATAGGCCTTAATAGAGTAACATTTTTTTCTCAGAGCAGCAATCAATTTTGTTTATAAAGTAATGTGCAGATCAAAATGTAGATTGGACTTTTAGATTTATCCAATCTAAGTGCAGTTCACACACACCGTGAACACAAACCCAGAGCTGTGGCGTCCGGGGAGGAGTGGGGCAAACTGGTGCTTACTTAACTCGCACCACAGTTATGGTTGTCACAGGCAGGAGAGAGTGAGCTTTCACCACTCGGCCCACCTTCGACTCACCAGTAGATTTTAGGTGACGTCGAGCTATTTTGCCATTGATGATGTCCAATGTAAAACAATGACATGAACAATGACCTCGTTCACCAAGGGTAGGCAGGTTATGAAAATATGAAAGTGGTTGTGGCAAATGTAGTTGATACCCAACTTAGAAATGTTACCAGATCTAACGTTACAGAGAGCGTTGTTGCCAGATAAATGGTGACGCTGAAATATTAGCGCTTATACTAACCTAGCCTTGCACAAAACACCTTGGAATCGGGTAACAATGTCAATGAAGCATTATACATTAGATAAAGAATAAACACACTGCCAATTGTAAACCCCTTCAGTGTTTGATAAAAGATCCCAACTTTGTTCATCAGCACGAGAGGGTGTTATGCTACCCTCGCAGGCTTCGCCTCACTGAAGCGCTCGCAGTACACAAAAGCTTCTCTTAGCACTGAACTGCATGAAGCATTTTTTTATTTCTACATGTTTATGGTGCATTCATTTGCTTGCAAAGAGACGAGACTTACACAGAACTCTCCAATGCACTTTTGTTAGGTCCCTTTCCAGAAAACTTAATTCTTCTTACAGTGCCTTTATCCCATCCCCCTACTTGTGGCCATTACGCGCTCTAAGTCCCAAAACAGCAGTGCAAACTCCCAGCGCTAATATTTCTGTTTCATCAGGCAGTAGTGTACATTTGCCACTACCTCTTTCATATTTTCATAACCTACCCCAGACATCGCAGTGTTTCACTTTGGACATTGTCGATGGCGAAGTTGCCTGACATTCCCAACCCTTATTGGAACTAATGATTAATGTTTTCAATTTGAAAGTATTCTTGAATATTTCAGAATTGCCTATATCTCGTGCACACCTATTGTAAAACCTATTCTTAATCAACTTTCAAAATAATCTTTCATGTAAAGCGAAGTAGGTTTTCATTGGCTGGTGGTGATTGTAACAGTCTTTAAAATGTTTGTTAGTTTTGTTTCATAATAAATTGGTAATTAAACAAACGTCTTGTCTCTCAGATGGGCAGTTTGGTGCAAAAATGCAGGTATTGATCGAAAACGATGGGCCTGTGACCATTCAGCTAGAGTCTCCTCCTAGCCCAACAGACCCCAAACTGGTAACCAGCATCACTAGGAACTTGAAAATGTTCTTGATTCGTAAATGTTCTAAACCATGTGCTCATGTTCCAGTTGTCCAAACAAGAGAAGCAGCAGCAGCGGAAAGAGAAGACGAGGTCCAAAGCACCATCTGAGTCCAGCAGAGAAAAAGCAGCTCAGCGTTCCAGAGGAGAACCCAGCGCCAGCAGCGGAGCCGAAGGAGACCTGTCCTCTGAACGGGAACCGTAGCTCCCCCACTCATGGTATGAACGTGCCCCGCCCAGACTCTTCTCACTCAGCTCACAATATTCAGTATTTCATGTCCCTTTGAAAGTGCTGTAAAATAGTTTTTTGATTTTGGTTTAATGTATTTTATTCTTTCTTTGTATGCTTTGTCCTTTTCCAGGTGTTCTAAGGTTTCCCGTCTTCCCTTTCTTTCTAAGAGCTCCATCTCAGGCTGATTTTTCTTATCAAAATCATGTGAGATTATGTGTCAGCTTCTCAATTACAATCAGAAATGACTCTGAATCTGGCTTTATTTAATGTCGTCTTATTTATTCTCTGTAAATTTTACATCTTTCTGATGTATTTTAATAAAAAAAAGCTAAATACATTTTGTTTCTGAATTAAAATTTGAAACTACTTGAGCTACAGCCACCAAACCTTGCCCACGTATCCAGATTGGTCTACCTCGGGTTGCTATATCTTTTTAGACTGGTACTACTGAATGACTTTCGGGGACATCACTGGGAATGCTGGGAAATTTTACATTGACTTAACATGGAAATGAACTTTGTAAAACTGTAACTCTATCTGAGTATGAAACCTCATAGAAACTTCAATCTGACCACACTTGTGGAGATTATGGGTAAGTGTCTGTGAACTTAGCAAACAATGTGCGAAAGTATTTGAACCCAAGGCTCTAAAAGGGGTTAGAGATTTACCATTGACTTATAATGGTCAGTAAACAAAGAATATGCAGAGGAACTATCTCCAAGATGAAACATCATTGAGAAATGGGGGTTTATGCTTATCATAGTAACAAATTAACATTTTCTATGACATCACTGACAGCTCCCTAGCAGCCAAACTGTTTAACCTAGTGATCACTTTTCTCTTATCTCAACTTTGGTTCATGATACAGACACAGGTGTTGGTTTATATAACTTATAGTGACAAAGGGAACTTTGTAATATGTCACTGACTCCTCCAAAGCAACCCGTTTGGGTGGGAACTTTGTATGATGAATGTTTTGAGAAGAAAAAAAAAAGTAAAATATGCATTTGAATTTCAAATAATTTTGCCATATTTTAAGCGATTTACAGTTGATTTATTATTTTTTATTATCTGTGTGATTTGTACATGTGATTTTTTACTGTATCTATAGTTTTATATATATATATATATATATATAATTATTATTTTTTTTTTTAAATAATACTGTAAAATGATTGGATAGATTCTGTCAGATCATTTGTTACACTTTGAGATATAGTGAACTATTAGCTTTTAAGGATGTGTATTTAAGGAAATTTAATTGCTAACAGTATTTCACTGATTTGTTGGTTCAAGTTCCACAGGGAACAAATGGATTTATGCAGTTCTTGAAGGTACTTCTGTTATAAAAATGCAGTTACAGTTGTGCTTATTAATTTACACTTTTATAATTTCTTGTCATTTTTCAGAAAATAGTTTGTTGGGTGAAGCCATTTACTGTCAAACAATTGTGTTTACTCTTTTTAAGTCATGACAGCAACAGAATCTTGCAAAGGGATGTAAAGAAACTCCCACAAATAGCTAGCTGAAATATAAGGCTCTCTGAAAAATGTGATGTGGCAGTTTCAAGGAGCACAATTAGGAAAAATTTAGCCATTTAGCCATTACTACGCAAATACCCCAAAGTAGCCGATTACAGTATGCCAAACAATTCAAAGACAAGCCTCAACATGTATAATTAAATATACCATTAATACAATTTGTTTTAAAGCAGAGCATGTGGCACGCTGTGTCCATCGCAAATGGACTGTGAAATGGCTCCCCTTAACCTTGTCATAAACCTAGACTAAAATATATTTTTAAGAAGACTGTAAATTTAGACAGAAGCTGGGAAGAAACAACTGAGTAGAGGATAAAATTAGTGTAAGTTGTCATTTTTACACACTGGAGACTTACCAAAACCCTTAGTGTCCAGTAGAGGGCACTAAGGTGCCTCATAAAAGTGCCTGTGCACTGTTCACTTCCATTAAAGGACACAAAAAGAACTATTGTATAAACTGAGACAGCCCTTTTGCACCCGTGTCTTGTTTTCTCTGCAGGACTGCGGGGGCAGTGAGTGCAGTGTGGGAACAGTATTCAGGTGTGGTTGCACATACACCAGTGTGAGTTCACGGAATAAACTGGTAGAAACACACACTGTCTACATGTCCTGCTTTCTATTGACCAGGAACAAGCCACAGGGATCCAAGCCGTAGGAAACAAGGAGTTAAACTCACACATTCACTTGCTTCACTACATTTCTAAAATGTTTATAACCCTTTTATAACAGAACCTTTTAACCACAATTTTGATATTTTTATAATTGGGAGCGTTTCACATGACAATCAGGTTGAACTATCCTTGAAAGAGCAAGTGGTTAGAACAAACGGTTAGCTTGAAACAATGTCCTTGAGCGAGCTTAACCAAGTGTGCAGCTTGATCAAATGTTTTTATTTTTATCATTTGAGCAGTGTTATTTAGCTAAATTGAAAGAAATCAATGATCTCTACCCCTATGAAATCATGAATTGACTAAAGACCCAAAGGCGCTAGCACCTCTTACATATCCTGATATTGTTATTGACCATGTTTTTGAAATAATCAGAAGTTGCAGCAATTCGAACACTTCAAATCCCCTACTGGCCTGTACACTGTGAGAGGTCAATCGCATAATGAGTCATAGTGCAACTCCTAGTGGAAACAAAGATTACAAACATAATGGCCGATACGCATGTTCTGTTTTTTACTCCACATGTTTCAAACTCTGTTCATATCCGTACAATATATTTTTAATGTAATAAATCTATTAGCCTCAGGACACGTTTAGATTGTCTGTTTATTGTGATGATCTGATGAGGTTCCATTTCTCGTTTTCTCTTATGGATGCATTCAAAACGTTTTATGGTAAGAATTATTATTGTCAGAATCCAACATCTAAGAATATTTTACTGTAGCATTTTTGTGTTATTCCATCCTGAACTTGTTTTTTTTTCTTGGTGGACTGCTTAGTTAATTTCTGTTTAGGCACCCATTTTCCCAGCAGCGGCCCGGGGTTTATTCCAGAGTTAGTGTAATATCTCTCCTATGTGTGTATTTGCACCCACTGTGGAACAAGCTGCTTGGGAGTGGTCACGCCGCCTGCCCTGTCCCTGGCATTCGTGGAATGCTCTTTGTTCTTGGCCATTGTTGATATTTTGGAATCTGATTTATTGATTGCTTTTGTAGACGTATTAATTTTTTATCAATTGATAAGTTAAGTGACTAAGAAAAAATGAGTTTATAACTTTTGGTGAAATATATTTTTTTGTCTCACTTTTAAAATAATAGTTAAAACCAGTACGGTTCTTTTTCTCATTTTGCATAAGTCTTTCTGAACAACTGGAGTAATGATTTGTACAGACTTTTGTCCAATGTGCTCTGAGAGCGCCACCTGCAGACTTGCATCACAAAAGTGTTTTTTAGGTTACTTTATTTTTAAAACAGCTTCTTAAACAAATAAATAGAGAGAAATATCTACTTTATGTTACCACTTTCAAAAGGTTAAACACAATTGTTATTTATTTCTTCCTCCTGTCCAGGTGTTTTTGTTCTGGAAGTCCTGCAGCAGAAAGTTTATTTGGTCCACTAGAGAGTTCCTCAGGCAACTTCATGTCGCTGTAAAGGAGAGCCAGTACTAAACGTCAGCTCCTCTTATATCAAACAAGAGCCGTTATTAATGCTGATGCTTTGCTGACCTCCAGTCCTGTCTGGCAATGTTTATATCACCACTATCAGTTCAGGAACCTCAGCTGTCATTGATGTGTGCAGGATTGTTTTACAGGGTTGTGTATCAATCTTTTTATGGTTTGTTGATTCTGAAGGGATTGCTGCTTTCACGTGCATGCAGCAGAGGGGTCAAAGATTGCTCAGGGAAAACCAAGCACACAGGCAATGTCAATATAAATCTTTTTCATTCAAAGAGAAATTCATTGTATTTTGAGTGGTCAGAGACGGGATGTAAACAAGAACAAATTCTTGGAAACACTGTGAGACTCAGATTAACCTTATTTCACTAAAAAGATTGCAGATACTCAACGTTTTCAGAGTATTTCTTTATAGATAATATTGAATGAATGACTTGGAGATATATATGTCAAGCTGACGTACACCCATCAGCCGCTTCGTTAGGTACACCTGTCTGACGGATCGTTATCAAATACAATCAGCCAATCACAGGGCAGCAATTCAATGCATTTAGCCATGTAGACATGGACAAGACAACCTCCTGCAGTTCAAACTGAGGATCCGAATCGGGAAGAAAGGTGACTTTGAATGTTGGTGCCAGATGGGCTGTATTTCAGGAACTGCTGATCTACTTGGATTCACACTGGGAACCATCCCCCAGTACTACTCCTTTCAGCTGAGAAAATGAGGCTACAAACAGCTCACCAAAATTAGACAATAGGAGATTGGAAAAACATCTGGTCTGATGAGTCTCAGCTGCGCTGGTCAGGATTTGGCATCAAAAACACTGAAGCATGGGTCTATCCTGTCTCGTATCAATGGTTCAGGCCAGAGGTGGTGGTTTAATGTTGTGGGGTATTTTATTTTCTCACACTTTGGGCCACCTTTGTAGAAATGGGGCATTGTGTCAATGTCACCGCCTATTGGTGTATACCGCATCAATCTCTTAATAACCCACAGTGTCCACAGAAAAACATTCCATGTCCTAAAGCATGAAACATCTCAGACTGGTTTCTTGAACATGACGATGAGCTCACTGTACTCAAATGGTCCACATTCACAAGATCTCAGTACAGAAGAGCACCTTAAGGATGTGCTGCCAACAAATCTGCAGCAACTCTGTCATGTGATCATATCAACATGAACTAAACTCTCTTGGGAATGTTTCCAGTACCTTGTTGATTCCAGTTCTGAAGGCAAATGGTGGTCCAACCCACTATTAGCAAGGTGTACCTAATAAAGTGGCCGGTGAATGTATGCAAACTGTATATGTACAAAATGTTGACTCCGTTTGAATTGCCCTATCAGTACTAGGATATAGTAGTATAATGCCTTAAGTATGAATCTTTAATGGGATGACAGCCATAAATCAGACAATCAGAACTGTCTATCCACGTGATCTGAAAGTTCTGGCACAGTTCCTGCACACTTTGTGTTTTATTGCTTCTTTGGTCAATGTCCTCTACTTCTATTTGAGCTTGAACCATAGCTGTGCTTTACTGGAAACCTTGCACCCTAATGAGAGCAGCAGATTCTGACAGATTCACTGCTCCAGGCACAACAGAACTACTGGTGCCCTAGAAAGTAGGCACTGCGTCATTCTTGTTTTTTGACCGTAATAGAAATCCATTGTTTGGGTAGGAATGTGTTGTGTGAGTATATTACATTGAATATTTTTGGCCAGAAAAGACACATGGTTTTCTCTCACACAAACGTGTGTTTGATTCTCTCTGTCCACCACAGCTGCCATTTTGCTGATCTCCTCTTGGTTTCCAGGTTATTATTAGTTTGACTGTCACTCCACGTGGTGTGCAAGCTGGGTGAGCCAAAGACAGCAGGAAAGTTACTGCATGTGTACATATCAGACTCAAGTATTTCTTTGTTTTTAACAGTAGTTCAACCTCTTTGATAAAACCTCAGGATCATCAAAAGATGTGCATCTGAATAGTATTTCTTCTCTATTCAAACGATCCAATCAAAGAATCCCAATAGGTGGGGATGGACATGCTGGGGGAGGGGCAAGAGGAGGAGTTTGTTGTGCTCTGTGAAGTTTACCTTCCAGTGTTTGGATAAAAATGACTCACAGGGTTTTGGCCGGATCTGTGTTGGGTGTGTTGCCATGGCATGTGTGATTCAGCCTTCTGATATTTGGGACTAAGTTAAGCAAAATTTCTCCAGGAGCTGCAGCGAGAGCAAGGTCAGCAGACACAGGCACTTCAACGTAAGTATAGCAAGCGCACATGTCTAAGGGGAATGTGTGGTGGTCATCAGAAGGGAGTGTGCTGCTTGTTTTTGTTCAAAGTTTGTGCATGTTGTTAATCATTAATCTAATTCTGTCCGTTATTCTCCAGGCTTCTGAGAACCTGTCTTCTACCGACTCCACAGATCTCTGCTGGATTGGTTTGAAGCCTTAGAGCGCGAGGTTTAAAGAGAGAAACCAAATTCGCCAACAACCCCAAACCAATTGGTATCCTGCTGCAATAAAATAAGTAGTGCTTTGTCTTCTGTCAGCTCTAGTTTCCTCAAACAGGAAGCTGAAATCTAATCCATCTTCACCTTGCTGATTGGGTTGAACCCTGTGATACCCAGGAATATGCCTTTGAGACGCAAATCTGTCACTGGGTTAAGGAGATCCAAACAAATTTCCAATAATATTGTACCTCAGCCTCCGAGACTTCCTGAGCCTCTGGATATTGACAGCTACCGTTGCACCATTGCACTGGATGATGAGACCATCTCGAGAGCCATTCAGACTCAAAGGCCTGTTTTAAAGCAGACCAGGAGCACCATCCTGCAGCAACGGACTGAGCCAGAAGAGAAAGGGGACAACTCAAGCGGACAAAGCTTTTTCTCTTCCTCATCGGACTCTTTAGATACTCCTCCTCGTCCTTTAAACTTGTACAAGAATGCGTCCCAAGGCCTCTCCACTGATGATAGCACTGATGACAATGAAGAAGAAGAGGAGGAAGATTATGGTGCGGGATTTGAACGGGCCCTTCAACTTCGCATCCGTGCCTCCCGCAAGTCAAAGAAGCTCCTAGCAGTTGAGGTACCGTGGCCTCGGTCTAGATCACTTGTGATCCCGCGTGCACTAAGACACTTCCGGAAGGTCAGGGGTGCCCTCAACGTACTGGCTTCTCCAGAAAAACGCATCCTGCTTCAGGTCACTGAGCTGTCGCAAGACAGAGGCTCCTACTTTGGGTGCTTGGTGCAGGACTATCTGAGCTTGGTGAAGGAGAATGGAAAGTGCCACACATCTAGCCAGGATCTGCTGCAGACGCTGCGCCAGTTCATGACTCAGATGAAGGCTTACCTCAAACAGAGTTCAGAGATCAACCCACCCTTTGAGTCTTACATGCCTGATGACCAGATCGGTAAGAGATGTTCCAGGTATTTGTAGGGTAATCAAATATCAGTCTTGTAAGCTATTTTCTTTACTAGATCAAGAATGGTTCCGCCAATGTTGGCTTTGGTTATGTTAGAATGACAGGAATGTGGAAGAGAGGGGCAAGACATTTCTAGTAATTCGATCCTGGACATGGCGTCAGTATTTGGTTGCTTTACTTTTTCCTTTTGGCTTGTCCGATAAGGTGCTCAAACACAAATGTACCATTTAGAAGTAGAAAAAATAAAATAAATTATGCCACCAGTTTGATATTTAGGCATCTATAATATGATTTTATCAGGATAAACAGTTGATATAAATAAAATGTGAAGTTCAAACAATCCAGGGAAACCTGGTAAAGTTATGCACTGCTAATGTCTGGCATAAAGTGTAGGTTTAAAAAAGATTTTTGATATTTTTGGTTCTAAACCGTCATTACAAGAGTTATGACACTTAATTTGCAAGGTATTTCAAATCAAAATGTGAGAATTCGAGTCTTTGATTTTACAGACCCCAAATCAGTGCCATCTAGTGGTGAAAAGGCAGGATAACTATTGGAAGTACAAAAGCTGTGATATGGCTTGTGTTTTTGAAAGTTCTGGCTCAAAACAAAGCACAATGGAACAAACAGCAATTGTACAAGGTTTAGGAAAGCCTGTTTTGTTTTTTTTTAGAACAATTTACAGTGATTTAACTGTGTCTTTGCACTGTGTCATTTTGTCTCAACACTTTTGATTTTTGTTATAAACATTTATAAAATATTTCCACTGTCACTTGTGAGGGTTTTGTTGTGAAAAGTTATAGAATTTATAACTTTCATTTACTGACCCCAAATCAGAGCCATCAGTGCAATCTAGTGGCGAAAAGAAGGGATAACCCTTGGAAGTACAAGACCTGTGATATGGCTTGTATTTTTCAAAGTTTTGCCACAAAATTGTGTATTTATTTTTAAAGAAAACATTTGCCACAAAAACAGGTTTAAAGATAATTACAGATTTTAAAGATTATTATTACAGCAACGTATTAAAATAAAATACCCAAAAATGCCCTTTTAAGGGGTAATTTCTTTACTCTCACTATAGTTTCTGTTTTGTGATACTTCTGGGTTGCGTTGTATTTTGAATTCATTAAAGCGGCACCATTATCCTGTTTGCTCACAATAAAATAATAATAATAATAATAATAAAGAAATGATAATAGTTATGTTATGTGCATGTGTATTTGACTTAAAAATAAATTTTAATCGTAGAGTACAAGGCTGAATTAAGCTTCCTGTGTTTCGGCGAATAAACATTAACCCAAAAGTATGAGGATATGGAAATGATCAGTGTCCACCATCTGTAAAATCGCAAATTTAAAGGCGTTTCTTACAATTGGCTCATTTGTAACAAAGTGAACACTTTATAAGTGATTGGACACCTATAAAAACATTTCTTCATGCATTTGTGCAGGTTGATTTTAGCTAAACTCATTTAGCTTAATGGATCAATCAGTAAAAAGTGTTTTGTGAAATTGGACACCACTAAAATTACCGGAATTCTGTCCGGAGTACATCTTGGGTTGTGAGTAAGAGATCCGCACCTGTCGAAATTTATGAACCTCACCAAGAATTTGTGGGTATTTTTAATTTGGGTGTATAATTTGTAATTAATTCTTATGTATAATGCAATGTTATTTTCTAACATTTGAGAATAGCTTGATTTATACCCCTACAGAGCACAGGAAACTGGTGTCATGGCTGATTTGGTCCTAATTTGACTTTTTCTTGCTTGTCAGTGGAGCACTTTCACAGCAATAAGATAAGATGCCTTTATTGTCACTTTACACGTGCAATCTACATTATACATTTATGCAGTGAGATGAGAGCTTATCGCTGTTCAGTGCAAAACATGCATGTAAAAAGAAATATAAAATATGTGCAAGGAAAGACAAAAAAATAGAAATGTATAAAAAAACAATATATGTATATAATTTATTAGAGCATTGTAAAGTGGTAAAAAATGCCCTAAAAGGGCCCAGGCTTCTGAGGATTGGGTATAGGTTAATTTGACATACAGTCATGTTCTTCCAATTCCATTTTTTTGTCACTAAAATTATAGTTCAGTCACAAGTACATCTTTCACAGCTCACCCATCCGCACTGCTACACATGGTGCCAGGCAGACAAATGTGGTAAAATTTGAACAGTTATTTTGATCAGTGGGGAACAAGGGGCTTATTAGTTTTTGGTTTTGATTTTGTCGAGACTAAGTTCATGTTGTCTCATTCAATCATCACAGCCACTGACTCCAGGTAAGCGATTATGGTGACAGGTGGAAGTGATTGTGTTAATTTTCCATTTTTGTGAGGTAACCGTTATAGTAAATTGTATTTGTTTAGACGTTAATTGAACAAAAAAACACAGTTTTTGAGCAATTTGACTCTCATATCAACTATTATATCTATACCAGACCATTACAGAGAAAAATATATAACACTTTAGTCATGTTACCCTTTGTCCCATTTAAAAATACAAGTCTCACTAAGCATTTTTTTATCACTATTCACTAGCTCATAAACAAAAATTACGTTTTTTTTAGATGGAAGGTCACATAAACTCTCTTTCAACTATTGAAACATTCCTAAAATTTCTCAAAAATACCCCTTTTATGTTTAAACAAGGAAAGACTCATAAACCCCTTTATAGTCAGAACATCTTACCCTGAGTTCAACCTGAATTGTTGACATCGTTCTAACACCCAGTTTGTTCAAAATCTAAACTGACATTTTTGTTGTCTCCTTTCTCTCTCTTTTCTCTATTTCAGATGCGGTGTTGGAGAAGGCCATGCACAAGTGTGTGTTGAAGCCCATCTATGGCTGCTTACAGTCCACTCTTCATAGCTTCCAGCTTTCTGGAGGAGTGTGGGAGAAGCTCCTGGAAAATTTAGCCCTGGCCAAACTTAAACCCCCTCAGGAGCTTGGTGTCAGTTCAGCTCAAACCCCGGATTCTCATGCCATCCAGCGCATCCGCCGAAAACTCCAAGCCATGTGCTGCATGTACTCGCCGGAGCGCAAGATCCTGGTGCTGCTAAAAATCAGCAAACTCATCTACAGCATAATGCAAAAGCATGAAGGTTCGCTTGTTCAAGGTTGGGGTGTTCTGTGTTTGAAGAGGTGGAAGTATTGGAGCTTTTTTCCATTCTCTGCACAGTGCGGATGTTTGGAGCCGATGACTTCCTTCCCATGCTGATGTACGTGTTGGTGCAGTGTGACCTGCCACAGTTGGACTCCGAGATCCTCTACATGATGGAGTTGATTGATCCACCATTGCTGCATGGAGAAGGTGCATGGAGTATCGTTGTACCCTTTTCACTTCACATTGGAGTGATATTAGAGCTCTGCGCATGTCAATATGAGCGTACACAAAGCATCTAAGAAAATCTAGAAGAGAATCTTAAATTGTGTGCTGAAAGTGCAGTGTTTCGAGTCAACCATCAATCTATCTCAGCCTTCTGTGGAGTGAAAGGCTAGCACATGCTCTGATTTACTCAAGTTATTTTTTATTTGTCTCGCCCCTCTATAGGGGGGTATTACCTCACCAGTGCGTACGGTGCAATGTCACTGATCAAGAACTTCCAAGAAGAGCAGGCAGCTCGTATCCTCAGCTTTGCAACCCGGAACACTCTCCACCAGTGGCATCAGTACCGAACACAACAAAGAAACCTGCCCTCGGTGGAGGACTTCCAGGTAAGATCCTATATACAATTTTTATATATATATATATATATATATTTGGGTGGTTGACAAATAACACAAATCTTATTGTCTCTGTGTCACAGATAAAAAAAGTTATATTTTTACAAGTGTATTTAAATATTGTTCTTCTGACAAGATATAGCAAAATGCTACGAAAGGTGTTCTGTGTGTATATATTAAGATATCTTCTTAATAAAAAAAATAAAAATGTCATATAGCGCTACACAATTCTGACCAAAAAAAGCTCGCCCAATATACGCTGGAGATAGGCACCGGCAGATCCCCGTGACCTCAAAAGGCAATAAGCGAGTTGGAAAATGATTTTCGGCTTTGTTGATGCAGTTCAACTAACTTGTGTCTTGTTGCTGTGCTCAGTATTGTCTCGACAAGAATTGTCTGGGTTTTAGGCCTCCTACACAGCTGTTTCTGTATCAGTTCATAATTGGGTTTTTAAAAATTGGGAACAAACAGTTTTTATGTTTTTTAAGAAAAAATAAATCCCCCCAAATAGTCATCAAAAAAGCAGGAAAACCTTTCCTAAACCCTATAAATTGTTCTCAGCACTTTTTGTTCCTTTGTGTTTTTATCTGTGCCAGGACTTTGAAAAACACATGCCATATCACAGGTCTTGTACTTCAAAGGGTTATCCCATCTTTTCACCACTAGATGGCACCGATTTTGTGTCTGTAAAATGAAACTGAAAGATGATTGTGCATTTTCTCACATTTTAATTTGAATTATCTTGAAAATGATGTCATAAATCTTGCAATGTTTGTTTAAAACAAAACATATCAAAATTAATAATCCTTTTGAAACATGCACATTAATTTTGAAATCAAAATTAAATGATAGCTGGGTCACAAATATTTCGAAGGGTTAAATGTTTGCACAGTACTGTAGATTCCTAAAATATGGGATTTTTGTTTGGCAAAGGAAAATAGTAAAAAAAACACGTCAGCAAGTAAAAAGTTAGTTCTTTGGTAGATCACAAAGGGTTAAAGTAAAGCATAGATAACTTGTTTTTGTCTATATTTTTTGTGTGTAGAATTATCTGAGAGTGGCTCTACAGACGTCGAATAGTTGCTGCACAGCTAAAACCCTTCAGGTCAGACCCTTTGCCACAACAGAGGAGGTGTGCCGCCTTTGTGCCCTCAAATTCCATGTGTCTGATCCTCAAAACTACGGCTTATTTCTGTTCATGGACAACAGCAACCAGCAGTTAGCCGGAGACACACACCCGCAGTGGATAAAGGCTGAGTTACACACTCGAGTGAACCGGCAGCAGTTTCACTTCGTGTACCGGAAGATTCCCTCCATCGACAGCTCTGGAGCTTGTTCTTAGACAAAAGGACACCTGGATATTGTTGGGCAAGAGCTGTTGTGTCTTTTTGAAAACTACATTTATACTTAAAATGGACTCAAAAATGTTTCTTCAATATGATGTTTGCACTTCTTTTATATTGAAGCTCTAATAGTTGTTCTTGACCAAAGAATGCTCTCTTCATAGAATGTTCTTATTATATTAAAGAAATGCATAATTTATGACAATGTAAATATTCTTGTACGTCATAAAGAGCATAGATCTAGGCAAAGGCTGGGAGGTTTTATGGCACTGATGTTAAAACGAATTTATGTAGAGCTTTGCATAAATATTGGAGAAAAAATTATCCCACTTTTGACTTGTTTGTACTTCATTTGTGAGAAAAGAATTTGGTTGACCGCTCCCATAGGGTTTGTGAGGTAAGTGCTGCGCTGGAACAGTATGAAACACTTCGCTCACTTGGTTCTTTCCAGTTTTATTTTCACTGCCAGTTGGGTCAAAGTTTATGTAGTGTTAAAATTAAAAAAAAAAATAATAATTTTATCAAAAAATCCATTTGCTTGTTGAGCGAACATTTGCATTCACACTATGAAAGGGGGCATCAGATGTCTATTTTTGCCAGTTGATCTGATTATTCAAGATATTTGTGAAGTCTGTAAAGATTGTTTTGGAGTCTTGCTCTTTAGATGATCCCGAGCTACCGCGAATTCAACCATTTTTGAAAAAAGTCTTTATGAAAGTTGCTTCACAGACGGCGGCACAGTGGGTCGGTGGGTAGCACTGTGGCCTTCCAGGTAGAAGGTTGTCGGTTCGAGGCTCGCCGGTGACCTTCCTGGAAGGAGTTTGCATGTTCTCCCTGTGCTTGTGTGGGTTTCCTCCGGGTACTCCGGTTTCCCCCACAATCCCCAAAAAACATGCGGTTAGGTTAATTGAATAATCTAAATTCCCCTTAGGTGTGCATGTGTGTGTGTGAATGTTGCCCTGTGATGGACTGGCGAACTGTCCAGGGTGTACCCCCGCCTCTCACCCAATGTGTGCCGGAGATAGGCACCGGCAGACCCCCGCAACCCCGAAAGGGAATAAGCGGGAATGAAAATGAATGAATGCTTCACAGACAGTTTTGTGTTCCATGGCAAAAGCTTTTCTGTTTGGTGAGCAGCAGGAGATCGCCAGTAGCTTTTCAGAACCTGTATTCTTCATCTCTTAACTTGTTTACAATCAATCGCATAGAAAATTTTAATTCTGATACATTCTGATGTATATGTTCTGTCAAAGGGGCACACCCCCCCCCTTATTTTGTGACTATTTACTTAATTATCTTGTAAGAAATATCTTTTATCTTTTTTTCATATTTTTAATGTAAAGTTACATCTTTTTCACATGCACATGTTTGATTTGTTTACTGATGCTTTACTGGCGTTTACATATGTTCAACCTTTGCTACAGCATTGCAAAATTCCAGCAAAAAAAGTGTGGGGTTTTGTTGCATTTTGACAAAAGAGTGAAGAAAAACAGCAGCTGAAAACTAGTTTGGACAAAACACAACGCAAACTTTGAAGAAAATGGAGTTTAATTTGGTGGTAACTATTTTTTAATAATTTGAAACAACGAACACATCTGTTACCTTTCACAACTAAACCATTGTGTCTTCAGCATCTGGCGTATATATACCCGTCACCATGGATACACTGCAGCATCAGCACCGCTGCCTCCTCCACAAACACTTGGAGGAATGTGGCTCCTTCCAAACTCCTCACTTCTCTGTCTACAATTATTTCGGTTTCCATGCCCGACGCGTTTCGTTTTCCCGACTCTCTCACACGTGTAAACGCGCAGCTGTGCGTGGACGTGGTGACGACGAATTCACGCCACGGTGAAACAGATGACGACAGAGGCAAAGGGGGGCTGAGAACGCAAGGCGAGTCCCGATGCTGATGCGCCCGAGTCCAACTCGACGAGACCCGCGATCCGAGAGGCACGAATACACCGGCGGAGCGGAAGATGGTGGCGGTGCTTAGCTCTGCGCACTCCGGGACTTCCTGCGAGTGGATCGTCTGCCTGGACAAAAGGTGAGAGACCCCCGAAACATTTTAAAATCGCTGTTTCTGCTCGTGCCAATGACCGCAACAAGGTGACAGCAACAAAAACGCGGGATTTTCAGAGCGCCATGCCTCACGCAACACCTGCACCTTGTCCTCGGCTGATTAGATACGTTTCAATCACTGGAGGTCTCGCATTAATAACGGGGTTTAGCTTGTCATTCAGCCTGTGTGACTGCAGAAACGGGGGATTACAGTCTCCCACCTCAGAGATCATTTCTCTCAGTCTGGTTCTGGCTCTTTCCAAATTTGGGAGAGATATGACCAAGCCCAACCTCTTAAGTTTTATTTTCCATTCATAGCATAACAACGTTATATAGCTTAAATATTGGAATGACTCAGTGTTTTTGAGACAGTTGTTTTCTTTTCGACAATAAACATATATGTTCTCCTTACAAACACATCCAGCACTTGAAATATCCCCTACTGCATTGACTTAGCCGTCGATGTTCAGATTACTTCTAATCACAGAGCTGGACGAATTGAATAATATACTTGTCATTCAGTTTATGTTAAATATTAGGCATTGTCAGTGTTTCCAGCCCCTCCCCAGTGACATCCCTGCAGGTTTCCATGGTGATGTAAGGGAAAGTGAGATCACCTTTCTTGGTGTGATGAGGTTTCGTAAGCTGATGTTTCAAATAGAGTCGCTCGCCATATTCGTATTGATTAATGTAATGGTTCTTTAAAATATTTACATCCGCTTGCAGAATTGTGCCGATCAATATCTGTTGCAGAAAGAAACAAACGGAGAAACCCGATGGAAGTGTGGTGTGATCACAACCAGCTGCATTGTGCAATGAAACAACTGCTGCTCACACTCAATGAAGATATATTTGGAGCTTCTGGTTGATACGCTTCTGTCTTTCTGAACCACCTAATAATAAACGGTTGAGAGCAGGTTTGCTGAGTTAAGCTCTTCCTTCACTTGTTTCTTTCTGTATTAGTTTTCATACTATACATAAGAATGAAAGCCCTTTCAGAACAACGTCTGCACTGAATTCAAGCACCAAGAGTAATAGGAGGAATGCATTGACGTCACATTCCAATCAGGCCACGCCCCTCTTTAATGAGTCAGCAGCAATACTGAATGGTACAAAATGTTAAACTGAAAGTTTATCTTACGATTACATATGTAACCCATAGAAGTCTCTGCATCCACCAGTGAGTGTGCCAATCTCAGCGGTTATTTTGAACAATGACTCAATCCTGGCGGTTATGTTATTTTAATTAGTTAGTTTGCTATATTTAGGCGTTCTATAGTAAGCCTAAGGGTCACATGTTTGTTCAGAACACTACCTAATATTAATAGCCCCCCAAAAAGAACAGCACAAAATAATGTACCAAATTTCTTTTAAGTTTAAATGAAATCTTAAAGTTCTCTCAGCTTCTAAATGTCTCATTTAAATCATGTTTGGACTAAGTTACAACTCAGGATTTAGTTTTTAGGTAAATTGCACATGACGTAAAAATGGCAAATTTTTATTTTACGATTTGCTAAATATTTTGTAAAAATATGACATGCTTTTACCAGCCACTTTATTAGGTACATCTTGCTAGTGCCACTCTTTCCTTCAGAGCTGCCATCCGTGGTATAGATTAAAACAAGGTTCTGGAAACATGGAGTTTGGTCCATATTTGCTGCACATCCATGCATTCCACCACATCCTAAAGGTGCTCTACCAGACTGGGTTCTGGTGTCTGTGGAGGCCATTTGAGTACAATTGTTACCCAAGGTGTGCCAAGAACACCACACCATTACACCGCCACTATCAGCTTGAACCAGTGATGCAAGGCAGGAGATTGCAGGAGAAACTCATCAGACCAGGCATTGTTTTTCCAATCTTCTCTGATTTTGGTGATTCTTCATGAACTGTCGCCTCGGTTTCCTGTTATTAGCTGACAGGAGTGACACCCGGTGTGGTCTCCTGCTACTGTAGCCCATCCACCTCAAGGTTCGACATGTTTTGCGTTCAGAAATGCTCTTTTGGTTATTTGAGCTACTGTTGCCTTTCCATCTGCCCGAACCAGTCTGGCCATTCTCCTCTGACCTTTAGCATCAATAAAGATTTGTAACCACAGACCAGCCGCTCACTAGATATTTTCTCTTTTTCAAACCAGTTTTGACTAAATCCATCAAGTTGCTGCCATGTGATTGGCTGATTAGAATTCACGATCCATTGACTTTCCATTAACGAACAGTTGGACAGGTGGTGGGAGGTGGTGGGAGAGTCTAATCAGACTGGCAACAACAAATCCAGTTTTCAGCTCCTGGTCTCCATTTAATTCTTTGAACTGGTGCAATCCTTTTATTCTTTCATTTAATTCATGCTTTTATTACGAATCGCTTAGATTACTGCAATGCACTTTATTATGGGCCCAGCCAGGCTTCACTCACACGACTACAACTGGTACAAAATGCTGCTGCACGGCTTTTAACTGGGACTAAGAAACGAGAGCACATTACTCCGATTTTAAAGTCATTGCACTGGCTCCCGATTCGCTTTCGCATTGATTTTAAAATTCTCTAATTTGTTTTTAAATCTCTGCATGGTCTCGCCCCTCAATACATGTCTGACATGCTCCAGCCCCACTGTCCGGCCCGCTCTCTAAGGTCAGCTGACCAGTCTCTCCTGGTTGTCCCAAGAACACAGAGAAAGCTCAGGGGGGACCGCTCCTTCTCTGTCGCAGGTCCCAAACTGTGGAACAAACTGTCTTTGCACCTTAGACAGATTGATTCTTTTACGGTTATTAAGACATCCTTAAAAACACATCTTTTTTCTCAGGCTTTTAACTCTGTAAGAGTTGTTGACTTTTACTTGTTTTATTGTTCTTACTTCTGACTGCTGTTTTTATTGTGTGGTTTTATATTTCTATGCTTTATCAAACTTTTATTTATTTTATGTTACTTCACTCTATTTTTATTAGCCCTACACCTCATAGGCTGTGTACAGCACTTTGGCTGACCCTGTTGTTTTTAAAAAAAGGTATATAAATAAAGATGGATTGGATTGGATTGGATTTTAATTTTAAAAAATCTTTAGAAAAGCGTTCCTGAACTTCTAGCTGTCAATCGCACAGCTTTTCCCATTTTCAGTGTTTAAGCTCACGTTCCTTGCTAGCTCATGAACCTGGCTTTTACCACTCACTCCACAACTCCTAGTTATCATGGCGACATGCTTCACAATGAAAAGATTAGTGCGTTAGAGAGAGAGAGAGAGATAACAATTTTTGTGAGGGATTGACCATGTCTTTGTGAGGTCTGCTCCAGGCCTGGAGGACATGCTCTGTGATGGCAATGTATTTCCACTTTGCTGAATCTCAGCATATTTAGCCAGTGGCAGTCTTACGCGTTCACATCCACAAGAGCGCAGATAAACTGGTTCATATCACACAAGAGCTGCTTGGCATGCTCCAGCATAACCAGAGGGCAGCAAAAGTGACACAGAGGTGGTTCTGGTCAAACTACATATATCTTAGTAATGCACTTACGAGCGGATGCTAATAGACACTTGGACACAGCAGCTAAACAGCAGAAGGTCACTCCTGGTTAATGAATCAGAAACTATGTTTCGCTGCTGTATACCAATTAGTTATGAGACTGGCATCGTGGCTAAGATCGTTCAATGCATTGTGCAAATGGACAAAAGAACAATAAATTAGACAAAATGAGGATTTCCTGAAGGATGTGTGAGGGGATGTTAAAGTGTAAGAGACTGAATCGAAAACTAAAAATCTAAAATTCAATAAGTGTTGAATAAGTACTCACATGTTTATCAGCCAGAATAGTCCTGCTACACACATGATTGTAATTAATAGCACCTGTTTGGGGTCGTTAGCTATCGTAGAGACACCTGTGCACCTCACAATCTGTAAAAAGCTAAAATCGAATTGATTTATTTTCTTAGCGTGACCAGACAGTAACCGGGTGGGTGGTCACTCTATGAAAATTTGATGGAGTTGAATGGGATTGAATCCTACAATTCGAAAGTGGAAGCTCTTGTCTGCACTGCAATCCCGTATTCCGGTCTTAGAGAATGTGCAGCTGGAAAGAACTGGGATATCACATCACTACACGCGAAGAGCTGGTCATCATGTGTCACACGGAAGGTTGTCCTGCTTAAGTCAGCCCATTTGAAGTGAGACCATAGTAAAACATTTTGGTCTTAACTCCATTTGCGGTGTTTGGAGGAATGAAATGATGAATTTTATTCCAGTATTGTCTACAGTGAAGCATGGGGGGTGAAGTGGGGACAGTAGAAGTGTGCTGTCTTAAGGAGAGGGCAAACAGGGACATGTATTGTGAGTTATTGGGCAAAAACCTCCATCACAGCATTAAAGATGAGTTGTTGCAACATGACATCGGCTGCATTTCCATCCACATTTTTATCCGCGTTTTGGAATATAGCCAAGATGCACATACATTTTGAAAAAGCGCTAAAAATAATTTTACACACAACAAAGTAAGTTTTTCCTTTTTTCAGAGTAAGTTTATCACCTCCCAGAACTGTCTTGACCGCTACATTGCCAAAGAACAGTCTCCCGCCCCAAAAGCACGATAACATGACTGTGCAATATTGCATTTCGTCTACGTGTTCGTAAAAAAGTTCTTCTTATAATGCAGCTACTTTGAATTTTCCTTGATATTTGGTGCCAGTTATTCAGAAAGTGATGCAAAAGTTTTCACAAATAATTTATGTGGTATTCCAGTGTTTTGCATAAATTTCATTCTCATTTTTGGATGGAAACATGGCTAATGGCCCAAAGCACACACCCAGGAAAACCAAGGAGTGGCTTTGTAAGAAGCATATCAAGGTTCTGAAGTGGCCTGCCAGTCTCCAGACCTAAATATTTTTGGAGGGAGCTGAAACTCTCTGTTGCTGACAGTATGACCCTCCTGGTGAAAAACTACAAGAACCAAAGGATTCTGTGTACAATTTTACTCAATTGATTTATGCTTATTTGACACACTAATCATTTAATTTAACATTTTTTTTACAGTTTAACTTACTCGTAAAAAGCAGCAACGTTAATTATTTGGTTTTTGAAGTCTACAACAACAGGTTGAAATCCAAGGTCAAAAAACACTTTAATTACCTTTTAATACACATTGATTTTTACTGGATTTATAAACGACTCAATGTTGAATCGATTTATGAATCGTTTGTACAAAACTCCTTTACTTGAAACAACCTGTGAAGCATCTGCTCCTATTGGATGTAACATGTCGTATGGTATAACTGGAGGATAATACACCTGACAATAATTCTACAAATTCCCTGACGTGGTTCATGTTAAGAATCTATGTTTTTTTGAAGTTAGTGAAACCAAATATTAATTTTATTTAGGATTTTCTTTTGGTCGCTCACTTTGCATTTTGTAAATGTATAAAAATAAGCAATCAGTAGTTATGTTTCTGAAATAATTCTTTGTTCAGAGCATTTTTAGACATATGTACGTGTAAAAATGTTGTGCAGTACTGTTTTATTGGTTTATTGTTTTAAGCTCCAAGGACATGACTTTATGCCCACATCATTGAAGGTTTGCTTTCTGACAGCGGTGTTTTTAGAAATCACACAATGATCCCATTCCATCACATTCCTTAACCTTTAGGCAGCACAATGAGCACTGAATCGAACACAACTGGGTTTGTTTCCTCAGCGGTCACATGCATTGCTACAGTGTCCTGAATTTCTTGTATAGGTCAGTGTCTGTAGGCTCCCCTGTGTGTTTTCTAGGCCGTCAGAGCGCTCGGGAGAAGATGTGGACATCATCCTTGCTCGGCTGAAGGGGGTGAAGGCCTTTGAGAGGTTCCATCCGAACCTGCTGCAGCAGATCTGCATGTGTGGCTTCTACGAGTACCTGGAGAAAGGCATTACCTGTAAGAAACACATTTAAGTATATTATTATTGTTATCTTGTATTGTTAAACTGAGAATGCCACCACTTATTTCTTCAGTTTCATGTGTTCTGACTTATTGACGGTTAAAGGCTAATTATGTTCTGTTGACAAGAATTGTGTTTCTCATAGGCTTTGTGTTATCTAGGGTCTCTATGGTGATTGAACACCTACCCTTCGTCCCTCTAGGTTTATTTTATGCCTTTGCAAACAAAATGCAAAGCTGTAGAGTAAAACTACTAGCATTTTCCTGATAAAGTGTATATGCTACACTCACGACTGAAACTAAATAAAAAGAAAATAAATACATCATGAAATCTTATTTTGTGTAACCTAAGCCCATTTTCTAACAGATAGAAACAGGCTACAAATGAGCACATGCTGCTTATAAAAGTGAATGTTTTCACTTTTTTTTCACACGGAAAAAAATTCAAGATATCCTAACTGGTCTGACTTAGGTCGCTATCTTTTAGGACTGGTACCTCTAAAGGAATGTTGGGAAATTTTCACAGACTTTGTATTGTGAGAAAAGTATTTGGAAGTTCTGGAAGGGCATTTCCAGAGCAAACATTTATCATTGACTTATTGTGGCCATTGAGAAAAGGCAACCAAATAGGGGTTTGTTTAGATTAATGATATTAACAAATATAAATGTGTATGGCATCACTGATGGCTCCCTTGCAACCAAACTGTTTATCCTAGCAACCAAATTTTCTGACCTCAATCTCACATTATGTTGCACACTTGTCTATAGCAACTATTTTGGCATATCACTATCTCAGCTAAGGAAAATTTTATTGGCGTATTTTACCCATATTGGCAAACTTTTTGTGACTCCTTCATAGCAACCAAAATTCTACCTTGGTAACCATTCCATTTTTCTAATAAAAATACTTTTAAATGGCACTTTTACAAGCCAATACAAAAGCTGGTGCAATCTAATTTCTTGTTTTTTTGCCCTTCTGTTGGATTTCATCTTTCTCCTAAAAAGTGTACATTACATGCTGGGTTTGCTGCAGCATTGGAAATTGGAAAAAAAATAAAATGAAATACAATTTTGCCAAAGTTAGTGAAAATTGCTGATATTTCAGATCAAATTGCTGATATGGATGATTCACACAGTATTAAGATCAGAAAGACCTCTAATTGATAATACTAATGCTGTATAAAATCGCATAAGAATCTAGAGATATGAATCATTAATATGATTTATTTTATGAGTCAATAACATTGCAAACACAGCAAAAAATGTGACTGTTTTTTTTTAAGTATTGATCACTCAATATACATAAATATAGTCAATGGACACTTAATTATGTTTAATTATATGGAACAACAAATTGTCAATATCAATGCAGCAACTCAGTTTATTTCAGCATCTTTATGTGACATAGACGAGCTTCTGAAGTTCAAATTGAGCCACAGATTGCGGAGTTGAATATAATTTAAGGGAGTTTGAACATTTTCTATGTTTGAGAAACAGTTGACCTTCTAGGGTTTTTTTTACACGCTAGCATCTCAGGGGTTTGAATGAAAAAGAGAAAATGACTAGTGAGCAACATGTGTGTGGATGATGGTGAGGGAGAGTACAGCAGAGGTTTGTTTAAAAAAAAAGGTTTTATAGAAAATTACTAATTTATGAGTTTTTTTATTATAATTACTAAATTATAATTGTTGTTGAAATGTTGACTAACTGTCAGCCTAAAGTGTTGACAACACCAGATCATTGTATGTTATGCTAATTAGCCGCCATTTTGAATTTTGCTACTTTCGCAAACTTATGATTATCAAATTTTCACCAAATTTAATCCAGATCATTCTCTGATCATGTTGGCTGCGAGTTATGGAATTCAAGTTGATCTGACAAAGAGTTTATAAATGGGGCGTGAACGATTAGGCTGTAGCGCTCACCAAAATAGTCATAAGGCTATATTCTTTAGTATTTTAACACCAAACTTGGTGTGTGTTGTAATATCCATGATATGAGTTTCAGCCCAGTGGTTTAAACAATTGGTTTAATTGAACGCATTGTTAACTTTGTAGAAACCCGTCAAAGCCAGAATCACCATATAGTGAGTCAAATGAGTTCACCAATATAGTTTGTTTTCTTCCAGTGTATCGACAGGGAGATATTGGCACCAGCTGGTACGCTATTCTGTCTGGATCTCTCGACGTCAAAGTTTCTGAAACGGCCAACCATCAGGTAAGAGACCCAGCAATCACTTTCATATGAAGCTTTAATCTGCCTGGAGTTAGAAGTGTCTGTAGCAGATTAGCCTGACAGACATCATTACCATTGATGGCAATAAAGAATCTGCAGTGGGTGGGCGGAGGGTTCATGAATGGCCTTGTTAACAGTCTGAGGAATATTGTATGCTTCTGGGCACTGGAGCATCTTTCTGGTAATGCACTGTGAATTCAATGAGTCACACCATCAGTCAGATGTGTTTGCTAGGCCTAAAGCACACATCACTCGCTCAAAACCCAAGATGACATTCCAGAAATCTGCTCAATTGAATTCAGTATTGTATCTCAAGGGAGATGTACTTCAAAAGAAGAATGTGTATGTGCAGATAAAAGTGTTTTTATCATTGACATTCATTTTTTATACACATAAAAGCCAATTCACAAATGATTTCCTAGTTTATGGGTTGGCCTGTCACAGGGTAGATAAAGGACTACGGTCATGAGAGTTTCTGATTGTTCACGATTCGCATATATCTGCCATATTTCATATTTAAATTAGTTACTCTACCAATTTTCATCAGGCTTTAAACAAGTCACACCACAACAGTTATCTGCAGTGCAGTTTATTCACTTCGCAAAGTCAGCATTAAAAGTGGGCTAGTTCTGGACTGGTTCCTAAAAGTGCCGTACTGGGCTAGTTCTGGACTTGTTCCTAAATGGGACTAGTTTTGGTCTTGCTACTAATAGGGTAAGTTTTGAGCTGGTTTCTATTGGGGCTAGTTCTGGGCTGGTTCCTAATGGTGCTTGTTCTGAACTGCTTCGTAACAGGGCTGGTTCCTACTGGAGATATTTCTGGACTAGTACCTTATTGGTCTGGCTCCTGACAGGGATTGTTCTGGGGGGGGTCCTATTGGGGCTAGGTCAGGGGTCGTTCTTAACTGGGCTGGTTTTGGTCTTGTTTCTATTTAGCCTAGTTCCTAACATTCCTGTCCTGAGCTGCTTCTTAACAGCGAAAGTTCTGGGCTGGTTCCTACAACAGTCAATTCTGGACTTGTACCTTACTGGGCTTCTTCTAGCCAGGTTCGTATTTGGGCTAGTTCTGTCCTGGTTCCTAACTCTTCTCTCGATCACTGATATTCTTACATGGAGAAATTGGAAGTTGTTTATTTCGTCTCCTCACTTTCAGGTAGCTGCTTGCCAATGGTTTTGTGGCCCATTCCAGCCTTGTGTACATCTACAGTATTTTCTTTGAGATTTTTAAATCTGGTTGATTGCTTCTGTGAACGTGTGTCTATTTTTAATGGAAAGTGATTATACTTTCTTTAAGAGAGATATATAATCTCAGCTAATTATCTGTGATGCAAGGTACAGAACAAATGAAAGTCCAACAAACAAAATAGCTTCAAATAAATATACATTAGCTCCATGCGTTCACAACCATTTGCTACAAATCCCTCTCTTGTTATATGACAGCAAGTATTTATGTGGTAGCACTGCCCCTAGTGGTCAAGAAGAACCTTAGACTGGAATGGCTCCTACAATCTATATAACAGACACCTGAATCTCTTGGCAGTTGAAAGGTTATTCATTCATTCATACATTTTCAAACCCCTTTTTGGGGTCTGCCGGTGCCAGGCGTCTCATGGCATCTCCAGCACACGTTGGGTGGAATGTGGGGGTACTCCCTGGATAGGTCACCACTCCATCGCAGGGCAACATTCACTCACACATTCACACCTAAGGGAAATTTAGATTGTTCGATTAACCTAACCGCATGTTTTTGGGATTGTGGGAGAAACCGTAGGATTTTACAAACTCTGAGAACATCCAAACTCCTTCCAGGAAGGTCACCTGCGAGCCTCAAATCAGAAACTTTCTAACTAGAAGGCCACAGTGCTACCTACTGCGCCACTGTGCTGCCCTTTGATAGGTGTATAAATAGTTATTTCTATCATATAAGTGCAAATACGTTTTGTGTTTCTCAGTGTTGAATTAGTACCAACATTACAGAGTGATGTTTCTGTGTCTGTGGGCAAAAATCAGCAAGGGGCAAGATTTGTGGGTTGTTTCAACATTTACCATAAGTTTATTGTCAGTGATGTTTTGGTTCATCACAAAAATGACTTGAGCTACAGCAGCTGTTAACGTTGCCGGGCAACAATGTCCAACTGACCTTCATAGCCTTTGATGCAATGCTGATATCCATGAGCTTTGAAGGCTGTGGCTATGAAATGGGTCATGGCTAATGGCTTCACAAAAAGGACAATTTTTTGTATTCTTCCTGCTCAAAAAATGTAAGTACAGAAAAAGCACGTTTTATGTGGGTACATTAAATGGGAATGCTTCTGGTCTAATCAGATTCAATAGTTTATGATAAGCTTGACAAAAAAAATGGTTAAATATATATTCCAAAAAGGTAAAATTCTAATTATTAATTCTGAGGGGGATGAATCTGCTCGGAAAGTGTAGTGTTTCTTCAAGCAGTTGGACATAATATCACATATGCAGAATGAGTGGCAAAACATTTTCATGCGCTAATGTTAGTTTAGGGGAAATTCTTTGTATGGTTTACTGCTCAAACTGATTTTCAGAGACTTCAGGAACACCAAAAGACCAACGAAATCCAAAGATTGTTGCAATGGTTGAATTAGTCCACATACAACCAGAATGTCCATATAAGTTTGATTCCTGGCCAAATATTTGTGTTCATAGAAACCTGGTCATTTGGTGAGACGCGCATATCACAATTGAGTCCTCTTTCGAGTCACAGTCGAGTCAAAATTACTCACAGTTTTTCACTTTTCCATATTTAGAGCAAGCCAATATTCCAGTTGTTTTTCTACTCAGTCTCAGCTAAGCCGGTTGCTTCCAGAGGGTCATTGCAAACCCTCTTTTGGAAAGACATGCTCTTTAGGGGTATTTCACACCTGAGTAGTGTAGTTTAATTCAAACAACGTAACGTAACGCAACATGGCTGTATTTTCAACTAGTGCACATGTGAGCGATCAGTGCGGTTCCTGTTTTTAACAATTTTGTTACTTTTCGTTCAGTATCAAATTCTGACTTTCACTAGGAGTTAAATAGATGGATGGATGGATTTCATTTTACGCAACAAAGGTTTATAGAATACAACTCCACTCATTACCATTTTAGTACCATTTTTATTCATTTCTCTTAACTGCCTTTAAATCCTGGTTCATTTCACCCTCAGGAACTTGTCAATCCCAAAAATGAGATCTTTGTTTAATCCCAAAAGCTACAGAATGAATTAACAGCCCCTTCTGATTCTGGTTAATACATTCCCTCTTTCTTTCACTTCGTGTGAGCGCATTCATATGCAAAGCGTTCAGAGTTGTACTTGATTACTTGCACAATTGTACAGAGAGCCGACTCAAGGCATCATGTCACTCTTCCCTTTAACACTTCTGATGTTTCCCTGCAGCTACAAATGTCCTCAGCCGCTGAACACGTGTGTGTGATGTAATGATTACAATTGTGCTTGATCAAATAAGAGTGGAATGTGTAATGTGACATTTTTTATGTATAATTACATTTTTTCCCCCTCAGGATGCTGTAACCATCTGTACTTTGGGAGTGGGAACAGCGTTTGGGGAGTCGATTCTGGATAACACTCCTCGACATGCCACCATCGTCAGCCGAGAGAATAGTGAACTTCTGCGCATCGAACAGAGGGAGTTTAAAAGCCTCTGGGAGGTTTGTGATGCTGTACAACACTATTCTGACTGAAAACTAGGACAGGAAAGCTCAGGAAAAAGCCTTGAGGGGATTTGAACATGATTTGTTGACAGAATTTAAAGTGCATGGCTTGTGTGGAATTGGAGACGCTGTGGTAAAACTTTCTTAGACAGGATTATAAGTCGATTAAAAGAATGCTTAGAAGTAACTGGTCACTCAGCATCTTCTAATCCCAATCAGTTCCACAGGACTGTGCATATGCAGAGGTCACCAATGCAAGGACATCTTTCACAAGCACAATGGGATGTGTCCTAGATGAGATTTGAACCCTACTACTAGGTTTTTTTTTTTTGTAGTGTTGCAATAATCATAAAAATTGGACGAGATTGTGTTTTTAAAAAACCCTTTATTCATTTATTGGGCAGCAGTTTCTGAGGATGAAAAACACTAGGTGGCACTCTTTGATCTGTAGTGTGACTACCCAGTAAGCAATTGTCAGTGTTTTCACTGTGAAGAGAGATGGAAAGAAGACTGATGTCGGCTCTCCCGGGTTCCTCGAGAACCAGGTCTGACCGCAGTAGCTGGATGCCTGACCAGAGCAAGGCACTGCTACGTAAAGTAGTGGTTGTACATTTGTGTACTGAGAAAAAGAAAGATTTTTATTTTTAGCAGATATGAGTAAAGAAAATGAGACACAGTAATACAAGCCTTTGATATAATTCTTCTTGATCAAATTTAGCCTTGAGGATTTTATTGAACGTTTTTTGAAACAGTTTATTTATTAATATAAATAATAATAATAGTAGTACATTTGAATACGGTAAATTACATTAGTAGTGGGATTGGAGTGGCAGTTGTTGATGCATGCATTTTCTGCATCCATGTTTTGTAACAGTTTTCCCAGACCTCACATGCTGCATGCAGCTGCACTTCAGTTAATGTCTTGATGTAGGTTTTGGAGACGTGTTTCAGAAAAAATATATACTTTTTCTAGAGTCAAGATCCTGCGCATCACTTCCAGTGTACGCAACTTACACCCAAAAAATCTAACCTGCTGCTGTTTGATGGACGAATATTAAACCGTGCAAATGCAATCACTTTTCTCTAATCGTATGAACATGGTCAGCATCCAAAGACCTTTACACCATAGTACACGGGTGCTCATTACGTCGTGCTACTGGTCAATCGTGGCGTGAACTTGAAACAATATCAACCGATCATCCATCCCGTCACAGTTCAGTAAAGTTAGCTGCAGATTCACGCATTCGGTTTTCTCTGCTCAATAGCTCGAGACCAGAATGTTCTTAGTAAACAAATAATACCTATTTTTAATCTGTGTTATGTAGCGGACAAACTACAAAACGTTTTTTTTTTTAAAAAAATCAAAACAAGTTTCTCTCTGCATTCGCAGAAACACATTACCGTCTATGAGCAACCCGCTGACATGGAATCGCTTAGGGACCGTCTGCAAATTACCAGATCCAAAATATGTTTTACCCAGAATATGCTTCATAACTTCATTCTAAATTGATCTGTTACAACCAAAATCAAGCAACATGCCACTCTTCACCTGCATATTGTACTGCACGACTCAGTTTCAATAAATATTGAAATATTTATCAGGGCATCATTTTTATTCTTGATTATTTGGATCAAAGCTCAATTGCTCCCATAAAAATCACTCTATTACCACCAATTCAGGTCACACACAACTGTTCTAATGAATCAATTCAGTGCAAGTCATCAAATTAAACTCAGGTTATTACAAAAAATGTAAATAATTAATTATTATGTGTGTTTTGTCAATTCTCAATAAAGTTGAGCTTGTAGCAGTAATAGTAGTGCAGTAGTAGTAAGAGTAAAATTAGTATTAGAAAGAGCAGTAGTAGTAGTATTAGTAGTAGAACTAGAAATGGTAGTAAAAGTAGTAGTTGTAGTACCCTAGCAGCAGAAGTAGATGTAATGTAGTATTAGTACTAGTAAAAGTAATAGAAGTATTAGTAGATCACATATAGTGGTAAATTTAGTATTATAACTTGTATTAATTTAAGTAGTCCAGTAGTAGTAGTTGTAAAAGTAGTATTAGCAGAACTAGAAGTATTCCAAATGCAGTAGTAGTAGTAGTTTTTAACACAGTATTAGAAGTAGTACAAAAATACTTGAGTAGTAGTAGTAGTAGTAGTGATGGTAGTAGTACATAAGTATTAGTAGTGTGGTGGTGGTGGTGGTGATAGTAATAACAAAAATGTAGTAGAAGTATTATTATTATTATTATTATTACTATTATTAGTAATATTATTGTTAGATGAAGTAGTAGAAAAAGAAGTATTAGCAGTGCAGTGGTATTAGTAGTAGTAAAGGTATAATTGTAAGTAGTAGGAGAACAGAACAAATGCAGCAGCAGCAGTAGTAGTACTTAAATAAGTATTAGAAGCGGCAAAAAAATAAAAAGTAGCAGTAGAATTTGTTGTAGTAGTAGACGTATCAGCAGTGCAGTGGTAGTAGTAGTAAATGTAGTATTACAAGTAACATGTTAGTAGTTTTTAGTAGAAGTAACAAAAACTATAGTAGTGGTGGTAGTATTAGAAGTAACAGTAGTAGAAGAAGTGGACGTTATATTAGAACAATGGTCGTAGTGGGGGTGCTAGAAGTAGTAGTAGATTTAGTAGGCATGAAGTAGTACTTGTGGTGGTTATATGGTAGTTGTATAAGTATAGAATATTAAGTAGTAGGGAATGCTTACTCATTAATAGAATCTTTCGGATGTAGCCTCGATCTGCTTTGCTTGCTAGTTTGACTCTGTCTAGATTTCGGGAGCATATCATGGTTATTGCCACCGTAGCTTTTGATGAATACTGTCAAAACTTTGGCGTGGAATAAAACATGGAGTGAGTGTGACTCATGAGAGTGTGTAAGAGGCAACAGAGGCTGTCAGGCTTCTGACAGCAACACTGCACTTCTACTGTAATGGTTTAGTCTCGCAGCTCAACAGAGAGCATGTGTGCTTTATTTTTATTTTATATTTCACATGTTCAACTGAAAGTTACAATTTTGTATCATGAATAATTCATCAGTCTCTGCATCAATGGAACGACGTTGCTGAAGAGGCTTTCTTTCACTACGATTCCATGCTTCATGCCTCACAGCTTTTTTGAGTAAACAGTATGTTTGTTAGTTTTTATTCATAATGAGAGCAATTGTTTGTAAAAGAGACACAAATACATTAAAGAGACAGGGAATAATCAGGACTAGGCGATGATCTGGTGCCTGGGGTTCTCATTTTTATTGTTTTCAAAAAACTGATGATACCTGTGGATGAGTTCCATTGATCACAAACTGTTCTTCAATTAGTTCTTCACGCCTTAAAAGATGTTTAAACGTGTGCAATGTTTTCTTTATTTAAGGTTAAGGAACCTTGATCCCAAATGCTGCTTGAAAACAATAATAAGATCTGTGTTTGATGCCACACTGATGCACAACAATGCCACAGACAGCAGTGATGGCAATGACGGCAACACAGTATTGTCGTTCCTTATATATAGTATTATGCAAGGTTATATTTTTTGTATAATTTGTCAAGTTTATTTATACAATTTGTTCATAATTTGTTCATTCATCAAAATGTTTTTAATTCTATAAATAAAGGGTTAAATAAATAGACATACATATTTTACAAAGCTTTCTTCACCTCAAAAACACTACAATACATCATCTGGTCTGGTCAACACCAACACTGTTTTATTATTACTTTTTTCACTGTGTGTAAATACGAAAACCCCATAAAACAATGGGTAGTATTTAAACAAAGTATTCAGCATTGAGTTTGCAAAAACACATGTACTTCTGTTCTGTGATAAAAGAGGAAACGTAACCTTGTACATGCTATAAGCCACGATGGCAGAGTAAATAGCAACGCAGTCATTGATTCATCCGACATTAGACTTTGTAAACAAAGAAGATTCTGAACAGTTTGTTTGAACAGTTTTTTAACAACAGTTTGATTCTGAAAACCCCAACAGCAACTTTCGCTGTCCACACATCAGTGGTAAAAAGTAATTACAAAAACTCAAAGTACTGTCATTGAGTAGTTTTTCTCAGAAATTATTATTTAGTCAGTAGATTTCTAGTTCTGTATCTGTACTTTTACTGCACTTCTTTTCTTCAATCTGCCTTAACTGCCTTTATTATTGTTGTTTATTTCTACAGTGATTGGCGCCTGTTCGGTCCAGTCAAATAGAGTATAAAGAAATTCCCCCAAACATGAGATCTAGTGAATGTAACCAATCCAATACAATCACATCAAAACAATCAGTAGAAATAGAAATTATTATGCAAGAACAAATCATTTATTTCTAAAAATAGTTGAATGTTTAATTATGTAGCAGTTATTCTCTCTGGTGCTCTTTTTTTCTGTCTTTTTACTGTTTTGTGCTCTCTGTATTATTCTTTCTCTCATTTTTTTCTCCCTCTAACTCTCTCTTTTATACTTCTCTCTCCCCCTTGCTCTTTCTATGTTGCTTTCTTCTCTTTATTTCTCTCTCTCTCTCTTAACCTCTCCTTTGTTTGTATCTTGCTTGGAAAAACTCTTAGGAGTGATCATTTTTATATCCTACATTTTTATATAAGGTGAAATAATTTAGCGTGATACTCACTACTCTTGAGTAGTTTTAGAGTGCTACCTTTTTGAATCGAATTTAGGACAGATACTTTTACAGATTACTTTTCTTTACTTTTTTTGTGTAAGTAATGGTACTTTTATTTGAGTACTTACATGTTCCGTTTTGAAAATGACACACCTGGCCATTGTTTATAAAAATGTGTGGTTACTTGAAAACGATGTGGACAAACTACATAACCACAAAGATTTTTTTTTTTCATAATAACCCGGTTTCTTTGTTCTAGGCCTTTTCCCGTAGCATTTTAAATGAATGAAATCAAGTTCCTAAACTTTGAAGGATTCATTGGCTCATATTCGTGAAAAAATCAAGCACGTTTTGATTTCTCAGTTCATGATCTCTTTAAAGACGCCTTTAATTTATGTCAGAAAAAGAACTGAATGCAACTGAACTGATTGGATTTAATCATATAAAACAAGACAAAGATTGAAAACAGATTCTGACTCAAGGCCACTAATTGACAGGACTTAATCTGCACTGAGCATGAAAACACTCCTTCGAAGGTCAGAAACGACATTAGTCTATACCTGTCTGGATTAGACCGACCCAACAGATCCTCAAACAGTCTCTAATGAGATAACGGTGATTCACAACAGCTGCAGGGTACACGCTCGCACACGCACACTCACATGCACCCTTTCAGCTGTCTGTTCAGTGTAAATACAATTTGATATCCTTAATAATAGATGAACCCAGGAGCTTTTGAGAGCCTTTTAGCAGCCCTCAGTTCCCTCGCTCACACTCGTGTGTTAGGCTGCCACAGGATGAATTGAGCGAACGCAGCGCTCCGATTGGCTGGGGCTATTGCCTGGCAACGGCGCCTGAAGTCCAGTCAGATGCTTGGCCAGAGAAATCCAGCAGAAAGAGCAGGAATCAGGATCACATCATGCATCAGTTTGTCTGTGACTGGGAGAGATAAGACACATCCTGAGTTGGGCTGGAGAATGCTGGGACCTTCAGGAGGGGGAAAAAACATCACATTTTGCAGGGATATTTTACTGGATTGTAATATAAGGCTCTCAGGGTAAGCGCTGTTGGTTTTCACGTGAATTTCATATTTTAGAAGTACCTCTGATATTGATATTAATATGGTATATATCCAAAAATTATTAAATCTTTAGTCTTTCTTCTTTTAATACATGAGTTAAAAACATGTTTACTAGTATAGCTGGGAAAAAGAAACGTATAGAGAAATATGAAGACAATAACCACAGTTTATTTTCAAAATAAATAATTCTTTAAAATATTTAAATACATTTTTTATCTAACAGAAAATGCGCGAAGTTTTGAAAGGATATTCCCCAAAATATAAAAGGAATGTTAGAAAACGCGCTTGAGTTTAATTTTAACTCATTCAAACTCCCCATATAGGTCCTAAAAATATTTTATACAATCACTGATATAGAGCTTTTTTTAAATGTAAAATATAAAACAAAAGAGAGTTTAATGTAAAAGGTAAATATCGACCCTCAATGCAAATTAACTCCTTAATTAACATGGGTATTACATTAATTCACTAAAAAAAACTGCTCTGCATACTTTGATTGTGGACTTGTAACACATGTGGTCTAACTTTTTCATTTTGGTACTGTGGAACCTGGTGGAAAAGGTACGGCAGTTGAAAAAAAATATTTCTTATTTTGAAGCATTTAAAACACTTTAAAACATGCATTAGTTCTTACTTACATTCATCCTTATAATAACTCGATCCAAAAATGAACTCAAAAGCATTTTTTTCAAAAGGGTAGCCTTTGTTAATCACCATAAAACATTGTAAGGTTTTAAAGCCAGATCAATTTCATTGTGGTTTTGTGGTCAATGATGTCAGAGGTCAGTGTATTGATTTTTCTGGTGTCCATAATGAAGCACACATGCCTGATGTTCGAGAATTCAACGATTTTTCTTAGATTCTTTTCTTATACAAATAGGTAAAGCTAATAAAAGAATCTGCAAATTTTACATTTAGCACTGTTATCTAACATCACAATTATATTGCATTAAAGACTAACCTTTCTGTCAATTGATTAAATATATAAATATCTGTAAGTTGACAAATTAATCGTGATTATTCCCAAATTAAAGACAAATTAAATCAAATAATTAATTTAAACTCTTGAAGTCTTGTGTTAAACAGTTTAGATCATAGTTTATTGATCACAAAAACAAGTAAAATAAATATAAAAGGAAACATAAAAGACACTCGAATGGAAAACCTGAATAACAAAAGACTTCTCCAAAGGAGGAGGAATAAACGAAACTATGTAAACGAATGGCCAGTTTTGTTCATGAACTTACTATAGGCACACAGAAGGCTTGCAGTGCTTGACTGTGATCTGTAGTGCTCACCAATCATCACATGCCGGGCTCACATAGACGCGGGAAAATATACACAGGATAACACAAAACGTCTGGGGTGTAATACTAAAGAGAAGTTGTAAAATGACAAAAACATCATTTTCATGATACTAGGATGCACCGCAATTAATCCAACATCAACATAATAAAGTAGACTCACGTATTGCAAATCAAATTTTGTTTGATTTGGTTTATATTTTTACACCTGGAGTGATGCATTTACTGATCCTTCAGAACCATTCTGCTTTGTAGGGGTGTTCCAATTCATTGTGGTATACTTTCAGCCCTCAGTTTCAAGGCGTAGGTGTGTGGGGTTAGAGGCAGGGGTAAGTGGTAAGTGAGATCCTGGATGTTGCCATCCCTGGTTTCAATGCAGTTGCCATGTCTTCACAGCGTACAGTAGCAGGCCATTGTGCTTTTCACAATAAAAGTCTTGAATGTTAATGACTACACAACATTAGCAGTGAGGTATGCCCTTTCTTTCAGTGTGAGCAGTATTTAGTGTCAATTTCACAACAAGTTTGTTGTTCCTTCGGATCTTATGGTGCTGAATATACAATAGTTCTACAGTTGTTTCCTGTTCACTCACAAAGTGCTTTTCCCGGGGAGTATTTTCAGTGATGCCTCGTCCTTGTTTGTAGCTGTAGGATGTGTGATGAATGTTGAGGGCTTTCTCTATCTGTCCTCGGGTCAGATCTGTGCCAGGCTGCAGGGGGCACTGAATGACCGGGCACTGACGAGGAGGAGGAACTACACTTGCTCTGTGTGCTTAGATGCTGGTAATTGCATAATACTGGCTGAATCACTTAACCTATGAGAAGAGCAGCCAGCTGGAAAGAACAACGCATTAGTGTGTGTGTAAGGAGGCTGGCTGAGTTAAGAAAGGCTTTGCTTTTGTTTGGGCTTCAGGAAACAGGAAGGAAACAGGATATACAAAGTGCATTTGTTTGAATGGGACAAAGACGTCAAATCAGCAGCAAAGGAAAGCAACTGATGCCTGCTGAAGTGCCCCCTCCCCTCTTAAATCAACATGCTGCCGGTATCATCGAAGAGGGCCAAAAACAAGTCTAAATGTTGATTTTCAGTCATTATTTTTAATATTTATAATAAAATAACTTGACATGAAGAGAAACGTTGTTATGTGAAAATTAATGCGAGGGTTTAATCATAAGGCTTTTGTGAGGAATTAGTTGCTTCACAGAATCCAAATGGAGGGCAACTAGACAGTCTTAAAAGGTTTCTTTATTTGCAATTTAACAAAAACAACCCTTAACTAAATCATCCTTAACCTTAGCTTTATTAAAAAAAACCACTACAAGGAAAAAACCAGCACAAGAAAACAGAACAAAACAATAAAAATAAACAAAAATATGAAACATAAATTTACATCAGTGGTGGTGTGTAATGATTCTCGGAAATTATTTTGTGACTACTGAAAGAACCGTCTACTTTGCATGAGTTAGAGCTGAATTTGTTCCTTTATTCTTTATTTGTCCCCTCTGCTGTAAACAGGCAAATGCTTCTTAATTTTATTAATGCTTTTGACGCTTTGAACAGGTTTATTGTTTTTTTTAAGGACTGTATAGTGTCTTTTATATATTGCTAAATTGCTAAATATGTTCACAAACATCTATTGTTGCTAGATAAAAATAAAGAAAATAAATAAAGAATTGATCTAAAATAATTCTATGAATTTGTTTTTTTTTAACCTAACTGTTTACCATAGCAACAAACTTGGCATATCACTATCTCAGCTAAAGAAAAACATAGAGGTATGGGGTTGGGTTAAATCACTCATATTGCCTTGGGAAACTTTGTATGATGTCAGTGACTCCCCCAAAGCAACCAAAAATTATACATTGGCAACCATTCCATTTTGCTTATACAAAATACTTTTAAACACCACTTTTACAAGCCAACATCAAAATTTGTGCTTTGTTTATTCTAAACTGAATCTTAGGGCTGGGCGATATGAAGCAAAAAATATATCTCAATATATTTTGCTATATCTCGATATACGATATATATCTCGATATCTTTACAGGGTTTATAACCACCCCCCCCCACCCCTAAAAAAAATCCTACTGCAAAAAAAAAATAATACAAATGTCAAAGTCGTTTTTTATTGAAGCTCAGACGTGCTTCTGCAAATTTTCTTTCAGAAATCCTTGTATACATATTGCCTTTTCATTGAAAAATAAAACAACTAAAAACAGGCAGTGCATAGGAACAAAGTGCTCCTGTAACATTTAGGATATAAACAAAATCCCTGATAACATAAATAATAATTTAACTGTAAAATAATACACATTGCCTTCTTTTCATTCAAAAATAAAACAATTCAAGCTCATCTTTGCAGGACCTCTGTTGTAAGTAACCTTTTCCAATTCAGCAGCAAGCCGCGCTCTCTCTGTAGTGTAGAGTCGCGGGAGTTCCTGTCTCGAAAAGTAATGCCGACTCGGTAAACTGTATCTGACTGGGATCAAGTGTTTTTAGCATACGTTTAAAGCCACGTTGTTCAACGACGGATATGGGTGCCATGTCCACCGCTTTGTGAAATGCCACGGACTCTGTGATTCTACAAAACCTTCCGCTCTGTCTTTCATATTCTACACTCCGCGTTATAGAATTGTGGAAATTAGTTGAGCTTTGGTTGGCAGCAACTTTCACGGCATTCACGGCAGTAGACATCTGTCTGTTGTTCGTCTGACGACTTAAAACCAAAGTATTTCCATATAATGGAGCCAGCTGTTCTTTTTTTGCAACAAGTTCTGTAGCCTCCGGGCTGGTTGCGGGCGCCGCCATGTTGAATGAGACGACAGGCAAGGGGAGGGGGAACAAAAGCAAGGAGGCGCGGACGAGCGCAGCACAGAGAAAGCAAACAAGAAAAGTGGCGAAAATTAAATATAGACTTTATATCGATATATACGATATGCCAGAATTCATATTGAGTTTAAAAAATATCTCGATATATTTTAAATATCGAGAAATCGCCCACCCCTACTAAATCTCTTCATGATCTAAAATGTTGAGATAAAAGCAATGAACTTGAAATGTTGTCAGGAGACCTCAGATGCTCCAGGAGAATCTTAAAACCCGTTGAGTTTTTTCCACTATAGGCAAACAGTTGAATAAAACACTTATAGGACTGAAACTGTTTTAGAGCAGGTTTTGTGATCAGGAAAGTCATGTTTTTTCATCAGGGTCTGAATCTCCTAAAACTCAGATCCCATTGAATATTAAGCAAAGACTGTTGAGATTGTCCTTGCAGTAGAATGCCGACTGTTTGCCTAGAACTTGAGGGTTGCTAGGTGTGGTGGCTCTCTACAAGACAGGATACAAATGTTGATTGTGAACAAGCGCCATAAAACTCAGTCTGTCGGGTGCTGAGATCTACCACATTGAACAAGGAGAATAAGTAATGAGAACAACCCATTGAAAAGTCCTGACGTCATGTGAGAAACAAGATCTATTATCTATCTCTTTTCTAAATATTGTATATAATGGACAAAAACAACCTGATAGACTCATATAATTCATACAGTTCCACAAATATAAAGCTTTCTTTATACAATATTGAGCCTAACAGCCTTCGGAAGAAAATGTGAATCATCATCGCAGCTCTGTCATCTGCAACTGAAAGTGACTATGGCATAGTAAAACGGAAACTTAGAGCTGCGGCTCACATTTTGTCTCAGAAGAAGAAGCCGAAGTGATGGAATCAAGTCGAGACATATTCATTATTTATGCATGTTATGTAAAATGAATGCTTTCAAAGTAGCTTCACATAGAGAGAAATAAAAGTATTGTTACAAATCATGATATAGAGAAATGTGGTGATTTGTTTACTGCATGTGTTCAGTGCAAAGCCGGCCCTGTACATCAAGCAGGAAATTTTGTGGCCCTACCTTACAAAGAATTTTTGGAGTATTATACTCTATGAATATCGAGTCTCTCACACGCAGTCTGTTATATACAACTGACTTTATAACTCTCTAGCCTCCCTTTGTGCAATAGCAATATTGCATAAAATATATGAAAAACAAGCTTAGGAATCCATCCAATGTTTCTAAGATAACAAAATCCTCACTTCCTGATTAAATAGCAAAAAATTGGAGTTGTTGCGTTAAGAGAAGGCTTTTTTTTCTATATAACTTATTTTTGTCTTAGAACGCCTAGACAAATATTTTCCTATCGGATAAAAAGTTTTTCCCACTCAGTTGTGCGCATACACTTTTAAGGCGCAGCTTACCATTTCCATCCAGGGGTTCTTATGAGATATTCCAAAGTGTGCATTAAAAAGGTGTATGGAAATGCAGCTTCTGTCTCTCATGGCCACACTCGTATCATCTTTGGTGATGCCTTCAAATCGCCCAATGGCAGAAAGTGGTGTATCTTCGTCCATATTTTTTTACAGTCATTTGATCAGACCCAGGATGTACTCAGATAGGTATGATCTATTTTAAAATGCTTTGGAAAAAAAGCAACAAAAAAAATAGTGCTGTCATAAACAGATGAGCAACATTTATGTATAAAACTGAAATACTAAATGCTCTTTGATTGTAACACACCAAAAAAGTTCTTTATATGCTTTTGCTGGCGTTTTAACCCCCTAGTGAAAAATGTATAACATAATTAAATCACAGCCAGGGGCACCAGAAAGTTTCATGAACGAAATAAAGATTGAGAAATTGAGGCATTGAGAAACCAGAAGTTCCTGTCTGCACTGTGCCATTTTAGATTCTGCCCTGGCAGAAAGTGCAGCTCGAATTTTGATCTGCAATATTGCGTCACGTGATGTGACTTGAGAATGAATTTGGAGAGGTCAGATGCTTGAGCTTTTCGATGTCTCAATAGGATGAAAATGTTCATTTTTTTGGATGTCATTATTCTTATTAGGTAGACTAGAGAGCATCCTGTTTTAATTTAGGTTCATTATAAAGTGAATTTCTATTTTATAAATAGTTTTGTGGGCGGGGAGTTAATGGACCCACTGGCATGTTGTGAGTAAAAGAAAAGTTCATATAGTTTGATTTATAAGCTACAGCTGGTTTGATTGTAGACTGCAATCAGCTGTAGCTCGCTGGCCCAGCTACGTGGGTCCTAGGAACTGGAGTTTGGTGAGTTTCCTCTTTGCTGGTGAGTGGGGTGTTCTACATCAATGACAAAAGCGTTCCAGGTGCAGTATAATGTGTGTTTGAACTCTCTGTGAGTTTGGGCTGCTATCAGCATCTCATTCATTCAGAGCCACCACATCACTGGTCACTATGGAAACATGGAGAGGAAAAGAAAGAAACACCTGAATATTCAAAATGATCATTACCAATATACAAAGGACTTCAATCTGATTGGTGCGTCACTGTGTTATTACTACAGAGCTCGCTTTGTAATGATGTGAAGGCAGTTCACCTGGATGAAAATGTCTCCGAACCCGTCTGGGCTTCAGAAGAGATGCTTTTGAGGAATGCTTTGTGGAAAATGGAAATTGCTGTTCACCTGAGATTATTTTTTTCCATCCAGAAATCGTGGTTCAGCCTCAGGAAGTAACTGAAAGGCTTTTTATGGTCATAAGTGAAAAGTAGAATTAAACAGGAAGTTATGTTGCACTATACACACCATGTTCATACTAAAACAGGAATTAAGTTTCAAAATAGTATAAAAAATGAGTTCTGTAACAAAGCTTTGCCACTGGAGTCAGATGGATTCAGTCTCTGCAGCTTTGTAACAACCGTGACATATATGACAGATAAAAGCAGTTTTCTTTATAGAACTAATCCATAAATACTGTTTGGGATGGAATACTATTAACTTTTCTGTTCACTAAATTATATTTTTAGGCATGGTTTTAGTCTTAAAATCTAGTTTAACTTCCGTCACAATTTGTCCCCAACAAAGAATCACTTGTTTCTAGATCAGTTTCTAGACCGGTTCATTTATACTTGCCTAGAATGGAAAACGCATTTTCATGTGTTAACCCTTAAAGTCTCTGTAGATTTCTGTAAGGTTATTAGTTTTCATATTTTTAGTTTTAAACAAACATTACAAGAGTTATAACACATAATTTGCAATTTCATTCGGATTAAGTTGTGAAAAAAAATCTGTGATATGGCTTGTGCTTTTCCAAGTTAAAGAAAAAGTTACATTTCACATAAAGTGCTCGGAACATTGTAGAAGGTTTAGAAGAGGTTTGTCTGGTTTTTTCTTTTTATATACAATTTTCACATTGTTTTGACCTTGTATTTGCTTTTTGGGGGTGGGACTTATGAATTTTTATAAAACATAAAAACTATTCGTTCTCAATTTTTTAGATTTTGCAGTTAAAAAAATAATAAAATGTAATGTTATTGTATTCTTTGTTGAATTTCACATTTGTTGGGAAATTTTTCTGTAATGTAATGAAAAATATATGTGAAAATAGCTGGGTTTATCAAGTATTTCCACATAAAAAACTGTTCAAAGTAATTTATTAGAGCAAATTGTAAAGTAGTACAAACCGCTCAAAAAGGCCTAGGACTTCTAAGATTTGGTTGAAATTTATTTTTTTAAGGCAATATAATGGCAAAAAATAACTCATATTTTCTTGAAATAAGCACTTTTCAATAGATATTGCAATACATAAAATTTAGGGGAAAGGTTTTGGTTTTGGTTAAATCCAGTTTCAGTGTACTATCTTTTTCTGTGCTCATTTTTAAGCCCCTGTTGTATTTCACGGACTAGAATTGAGGTTTTTTTATCGCATTCCGTGCCTATAAAAAATAGATTTCTGCTCAGTTTTATGCAAGCAAGTTTCTTGTTTTATGAATATAAATTCTTTTTTTAATCCACAATTTTCTTCTAATCCACAAAATTCCAGTCACAAAGAGAAAATATCAAATTTCCTAGTGTTAAGAGCAGCAAGTTGAAATATCCTTGTTTTAATGTTAGCTATAGTTAGCAATAGCTTTAAAGAACTTGCTTCTGAGAGGTTTTTGTTAGTTTTAAACTCCATATTTTCATCCTTATTTAAATCCATTGCTATCTACTAGACTTTTATTTTACTTTAAGTATCAATTCTTGATTTGTTTCACAGATTGAGTTACAGAATATTAAAATTTCTTTGATATTAATGACTCTTAAGGCAAGGTGTATGAACACAGCAATATGGACAATTTATTAATTGTAAACAGATAGACTAATAACATTATACTTAGCTTCGCACGTGCACATATCCACTGCTCAGTGTTTTTTTTGTGTGTTTATGTGTAAACAGAAATATTTAAACATTTATTGAATGCCTCTGTGTTCTAGAAATACAGGCAGTGCATGGCTGCGCTTCTTGCACCGCCGTATGGAGTGATGGAGAGTGGAGCAACGAATGACCGTGAGAATCACAAACTCTACACTTCACTGAAGCATTAGTGATCGTGTCTAATGATCTGTTTCATTGTGTGGCAGGGATCCCAGATAAAGACAATCTCAACAGCGATCCTCTTCATTTTATGTCAAAAAACTTGAACAAGGTATGCTTGATGTCTGTCTGGAAAACTGTTTGGTTGATGCCCAAACTTGTATTTATGACATAATCAAAAATCTAATTAAAATTATGATTTAAATTAAAAGCAAAATACATTTGAGCATTTGCAATATGAGTAAAATACCTAGAGAATTGTCAATGTTTTTTAAATGTTATTTGTGGTCTGCTAAAGAACCAAGTAGGTGGTTGACAACTTGTTTGTCTGTGTGTCACATAGGGAAATATATTTAAAGGTTGTTCCCCTGACAAAATGCTTCCAAAGGTGTATATTACGATTTCTATTTGGATTTGTTCCAAACATAAAAATATGTTGTATAACTCTTTTACAGTAAATTTATTTTGACTATGTTCATAACTGCTTTTTTCTTTTATAGTGTAGTTACCCAAAACAACTCACATTTCAAGGAATGAACATATTTGCGACCAAGAAAGAAGAATCTGCTTTTCACTTTTTACAAATCTCTTCAGTAGAAGACGATGTTTTGGAATTTTTCTATTTTCAAGGCATTTCAATATGAATGTGTAAATTGGAACCCTGGTACTCCCTGTTTCATGATAGTGCACCAAAAGCTATTTTTCTCCGGGACACAGACTGTCATCTCTCTTTCTCTCTCTCTCTCTCTCTCTCTCTTTCTCTCTCTCTCCCTTCCTTCCCTCAATCTCTGTCACTCTCTCTATCCCTTTACTCCCTCAATCTCTGTCACTCTCTCTCCAGGTCCCGTCAGAAAAGATTCTGAGGGCAGAAAAAGTGTTGCGTAATGCTATTCTGGCCAGAGCTCCTCACATGATCAGAGACAGAAAATATCACTTAAAAACATACAGGTTTGTGTATGGGGAGGGTTTGTCTCGTTACAGAGGTACAACAGACACCTATTTGTTGAGTTCTATCCCTGTTTGTGTGTTTGCAGGCAGTGCTGTGTGGGGACAGAGCTGGTGGACTGGCTGCTGCAGCAAAGCTCATGTGTTCACAGCCGGGCTCACGCTGTGGGGATGTGGCAACTGCTGCTGGAGGAGCGAGTGCTCAATCACGGTAATAAATGCATTTGTATAAATTGAACACATGTTGAGACAATCAAAAGTAACAAAGTAAAGTGACTGGAAACAACAGCAACTCAATCCCCTATGTGGTTGCCACAACAAAGATCAGAGCGAAGTGAGCAGATGCTGAGGTACTTAGAGTATAGGGGTGAAGGTGTATTCTTTCCTCTGATGCATTCCTAGCTCGAACTTTTGACCAAGCTGCTTCATTCTCATCTTGTTCAAACACAAAGAAACCATACTGATGTGAGTTTTTCTAAAATAATAATGTTTTCCAAATTTCCCAACCACTATAGGGGATTATGGTGAGTTAGTTAACCTTTAGAAATCCGGGGCCTTTTTGGCAATTTTACTACTTTACTACTACTTTTACTACTACATAGTGCTCTAATAAATAACTTTTAAAACTGTTTTTTGTGGCAAATCTTGATATAATTTTTGATTATAATCTCAGCTTCTTTTTTACAAATTTTTGTCAATACATTACACAATAATTCCACAATAATCCTAAAATTACAATTACAATTTATAATTTTTACTGCAAAAATATCCAAAAAAATTTATATTACAAATAAAACAAATGTTGAGACAAATCCCCCTCCAAAAAAGCAAGAACAAAGTCCAAACAATGTGATAATCAAAAAACTTTGAGAAATAGTAGCCATATCACAGGTATTGTACTTCCGAGGGTCATCCTTTCTTTTCACCTCTAGATGGCACTGATTTTGGGGTCTGAAAAACAAATCTGAAAAACACATTTCTCATATTTTAATTTGAATTAAATTGCAAAGTATGTGTCATAACACTTGCAATGTTTAACACCAAAAATGTCAAAACTAAAATCATTTTTGAAAACCTTTTTTTCAGGGGAGGATTTAGAGTGAAGAATAGAGCCAGACGTTTTTTGTCCAACATTAGTCAAAGCTTACAAATGCTCTTTTGGAATAATGGCGAAAAAACCTCCCATAAACATAAACCTCGCAGAATACCTTCCCAGAGGAGCTGAGGCTGTTAGCGCCAAATTGTTGGCTATTATTGTACCCAATGGATTAAGAATGGGATGTCATCTAAGTGCATGTGTATCTAATGTGCAAACATTATTGAGTAAAGTGTGCAGTGGTTTTAAAAAAGTGTTTGTGTTCTTACTGGTTTGTTCTTTTTAGCATGTTTGTCACCGTTTAATGTTTCAAATCATCAAACCAATGTTAGCAACACAAGTTAACAAATCAATGAGGCCACATCCAAGTTTGATTACTTCTACACCCATTTGCAATCACTAAATTGATATTTTTATTGACATTGCATTTATAAAGAAAAGTAGACTAAAAGATCATAGAAATCAAGGCATTATGCTGAGATCCAAAGAAATTAAGAAATCATGCAAAAACATGGACAAGGGTGTCAAGGGTTTGGCCAATCCATGTTATATATATATATATATATTCTTCCCAGGAGTGGCCGGCCATGCAAAATCACACCAAGAGCTCAGCAACAACTCATCCAAGAGCCCAAAAAAGACCCCACAACATCGGAAGAACTAAAAGCCTCACTTACCTCAGTGAAGGTGAATGTTCATGACTCCACCATAAGAAAGATACTGGGCCAAAAAAGGTTTAGAGACAAAAACCTTTGCAGAGCAAGAAGAACATAAGGATCGACTCACTTTAGCTAAAAGAAAGACATCTTGATGACCCCCAAGACTTTTGGTAAAATACTCTGTGAACTGACGAGACAAAAGTTTTTGGAAGGTGTGTATCTCTGCCGCGACGTTGGCGGGAAAAACTTAGGCAGGACTGAGGGAATAGCCACACAAGCGACTTGCCAACAAACTAAAATATTTACAATATATACACAGAATAAAATCGTGGCTTGATAACCAATAACTTTTTCCGGGATACCTTTCTAAAGACGGTGAGTCTCTGCAGGTAATATAGAGCAGAAGTAGTTCTCCAGGACACCTGGTTAACAAAATTAACCTTCACAACAACATTGCATTTCGTTAGCATATGCCAACATACCCTCACATACATAGAGCTCTCATAAATATTTAAATATTAAAGTGCTACCTTTTGTCTCTTGTGTTTCTGAGTCACTTAATGACCCTTCTGAATGATGGAGCGGTCCTGTCACATGATGTGTCGCTCAATTTAAAATCATCAAACTATTAAGTCTCTTTGTTGTTAATGAGGAAATGGAGGGAAGACAGGGACTGTTCTGTCTATGTTTAAATATGGTGGTGGTAGTCTGATGGTCTGGGGCTTCTGGCACTGGAAGACTTGCTGTGATCAATGGAACCAGGAATTCTGCTGTGTACCAAAATATTCTGAAGGAGAATGTCCGGCCATCCGTTTGTGACCTCAAGCTGAAGCCAACTTGGGTTCTGCAGCGGGACAGTGATCCAAAGTACACCAGCAAGTCAACTTCTGCAACTAAATCAAAGTCCGGACCTGAATCGAATTGAGATGCTTTGGTATGATTTAAAACATGCAGTTTATACTGGAAATCCCTCCAAAGTGGATGAATTACAACAATTGTGTGAGATGAGTGGTGCCAAAAATTGCTCCACGGTGCTTCAACTGACTCATAGCAAGTCATCGAAATGTTTGATTTGTGGCCCAAACCGTTAAGTTTAGGGAGCGTATACTTTTTCACACAGAGCTATGTAGTTACGGATTTTGTTTTCACTTAATAATAAAAAAAATAAAAAAACATATGGGATTTGTGTTGTTTTTGACCGTTTTTTACATTTGTTTGATGGTTTGAAATGTGACAAACATGCTTTCTCTCACCGGTGTATACTACAAATGTGTAATCCTCTGTTTGATTAAGAATACTGCACAATGTTTTATTCATTTATTGTGTTTTTTTTATTGCAAATCGCTCATTCAGTTGTCACAGCTTTCTTCAGTACAAACCACTAAGAACAAGCAAAACCATGATTTATTTTCCTACGCAAACTCTACTTCTCCTTTGTCCCCTCCTTAATCAGTTGACCATGAACTCAACTTTCAAGACAAGTACCTCTTCTATCGTTTCCTTGATGATGAGGAGGAGGATGCAGTGCTGCCTAGCGACGATGAGAAACGTGAAGCTGAGGAAGAGCTGCAGGAGACTCTTCTCTTCCTCTCCCAGATTGGTCCTGATGCACACATGAGGATGATCTTAAGGAAACCGTGAGTGGACAGCAGCCCCTTCATCTTTGATTTAAGTGCTGCTTTAAAGTCACGTATTTCCATTTTTTTGTCAATTTTCTCTTGTTTTACAGACCTGGTCAAAGAACAGCTGAAGACTTGGAGATTATTTATGAGGAGCTACTCAATATCAAAGCTGTCTCTCATCTGTCTAACACTGTAAGACCTCTAGTATATCCTCAGGTTTTTAGTGGTTGTTCTGACAAGAGCTTTGATGCTGCTGCCCCCTGCAGGTGAAGAGAGAGCTTGCCGGGGTTCTCATCTTTGAGTCACATGCCAAAGCTGGCACTGTCTGTGAGTTTGTGCACGTTTACTATATTTCTATATTAAATGTTACTCACCCTTTCATCTTGTGGGAAAACATACCTGACATGACTTCATCGAGGCTGCCGGTTGTAAGAAAGTGCTTTATTAATTATTGTTCTCAAGGTTTGGCTGATTCTGTTTTGACTTTCAGTGTTTAATCAAGGGGAAGAAGGTACATCTTGGTATATTATCCAGAAAGGATCTGTCAATGTTGTTATCTATGGCAAGGTAATGCTGGTTTTTAAATACAGAAAAATGCAAAAAATGGATCATAAACTAAAACAGTGACTAGAATTTCCAATTTTTGTCCAGTTTTGAGCGCTGTAACCCAAATATGACCTACCGGTACTTTAAAAAAATATTTGATACATGGACTATTATAAACTAACAAATTCTCCAAAGACAAGGTCAAAACAAAGTGGAAATTGTATTTAAAAAAAAAACTATTTAATGTTTTTAAAAGATAAAGGTGATGATTATGATGATGTAAAACAAAAAAATAGTCAAATTTTAAAGTAAATCCAGCATCTCAACCTTTTACTGATGTATTTTTTATTCTTTACCACAAGCAAATGCCTTGTAAACAAGCGAAACATTAAACTGTAATGTATAAATGCACTGATGCCTTTAACAAGCCTGGGTGCTTTTCTGCCAATCAGAATAGGGCATTTCTGTATCTAGAGCCTCCTTAGTAAATTTGACAGCAACAAATGACAGCAGATTTTTTTGTGGTCAAACACAAATGGAGAGTCCTGCTTCCAGCTCTGCATTTACTTCTATTTTGAGAAGTAATCAGATTCCCCAGATTCTAATGCCAAATATAGGGATAAATAAAGGGGAATTCACTGTACACAAATCTGAAAATGATTTTCTTCATGCCCAGGGAGTGGTCTGTACACTGCATGAAGGAGATGATTTTGGCAAGCTGGCCCTAGTGAACGATGCTCCCCGGGCTGCCTCCATTGTTCTGAGGGAGGACAACTGCCACTTCCTGAGAGTTGACAAAGAGGACTTCAATCGTATTCTCAGGGTGATTACAATTAATTAAATTAATTGTGTTAACGTGTGTTTTCCTGCTAATATTACCTGCTTAAGTCAGTGTGCATGTGCATAGTCATGTACATTATCTTATATTTATGTTACTTGTCCTTGTTTTAACCTGTAAAGTCGATTCATCCCTGTATTGTTAGCCCCATTCAAATAGTTAATTAGGTCCCTAATCTACCTACTGGGGCAGATAATACCTTTAAGTGTAGATAATAGAATTTGCATCCACTAGAGATGATATACTTTTTGCTAATTTCTTGTTCAAGGGTAAACTTGTTTCAGTATGTAATAATATTATTTATTCATCCTTAACCCCAAGCCTTTTTTGTTTGGAATATTTTGTTTCATTTGAAAGAATGGGCCTACTGGTTCATTTGTCACCTTTCAGAAATTAAACCATGGCTAAGAATCCCAGCTATCTAAGGCTTCATAAGTGGGTTTGTATGTCTCTTGAAGCTTGTGGTGTTTCTGTTTGGGTTGTTGGGTGTTTGGGGGATTCTACATTTTCAAGAGAGGGAACTTGAGTTTTACAGCTCTGCAAATATGGTTTTCTTGGTTTGTTTTGATGAGAAATACCGTTTTAATACAGATTACATTTATCCAAACACAGGCAGTAAACAAGTCCAAAGAGCAATCCAAAGCTAACCTTACACTGAAGTGACACAATTTATACAATATATAAAAAAAGGAGACAAACGGGAGATTGGAATATGGGACTGTGGGCAGTAGAGTTGTAGCAGAAGCTTTTATCCAAAGTGACGTACAGTTGAGGAGGAAACACAACAAACACATTAAGGTCAGTTGATCATAAGACGTACACACTTATGACGTTACAGTTGATTCAGAAACATTCAGAAGTGCCGCTCCTTCTGAAGAACAAGTATTGATAGCTTGTTTGTAGAAGTGTTTTATTTTCTTTCTTCACTTTTAAAAGTCTCTCTGTTCCAGAACCATTGTCTGTACAGACCTTCCTTTAACAATTATCTCCTGATTAAAAACCCAATTTGGAACATTTTGAGTCTAGAATGTTGTGGGACTATAATGAGACTAAACAATACGAAAGAATAACTGTTCGGCTGCACTTGACTTGAAAAACTATTCAACCATGACTGTGTGAAACATGGATGAAGCATCAGTGGCATCACACATTAGTTTTTTGCAAGGCTCAGAGTGGGCTTCACCAGCCATTGCCTTTGTGAAAGTGTGTCACTTTCCGGTAATCGAAAATGGGCAAAAGTTCCACCGAGGCGGGACGTGGTCATCAAAACCACACACACAAACAAACAAAAAAGAAACAACCATAAAATCTTAAAAAAAAAAGGATGACCTGTGACAAGACAGGCTGAAATAACTGTCAATCAGCTAAGAAATCACTCCCTTGATTATGCATGACTTTAAGCCTTAAAAAATGTAAGCCAACAAATAAAAAAAGAAGTTCATGAACGTCATATCTAGAGTTTTAAATCAACAAAACCAATGAAGTTCGGGCTGCAAATATGATTTTTTTCCAGCCCTGAGGTTGGCCTATTTTAAAATTTGAGTGAATGTTAACCTGCTCACTACTGAAGCCAACCTCAAGTGGCCGGTCGAGGAACTGCAGTTCAGTCACTCACTATCATGCATCCAGAGGGAAAGCCAGAGGTCGCCCCTTGCTTGAAAACTATTCACTGTATCTTGCTAATTTTATTATTCTTCAGCCAAGGTGCCATAATCTATTGGGATCACCAGATCTCCTGCATGAGGCAGGAGAACGGCATTCCTCACCTAGTTTTTCTTAGCTTGTGTATTATAATTGCTCGGAAACACGTTATACAAATACAGGTGTTCATAAAAAAACACTGTACATCATATACATCAGCTTAAATTATGTTCATATAGAACAAGTGGTTTTTATTTTTATGCTGACACACAGAGAAATGGCAAAACTGTCAATAAAAAAACACCCAAAATACTGACTTTAAATGGAAAGTAACTGTAAATCACACAATATATCAAGTTATATTTTTAATTTAGAAAAATGATTATCAGCAGTTCAGAAAACATTTTAATCCGACCAGTAAATACACCTAAAGAAGCAGAACATTTTTTTTTCATAGGCTCTCAGAGGCAGGTGCTATGTTTCAATAACTACTCTTAAACTTTTACTGGAGGTTTTTGACTGCTTTTGTGTTCAGGATGTTGAAGCAAACACAGTGCGTCTGAAGGAGCATGAGCAGGACGTTCTGGTGCTACAGAAGAGTCTGCGACCCTCCGGTCATGGAAATATTCCAGCACACTTCAAGTACTGTATCCTCTCGTCCATCAATCTTCTAAGTGTTGAAAAGATAACAGCAGATCATTTAATAAATCAGCTTTTCTGCTATGTGGCTGTGCTGGACAGATACACTGTGATGTCAGGGAGCCCAGAGAAGATTCTGGAGCATCTGCTGGAAACGATGCGACTGGACATTCATTTTTCTGACCCAGGTGCAACTGCCCATCTTCTTTCCCCTTCATCGCTTAATGTCTACTGACAACTTCTGAATACTTACATTTTTTAATATTTAAATACTATTTACCCCACAGATCCAGCCCTGGATGACTTTGTGCTCATGCACTGCGTCTTCATGCCCAACAGCCAGCTGTGCCCTGCGCTTCTGGCCCAATATCCTTAAGCACTCTCACTAAGATGTCTAAAAAAAAATCTAAAAATCTACCTTTCCACTAAATCTATGTTCATTCATTGAGAATGTGTGTCTATTTATGTCACACAGTGATATTTATTCTATGAATCTGCCAATTAATCTTTGATTTCATTCCATCTCGTCATAAGCCCCTCTGCTCATATGGATCCATACAGAAGTCTGCTTGTGATCCTTATCTGCAGTGTGTACCTACCACTCTCAGGCATCTCAGGGCTCTGAGCAGGAGCGTCTAGACTACGCCGTTGCCAGTAAGAGGCGGGTGTTGAGTCTGGCATTGCGCTGGGCAGCCCTGCAGGCCCACCATCTGCTAGAGGATGACACTGCACTCAGCTTCCTGGAGGTCTCACACACACTTCACCAGTTGTGCTTTTTACTAAGATGCCTGAGTATATCGAGAATACACACAGCATCCTAGTTGCATGCGATACAGAGCCCTTTGAAAAATGTATATCAACTAAAATAGAAGGCCTAAAGTGATGTAAATATTCCCGAATCTAAGCATGTAGCTTAAATTGGGAAACTGAGAAGGAAACTCATTAAAAGAGGTTCATCCCAGTCCACGTTAATGTCTTTGCTCACCCACAAGCACACACTCTGATCAGAGGGAAGACATATACACTCACTGGCCAATTTATTAGGTACACCTGTCCAACTGTTTATTAATGCAAATATCTAATCAGCCAATCACATGACAGCAACTTGATGTATTTTAGCACACAGAGGTACAAAGGCACAAAGACGACCTGCTGTTAAAAAAAAACAATCATCAGAATGGAAAAGAAAGGGCTTCTAGTCTAGGCTGAATATTTTAGAAACTAATGATCTACTTATATTTTCGTACAACCATCTGTGGGGTTTACAGAGAATGGTCCGAAAAATAAATATCCAGAAATATTGAAGATGATGAAAAAAATTGAAGGATGCAGAAGAGCATTTCTAAATGTGCTACACATCGAACCTTGAGGTGGATGGACAGTACACTCTAAACAAACTCTTTTCTAATAAAAAATCTGGTTCTGTGGCTTATTGGAGAACCTTTTTTGGTGCCATTTAAACACTCATCTACAACTGTGTTCTGTAGAACCAACTATCAAATAAATGAACTTTAGCATGATATATATGACCAGCATCTGTATATGGCACATTTAAAACAACAAAAAACTACTTTAGAACTACAAGTACCAAAAAGGTCATAACAGTTTCTTTATGCTAACAACGTGCTATAACAGTACATCAAAAACCACAAAGAACCAGTGAACATCCCAAAAAAGCTTAATGGATTCTCAATAATAACAAAAACAGGCAAAGAACCTGGTGAAGAACCAAAAAGAGCTTAAGGGGTTCTTTAAAGTAATATTGATCATGTTTGCTTGAAACATTTGCGTTGTGCCCTGCGCTACCCAGGAGTTTTTGGAGGTGTTTTAAACAAATTTATGTTTAAAAAATGTGAGAAGATCTGAAAGTTACATTTTTTTGATTTACAGTGTGGGTGTGTTGTCAAAATGTTGGTTGTGTTGGTTCTGCATATATTTTTCTCTTAACTAACAGAGCAGTGGCGCAGTGGGTAGCACTTTCAGTTCTAAGGTTGTCTATTCGAGGCTTGCCAGGCTCCTTTTGGAACAAGTTTGTTTTGGATTGGCAACCCATCCAGGGTGTACTGGGTGTTTTAGAGTCTGCTGGAGTTTCAGATTTATTTTATATAAATATATATATAAAATATATATAATTTTTTGTCTCTCTGTATACAGGAGCTGCATGGGTTTGTATCTAATGATGCAAGAGTGCTGCGTCCACTGAAGGACCTGCTGCCAGCATTGGAGAAGATCATCAAGCAGTAGTAAGTTATTCTGCATGTTGCCGTCTTGATGCAATGACTTCTGGGTTGTTACAATATTAATAGATATACACTTTGTTTCATATTTTGCTGCCGCAGTCCAGATGATGCAAGAACATCTCAAAAAAAGGTAAAAATTATTTGAATTTGTTCATGATTTATTGAAGTGAAGACACCATTTTAATTAGCTGTCAACATCGTAAAGATGGCTATAAGTGGCTGATTGTTTTTTGTTTCCCTAAGCATAAAATCCTTCTTCGTCAGTTCAGCGCTGGAGAGGATAGGCTAGCCAAAAAGCAACCAATCAGGAGCTTTGATGAGAGTGAGTCCCAGTCTGTTTATTCATGTGTAGTATATTGTCTCTGAAAAATCACATATATGATAAACAGAATTGTGCAGAAGTTTCAGGTTATTTTCACCAGTGAACAAAATTTAGCAACTGAACTGAAGATGAATCTAAATCTGTGTCTGATATGGCCACTCTTAACCTTCGAAACGGCAGCAGTTCTTCTAGGTACACTTGCGCAAAACATCTTGACACTCATTATTTTACTACACTCCAGCCCTTCTCCAGCCTTGCTCCAGCCCAAACTTCTGCGAACCGTAGATGTGTGATCTCGATGGGTAAATATCTTGATTAGTCTTGTATCAACTGAACAAGTTCCATAGCCGACCACTGTGTCTACGATTCTCAACGTTTCTTTGTGCTTCTACCAAAGACCTTGCACATCAGATCATCTTGAAACACCGGTCTGCTTTGAAATCTTTGTCTGGGAGAGACCTTGTTGATGCATTATAACTACAGTGCAATTGACATCGCCACCATGCCATTGTAGTCTAATCTTCCCGACTATGCCGTTCCAAAGTCTCTTGACATGCACTACACTGAGCAGCGGATAACCAATCTATTCTTGAACCAGACACTTTATTCAATATCGATGTTGTGCTATTGTATTTTAAAATTGTATATATATATAATTGATACCTTGGATTTAAAGCATTTTGTAAAAACACAGAGTCATCGCTTTTTGGAAAATAAAAATGACTTTTTTAATAAATCTTTTTTTTCTTTAAACAGATCTTTTAATGTTAAAATCAGGATTTGAAAATGTCATGTTTGTATGACGTTGAGCTGCTTTATGAAAGTTTGGAACAGAAAAAATCATCAAAATGGAGCTCAAAATATTTAATATTGATTTTATGTCATGCCTTTGTAAATTTTGTATATTAATTTATATATTTACATTTGTTAATATATACATAAATCTATGTTTATTTAATGGATTAAATGTGTACTTCATAACAGATCAGAGCGGTTTCCAGCTCCTCAGTGTGCTCTCTGGTGTGTGTGTCTGTGTGCGTGTGTGTGTGTGTGTGTGTATGTGTGCAGTTCTCTTGAAGGTGTACTGCGCTGATCACACTTACACTACCATCCGTGTTCCTGTGCTTGCCACGGGCAGAGAGGTGACCGCTGCTGTGGCTGACAAACTGGGCTCAGCTGAGGAGCTGCTTCTGATAAGTCTCAGTCCGTCAGGAGGTGATCCACACAGACATTCATACTGATATATTACCATTAGGCATGTGTGTTCTAGTTCTTTGATATGCCACTTAAAATTGCAGTTCATCAATATTAACACATTTAAATAGTACAAATAGTAATTTGTTTCATTAATTTTACTCTCAATCAACCATTACTGTTTTTCCATTTGAATTACGGGGACGTGTGAATGTGCTCACAAAGCCAAGATCTACAAAACCAAAACACGATTTAATTAAAGTTGACTTTTGATTTGCAAAACAGCCCTTTTATTTCATTATGTATTGAATCCCTTACATTCTACAGTTCCACGGGAGATATTCTGATAAATACTACAGTAAATTAAAGTTTATTAATCTCATGGAACCTGGTAGTTATGCATAAGTTGTTGATCTTTTACAAACAAAAATGACCTTATCAAGACTGTGGTTGATTCTGGGCTTTATTTCAACACAGAAAAGCAGATTTTGAAGCCCAATGATGTTTCAGTGTTCCAGTCGCTGGGAGTGAATGGACGATTGTTTGTCATCTCCAGAGAACAGATGGATTCCTTGGTGAGATGACTGTGTAAATGTATTTGCGTTAAAAAAACTAATTTATATGAAAAAAAATGAACAAACTACACAAGTTCCAAGTGCCCAAAAGTGGGGAAAACTAACTAACAGATAATTTATTTCATTTGCTTTGCAACCCATTGTTTTTCATTGTGTTGCATTGAAACTTTTCAGTGTGGCTTGCAAAAGTCACTACAAATTTTAATATAAAAAATTGCTGAGAAGCACGTTTTTGTATTGCGCCTAATTGTAGTAAGTTAAGGCATAAGATAATGGCTTGAAGTTGTTTTTACTTTCAAAGACAAATCTGAACATATATTCAGATTTTTAGGAAACATATTCTTTAAAATGAACTCTGACAAAATTGTTATCAGTTTTGTCTATTACTTTAAGTGAAAACATGGAGTTTATTGTCACTCTATGCAGATTATACAGTGGAAAGCAAAATCATTATTCATTAGCCCACAGTAAATTTGCCACTTTCTTTTTTGCTTTGTAGAGCAATGCAATGTCTTGTAAATAAAATAATTGATAAGCTCAATAATATTAAATTATTGCTTTGGCCTTAGAGTAAACCACTGCTGCCCAATGGCTCTTTTAACATAAATACAATGAATGTTCTAAATAACCTATTAATTACTAATAGCTAAGGATTAGAATCTTCACTAATAAACAACCAGTTAAATAAAATTCACTGCAAAATCGAAAGAGATTTGTTTGGACTTCTATTTCTGAACTTCTGCCTCCAAACCAGAATAACGTTGTTATGGACAATGGGGAACAATTGGAGGTTGGAAGTCTTTTAGTCAGATGAGACAAAATTACAGCTTTTTGCCCTGTGTTTGTAGACAGAAAAGAGAGGCATCCATCCCCCAAAAAATATAAGTTCGGATCATTTTACAGACTCAGATTTTGAGTCTTGTTCATCAAAATGAACGAATCTTTTTGAGGCATTTTGTTCATTTTAGTAAAATACCAAAAAATGTTATGTTGCTTCTCTAACACACACAATCAGAAATAAGACAAAACTGTAACGCTAGCAGACAAAAAAAAAATGTTACCTGGGTCTTTAGTCTTGGTTCACCTCATGTCTTTAGGTTTAAGTCGCTGTCGTTCCACACATTACACCTCTATAGATCACGAGTTCACCCCCAGGGCTTGCCTTATAGTCTAAGCATAAGTCTAGCTGTCTGAATAGTATCCGTGTAATACTGGGGAACCTCGTCAAGAAAACATTAAAAAGGAAAACTTTGAGAATATTTTGAAAGAAAACTTTTTTAAATAATTACAACCCAAGCATATCTCAAACGAGTAAACAGTTATCTGACCTGAACAAAGTCCAGATCTGACTCACTAAAGTCCACTGTTTGTGTCAAAAACGTCACTGTGCAAATGTACAATCTCACGGCGGGGGGTATAATCGTATTGTTTTTGCAGAATCCCCTTCCAGAGCAGGAGGGTCCTTCCACAGGATCCATGTCCAGTTTTGAGCTCATGAGCTCCAAAGATCTGGCCTTCCAGATGACCCAGTACGACTGGGAGCTGTTCAGCTGTGTGCATGAGGTACAGATGTGCACACACGTACAGCTACTCACATCAAGCCAGCTGTCCTCATGTTTTTTTCCTAGCCTTGTGATTTTTTTTTTCTTTCAAGCCTTTTCTATATACTTTGAAATCACTGTAATCTACAACAAAAATGTCTTTGAAATCAGATAATTTTTATGTATACTTAGTATGTTGTAATTATGTATACGATGTATCGATATGTTTTATGGTTTAACTTTTTAAAAAGGAATATTTCAAACAAGGAATAGAAATATGCATCTGTTTATAGCAGCTTGCTGAAACCTACATGCATATATGGGCTCAGTGTAAAAATTTTCATTGTGATTTCACAGTAAATAATTGGATAAATATTGCATTACTTTCACAGTAAGGATTACAGTCATATACTGTAATTTTACATCTGTGATTTTCAAATGCATTGTTGTAAAATCACAACTGTATGCCATAACTTCACAGCTTCAATGACAACGCAATTACCGTCGTATTACAGTACATTACTTGGGAATTTCAACCTCTTGCTGACTTCATGATTTGACGACGACAGCAAATCTGTCTTTTTTCCCATTTGAGGGAAAGTAGACTTATCTGAATGAGCTTCAAATATAAAATTAGAAGCATCTAATAAGTTCAGCATCACCCAATGCGAAGCATCTTGCAGAAAAATACATTCATTCATTCATTTTCCAACCCACTTTTTTTTCCCCTTTTTGGGGTCATGGGGGTCTGTCGGTGCCTATCTCCAGCGCACATTGAGGGAGAGGCGGGAGTACACCCTGGACAGGTGGCCAGTCCATCATAGGGCAACATTCACTCACACATTCACACCTAAAGGGAATTTAGATTATTCATTCCTGCAGCATGTTTTTGGGATTGTGGGGGGAACAGGAGTACCCAGAGGAAACCCAAGCAGGCACAGGGAGAACGTGCAAACTCCTTCTAGGAAGATCACAGGCAAGCCATGAACTACCTTCTAACTGGAAGGCCGCGGTGCTACCCACTGTGCCACCGTGCCGCCAGAACAATACAACTCTGTTAAAATTGCATTGCATGAAATAATATGCAGCTCGCAACACAGAGGTATGACTTCAGATAACTTCAGATCATTTTTTTTCCAAAATAAAAAAGGTGACTTACACAAAGTACAAAACAGCATATACACATTTTAAATACTGTACTTTCCATAAACCACAAACCTTGTAATTCACATGCCTCGTTATGTTTTAATCAATATACATTTCAAAACAATGTTTCACTGTAATAATGCTGTTTAATGCTGTGAAATGCTTAATTTTTTCACTGTGTCACTGTGATCTTAGAGGCCTTACGGGCTTTAGATTGCAAGATTTAACTGTAAAATAACAGTTAAATGCTGTAATATCCAGGTATTCATTGTTATATTACAGGGAATCTTAATTACAAGTTACTGTAAAAAAATACTGTTGATTATTGTGAAATGCTGTTTTAACAGTTACTCACTTTCTGTTTCAAGTCTGTTTAGCTTGCACTGTTCTTTTTGTTTGGGCTGAAGGAATGCAGTTGATTTAACAATCTGGAATCGCTATCTTTGAAGCAGTATCTCACATAACTCTAAAGTACCAGCTTGATCATCTAAGATGTTCAAATGCCAGGCAGAATCCTGCTTTACTCTCTGTTTTTGTGTTTGGGGGCAGTACGAGCTGGTGTATCATACATTCGGCCGGCAGGCGTACAGGCGCTCCACTGCAAACCTGGAATTGTTCCTGCGGAGGTTTAACCAGGTTCAGCTCTGGGTGGTGACTGAGGTCTGTCTGTGCATGACCCTCAGCAAACGAGTGCAACTGCTAAAGAAGTTCATCAAGATCGCTGCACAGTGAGTTCATGAGAGCTCCTCAATGTTTGAGCCAGGAAAAACAGCTCTACAATGCATTAAGTTCCTTGTTAGCTATTTTACAGTGTTACATTCCATTGGTATTTTTGGTTTCAGTTGATTTTATTAAATGTACTTTTTTTTTATTCTATTTTCCACTGTAAAGCATTTTCAATTAACCCGTGTACGGAATGTGCTATACAAAAAACTTGCCTTGCCAAACCAACAGGTGGCAGTCGATTTATGGCATTTTTTTAAATGAGTATTCAGCACTGCAAGTACAAAAACACAGGTGTCTCTGTTCAATGATCAAATAGGAGGTAATCCTGCACATGCTAGACGCCACATTTGCAGAGTAAACAGCAACATAGTCCTCACGTCAGCCATCAGTACACTTCCTGTTTGTAAACAAGACAATGACAAACTTCCTGTTTGAACACAATGACAAACTCCTTGCCCCAAATTCTGGTTTCACTGTCCTCATGGACACCAGCTGCGGAGCATTTCAAATAGGGTTCACCTTGCCTGTCGTTTCAAAAAAATGCAGGGTTATACAAAAACAGTGCTCTAGTTACATGTGGACAGACAGTGTAACTGCACAGAAAAATACCCGTTTTCAAAATAATCAGGTATAGGGCATAAAAATGTTACAGGTCATTTAATCCTTTGGACTTTTCCTAATAGATTTCACCATATCATTTTACTTTATAGTTAATTTGTGGTAGAATTTGAACTTTTTAAAATCTACATTAAATGATGGTTTGATCAGTTCCAAAAGAAAATGTTTATTAAAAGTGTTGTGAAAAATGTAAGCTGATCATACAGCAGTTACACAGGTTTTGTTGCTGTGGAAACATGCAAATAGCTCCAAATGACATCACACATTTCTAAGTAATAGTTTTTTCTTCTTTTAGGAACAGCTATATCTTTTGCTGCATTTCTTTCTTCAGTTCAACAGCTTTAAACCGACCTTGTTCGAAACAGAATGAAACCACATTGAAACGGGCTCTTCAAAACTTCTATTTAGAACAACCTTTATTTTTACAATATTGTCTTCAACCTTAATTTAACAATCAGCTTCTCTTTAAAATAATCTTATTTTTTTTTTTCACAATTGTATGGTTGCTATAGAAGTTGCCAAGCAGTTATTCCTAATATACCGTAAAAAGTAGCAAATATTTAGAAAAATATGTTTTGGTTTTTTTTATATGTAGAGGTGAAATAAGGATGTCAGCTCAGAGAATTCGACAATTCTGCTTTTTAATTCATTTGAAAGAGACTTTGGCATGAGCTTAAAATGTGTTTTAAATATAATGTTAATGGATTTCATAGGCACCACACTTTAGATGTTTATTTTATTTTAGTTGCATAAAGATAAAAACAAGAATATATACAGTATTATTTTAATTCTCAGTTGCAAAAAAGTATTTGTGACCCCCCGTGTTTTCTTTTCTTTTGAAACTGGGCCCAAAAGACTCATTGGGTTTTGCATGTTGCCGGCCCCTGGTCTATACTGTGTTGTTCCAGGATTGATTCAAACACAGAAGATGAAGAGTCTGTGTGCACTTAATCCATCCAGCACTTAATCCATCCAGCATGAGTTGTTTGTTATCGTTTCACTGAGGTTTATGAGTTTGAATGTGATTTGAAACTGGCCATGTGGACTTGCTTTTACAGTTGCAGGTTATGAGTTCTGTTCATTCTCTTTCCTCAGCTGCCGGGAGTTCAAGAATCTCAACTCTTTCTTTGCCATCATCATGGGCATGTGCAACCCAGCGGTGAGCAGACTAAGCCAGACCTGGGAGGTCAGTGACATCATACAGCTCATATGTAATTAATTAAATGGAGGATATGAGTCAACCTGTACCTCAGATGTCCTAAAACAATTCAAATGTAATTGAAAATGGGCATTATAAAAAGGTGTTCTGTGAATAACCCATAAAAATTGTATAGTAAAGAAAAAAATACTGTTTTGTTTATTTGTATTTATTTGTAAAACATATTTACACTTTTGATTTTTGTTATAGAACATAAAATATGTCCTTTGTCACTTTTTGAAATTTTTGCTGTAAAAAATGCAACATTTATTACTCTGAATATTCATATTTTTTGTACAATTTCATGTTTGTTTCGGAATTAGTGTGTGATCTAATGAAAAATATATATTTTTAAAAAAGGCTGGTGTTTTTGCCATTGATTTGAAGACAGTTCATCAGAGCAAATTGTAAAGTAGGAAAAACAACGCTCCAAAAGGCCCTGGACTTCTAAGTGTTAAAAGAAATAAGAGACATGAATAAAAACCTTTAACACAAAAACAATGTATGTCTTTAAATAACATAATTATAAATGATTTTATAAACATTTATTTTTTTTAATTTGTGTTAGAAACTGCCAAGTAAATTCAAGAAGTTCTACGCAGAGTTCGAGAGTTTACTGGTAAGTTTACTCAACTCTTTGTGGAAGTTAATTTGATGATTTTGGGATTTTTATTAAGTTACGACTCGTTCTCAGGATCCTTCCAGAAACCACCGCGCTTACCGCCTCACTGTGGCCAAGATGGAGCCCCCAATCATTCCCTTCATGCCCCTCCTCATTAAAGGTGTGTATATGACCTTTCTTCTCTGGAAAACATGCCGTTTTCTATTGCACTTCACAAGCTACTTCTCTTTTCAGACATGACATTCACTAATGAGGGGAATAAAACCTTTATTGATGGACTGGTGAACTTTGAGAAGATGGTGAGTTTACTGTTGTCTATGAGCTCTTACTGTGACATTTTAGAACAATGAAGTGTATAATTGTTGTCTAAGTGGTTCACTTACAAGTTCTGTTGAAGACAAAAAAAGATTAGACCCCCGTGAAAAGGCTCAGTTGTTAGTAATTCAAAGTATTCACTGAAATTAATTAGTGCCATTTTGGAGCTATTTCTCCACCAAAGTGAGGTTTGCTTTGGGATGTTATCATCCTGAAAGACAAAAAAATGATTACAAATTGAGATGTAAAATCTTAAAGTTGTACTTTTTCATGTTTTCTTGAAATGTGACAGAATACCCTGTGCCACTGACACACTTAAACACCCCAAAGCATCATTCTCCCACCACTATGTTTCACTGTGGAGACGGGGTTGAATGCCTCACTCTACTTTCTCCAAACCTAGGCAATATCTATATAAACAAAAAGCTCTAGTTTTGTCTCAACTGATTAATGGACCCCCTCCCCCCCTGGTTGGAGGTGTCCCTTCTTTGATAGGTGCGTGTGTCCTTTTCCGTCTTAATGAGCATTAGCTAAGTCCAAACTAATCGCTTTTTTATGCTTAGTTCGGGTTAATTAGTCAGTCAAAGTAATCATTTTTTAAGGAGTTTTAAAAATATTGACTTAGTTACTTCTCTTTCAAGCAACTACAAGAACCCAGAAGAAAATAGAACATAGAGGAAAATAATATCAAAACATTCCCTTGCTCTGTTGAATATCACTTTTTTTAAAATACATGTTTACACAGGGGGTAAATATTTTGTCTTCAAAGGTATATTTACCTTTTCTCATTGTCTTTTTGTATATGTGGTGCAGTAGTCGAGGTTTTTGAGAACTGCTTTATCAAATTCTATTTCATTTAAGCTTTTTTTACGTTAACAACCTGATAATCCTGTGAAACAAAATGATTGTTTTTTCTTATTTCTCCTTTCAGCGACTGATTGCTAACACAGTCCGAGCGGTGAGGCACTGCCGGAGCCAGCCTTTCAGTGAGTTTCTCATGGTCCACCTTGACATCTTCCGTTTCAGCGTAATAATGAAATAGTGACATCATGATCATTAGCAAATGTTTGTGGATCATTAGTGGATCAAGCCCCTGATTCATCCTACAAAAGTTTCTGCAAGTGTACTTAAGAATTGAAAAAATAGTTAGTAATTTAGATTTTTCTTTTGTTTGCCCACATTGCATTATGTAGATGTAGAAAAATGAACAATGTCTGGCTTCGTGTTATAGAGAACGTTGCAGCAGACATATACAGTGGTTGTACAGGGTGAGGTGGGTTCGAATCTTGAACTCACCATCATTTCATGTCCGGTCTGTTCTAGAAAAAAGGCCAAAAATAAATCCTAAAAAAATGACCGACCATTATTTTTAGTTCTTAAATCATTCTTTGATTTATTTTTCACACCTGCTTAAAACCACACCATGCTTTACATGCTGTTGTCTGTATTGAAAGGATGATGAGACCTATTGCACCTAATGCACTATGTATGAATGTATTTGATGGATCTGTAATGGTTAATTTTGTCAATGTTTTGTGCATTTTCTCAATATTGTACGAAATTACTGTTGAAACTGTTGGTTTCTTGCTTCTTCAGATGCTGATGCTTCTCCAGCCAGTAAGAACCCACAGGAAGTAAGGGGTTACGTGCGCCAGCTGAGTGTGATTGACAACCAGAGAAGCCTATCACAGCTATCCTTCAGACTGGAGCCAAGACGAGGATAACCACCCAAACCCTTTATACAATTGTATTTCCAGTTTACAGCAGTGCATCTTGGCTTTAGAGCAGTTGAATACCAATGGTATGTACAGCCACTGCCAGGTGAACTACATGTACAAGATGCATTATCTTGCTTGTGTACGTTTGTATGCGTGTGTGCGTGCGTGCGTGTGTGTGTGTGTACAAGCTGCATGTTAAAGGGACCGTTTACCCAGAGATAAATATTTTTTCTCCATGATTTCATCCTCCTCGACCATGAGTTTTTTTTTAATGACACAGTACATTTATTTGTTTGCCATAGAAATGCAATTCAATTTGTACCAAACTGCTTGATGTTTACTCCCAATGTAAGTCGCTTTGGATAAAAGCGTCTGCTTAATACGTAAATGTAAATGTAAATTCTTTCTAACAACTGAGGAGGTTTTTTTGGGGTTGCACTCCCATCAACTCCCATTCAAATCCAAGCGCACCTAGATTAGCATACCAGTTTTCTGGGTTTGTGCATACATGGGGTGGAGGGTTGTAGAACATTTGTGCGTCATGAATTCCTTGAGCCGAATGGGCTTCAAATGGGCCCAAAAAATGCAAAATAAATGGACGTGTCTTATTGTTCACAGTAGAAAGGCCCATGGATGTGGCTAAGTAAGAGATCTACATTTGCCCCAACAACGTGAACCTTAATAACGAAAAGTGGTTTGTCATTAAGTAGCAAATGCGGCAGTTCACAGAGGACTTCTCTCTTCCCGAATCACCTGAACTACATGGAGATGTGCTTAGCAACGCAGGTCCTCGTGCTTAACTTTTTTGAACCATTGGTTTTTTACAATCGTTATGACTGTTTTTTTTTTTTCAATAAATTTTACAAGTGTCTTAAACTATTAACACAGTTAGCAAAACATCCATATTTGTAGGCCACACAATCAATGTTAATGTCAATTTAAAATGCTTGAACATCTTTTACACACAAGCTCAACCACAATTAAATGTAATGGGTTTAATTTACAAAGCATTTTATCAATTGTGTGTTTAGAGAGTGTTCGTGTGTTAAAAGTTTAGGATACTTGATATTTAAGACCCAGTGTCTTAAATATCAAGTATCCTAAACTTTTAACACACGAACACTCTATTGGGAATGGATTGATATAAAAAAAAATAATATTCTACAAAATTCTACTATTTTTAAGTAAGAAGTCAGAAATCACAAAGAAAACATATGAATTACTAAGTTTCCTCACAATTTAACATAAAAAAATAATATTGTATTAAGAATTGTTCAACACCTGCAAATCTCAGAAATGAATTACAATAACTTGATACACACAGAGCTTTCAGGTTTAAATCTGTGATGTCATGAATTAGAGTAGCTGGCTGTTCTCAAAGCTCTTTCGTGGTCTCCCAAGTTCTAATAATTGTGACACTTTGTGTTTGTGCATCTGCGCTGGAATAATGAATTCACTTTATGTGGGCTGATTTGGATCTCCCTCCACATCAGTTAAAATTTAAAAGTAATAATATATGAAACAAATTTGATAAGGAGTACATTTTTGCTTTTAAATTGATTGAATTGGATACTGTTTACATTCTGAATGTTGAACAAAGGTTCTTTTTTCAACAGATGGTTAAACATTTAGACGCATCTGACAGTGATTTGCCATCAATATCTAAAGGATTGCTGAGGTTAAAAATGCACATTCATATTATTTTAAATATTGTAGTTTTATTTTTCCTTTTTTTGTTTGTTTTTTATTACATTCTGAAAAAGATGTACATTTACTTTATTACACCAGTTTTGCACTGTTGCCAGCACTGTTACATTTAGTGCCTTTTACAGAGGTACAAAGCAATTGTTTGTTCTGCAGAAGAAACTTAGCTGAATCCCCCTTTTTTCCCCCATGAACGAGAGTGTTGCCACCTGCAGATGTGCTAAATTCAGTTTAAGAGAGAGTGAGAGAGAAAGATTAAGGTTAAAAATGGAGTCATGTTTTTTGTTTGGGTAAACTTTCCCTTAAAGGAATTCTCCTAAGAGCTACCTATAGGTTGTGCATGTGAATGCAGTTGGACGAGGTGTGTGCCAGTCATTCTTATGGTTCCTGTAAACACCGTTAACTGTGGCTCAAGCCTGTTCTTCTATCATCCTACAAAATAAGAGTCTCGTGAAAGCTGCAGTACATATCTTATGTGAAGTGTAAGAAAAAGAGTCGTCCATCTCTGTAACCCTTAAGCTCGTTCAATCATAGAAATGTCAGTATTCTGGTTCAAGGACCATTTTTACTGGTGAAAGTGTGCTAGAAACTTACCTCCCGCCATAGCCTGTAGCATTATTGATGTCATTTTGTACATGACGTTTTATTTGTATATTTTGGGTTTGGACCCACTTCGCTAACTTAAGTTATCTGGTCTGAAACGACCTGTGCTTGTTCTCATCTTGGCGTTTTTAAAAAGACGTCGTTTGAGGGGGGCTCTTATTTTTTGTTAAAGAAACATCTACGCCTACCTTGTAAATAAAATACTGCTGAACCATTTTTATTTGTGTGATTTTTATTCATTGTTCCCTGCTTAATACACACATTTCTCTTTCTGGGACATGAAATGGTTAGTTCTCCCAGAAAAGAAACACTTTCGAATAATAATAATATTAAAAAATACTTGATTATTTTTGTAAATTTACCCAATGCAAAGTAAACAAACAAAAAATCATTGCAATATTAGATTTTTCTACTTTTTCCTTCAAACCAAACATCAATTTTTGAAGGTACCCTTGCACAAAGTCTGGGATTTTGTAGGATTAAAGACATGTGGGAACCCAGTCATGAACTGAAACAGAAGCAGCTGTTCAGGAGGCTTAAAACTGGGTCGCTAAAAAAACAGTGTTCAATCAAATACAAACAATTCAAAATCAATCATATTGTGTCAAGAGAAGGTTATCATTTACATTAAATTTTTATTTTCCAATTTACACTATCAAATATGGAAAAGTTAGAATCTTGTCTGGTGGGAGCTCTTTCAAGACAGGACAAAATCATAACATGAAAGACTGTTTTCAGACTGTTTTCAAATACATGCATCCTGCACAAACTGGATGTGTTCTATTACGGCTGCACGGGTTTGGTTGGCAGCTTCATGCTGGTGGTGCCTCGTTAGTCAGGATTCAACAAACGCCAACAGCTAGAGCTAGACTTTTACCCCAAAGATTTAGCAAAGATTTAGCATCAACCGGCTGTCAACTGTAGGGAATCTCGGGTGGTATATTCTGGATAATTTCAAATATTCAATAGAAATGACTAAAGAGAAATCCAAATCTTCTGGGCTGATCCACATGTCAAGCGTGGAGTGGATTAGCTTAATAATAATGAAAGACTTAATTTATAAAAAAGAGTTTATAAAAATGCTAGACATGTTATGTTCAATTTCAATTTGGATATGTTTGTTTATGCTGATCCCCGTATGTGTTTCTTCTCGTATTTAAAATATTTTTTGATTATCATTTAGAGTGGATGCTTTTATTCTACTTCCTTTAATTTAAGGTAGGTAATAAGAGGAACTAATGGTTAATACTTGTAATATGGGATTTTGTTTATAAAACACGAATATACTGTAGACTTTTTTGTGTCCATAGAGAGGCGCTGTTGTTTTCTTGACCGTTGTCTCCACGTTATCTCTCCGGCTCCAGAGCGAATACTACGGCAAAACTAGCTTATGAATGTTAATGAAGTGAAATTAACCATGCAGGTTACTTCGAACTCATTGGCTGAAACCAGAACTGTTGTTGAACGTTAACTATGTCACGTTTAAAAATCTGCGTTCATTTGTCAAGTTGCGTCTGCGTGTAATATTGAATATTCATGAGCTAGTGCTCTCCCATAGTGAGATTCATAATCGAGTAAAGTTCCCCGCGGTCGCTGCCGGGTGTCCTGTTATGGAAGTGCGGTAACTGGAGACACCGAGGCTCCGCATCTTATCTCATGACTGGAGCAGGACCGAGAGCCACAGGCCAGCGGGTTTTACCGGACTACAGAGAAAACACGATTAACAGGTAAAAAAAAACACTCGTTTATATGCTGGACGAGAACAAACGTGTTTAATATGTTTAGTTATAAACGTCGTTTTCCGTCTCTGTGTGGTTAAAGGTGTTTTCACGGTGTGCTAACGTTTTATAACTTTACTTCGGTGGGTTGTTGCCTTCCAAAAAGGCTTGTCTTTCAAATGGTTTTTGTGGTATTCACAGATGTTATTAAGTCAAAACGCAAATTAAATAAGATGGATAACTAAAAAGAGTTAATAAATCATAAAAGTGATTGTTCACACATTGTAAACACAAGGAACTTATAGACATTAGATGTAAATCCTATAGAATACATAATGAAGAAGTTGTGTATCAGTTTAAAGACTATGACTATTTAGAACATTGATGTTATCACAAGTCACAGCAAAATCACAGTAAGTCAATTATATACAAACTAGTTTATATAGGCCATACATACAGTATGAATGCATAATTGTATAGACTTTATTTATATTATTTTTGTCAATGAATCCAGTAATGAGTCAGGAATAGTTGAACTTGTGACACCTTTGCCTTCGGTTGGCCCTTGATGTCACAGCCTGGGGGCCAGAGTGATGATCAGCATGTTGTTTTTAGAGACTGGGCTCTCGTGATATAGGATGGTCACTCCAGACCAGGGAAGCCAATCTGAGCTGAGGTCAAGGATTTCAGGGAAGAGTGACGCATTCTCCAGTAATGCACAGGAAACCAGACCCCATTAACATTATTAGAAATGAAAGAAAACATCTGGCAAGTGTTTTTTTGTAAATGATAATACGTCCAACAAGAGATTCTTCAGCATTTAGTCAAAAGAGTTTTATTTTACAAATTGTGTGGCTAATATAAAACTCAAATGACTGTACCATTTTGTTACCAGTTTGTTAAATTAAATTATTGCAGCTTTGGTCTATAAATCGTTCTTTTTTGTTCAACTTCTCATAACACCTCTGGTGTAGTTCTTTCAAATATACATCATAAAAAAATTATTTATAAAATACATATTGGATTTATACTTTAGGCTCTGTTGTCTGCAAATGTGTGTAACATTTAATTTCACTCTCATTTTATACACAGTACTCAACATAAATGAGTTCACCCCACCACATTTGTCAGAGAACATTTAGTTTCCTTTCAGAATCAACTTTTTGTATGAAATACTATACAACAAAATTCTCACAAATGTGCAGATTTGTTCGTTTGCACAAGCAAAAATTATTTTTTGAACAAATTCATTCAAGTTGATGCTGCAAAAAAGAGTGCACCCATTCTTAATACAGAATGATTCATTTAAGAGGTGTTCAGCAGATGGGTGACTATAAAAGACCATAGACCAATTTCACACTTCCGTGTTTGGCTCTTCCGGTTCTGGCCTCGGAGTGTGAACTTAGTTCCAGTGAATGCATTAGTGAGGCAGAGAAGCAAGTCGTTTTATCGGACTTGCATTGATATTGGGCTAAATTGATCATTTCACAATTCCAGCAGTTTTAACAAGTAAGACCATGACGAAACACAATATTCCGGAAAGAGTGATATGAAGGAAGAAAGAGAAGTGCATCTTCAGTTTTGTTTCACCGCGGAGCTCCTAAAGAACCAGATCTGGAATAACTGCTGTTTTATGATCAATTTCCAGGGACCAATGATTCTTGACCCAGAAATAACACAGCCGACTAAAATGGCTCACATTTGTGGCACATTTACTTTTGACATTATTAAAGTTCATTGTTGTTATAGATAAGAAAAATATGTATTCCCTAGGGACTAATTGATTATTGTACAAACATTTACACCATTTACCACGAGTAATGATGGTTGATTAAATATAAATAAAAATAGACTGATTATTCTTTGTAAAATTAAAATTAAATACACACATCCAACCATTTTGTTATCCACTGGTTACACAAGCGTATCAACTGATACACTTTGGGAGTTTATAAAGTACAATAATATCAGAAACTCTTTTATATTTGTTATTCATTCATTCATTCATTAATTCATTCATTCATTCATTCATTCATTTTCCAACCCGCTTATTTCCTTTTTGGGGTCACATGGGTCTGCCGGTGCCTATCTCCATTGCACATTGGGCAGCGAGAGGCGGGGGTACACCCTGGACGGTCGCCAGTCCATCACAGGGCTTTACATTTGTTAAATAATGTAAATATAGACAATACACTTTACATTATAAAGTGGTACATCGAGATACGATTGCTTCACTTTTACGGAAAATCCAAGATATGAAAGATCTGTCTGGAAATATTTTGCTTCGAGATACGAAAAAAATTCCAAGATACAAAAACTGCCCCATTATAAAAATAATGTTCTTGAGACATTGGATAGAATAAAAACATGCTCAGATTAACATAATAATAATTAAGGATCAGCTTTTGCTCCATGGATGCTACAAATCCATTGTCTCTCCAAATTTTCTGGATGATTATCTTTCTGTGGAGGGTAGAATATCGTCCATAATCAGCATTAAAATGATCACTTTATGCAATGGCTGGACGCTCGCCGGAAGTAAGTTTACACTCCGAGAGAGCGCTACCTTTTTTTGTGAAATTGCCCCATTACTTAAAGAAAAGCCCCTTCCATTTCATGCTCTCAGCAATGGCTCCCCATGGAAAATGTCAAAAGGAAATAATTTCTTTACGCGAAAAGGTGAGCGCTACAAGAAGCTACAAGAAGATTAGCAAAGCTTTACATATCAGTCAAAATACTGTAGCAAAAGTGATCCAAGCATTTGATTAGATGAAAGTGCAACCATCTTACAGAGACGTCCAGGCCGTCCAGAGAAGTTTACATCTTTGATAGGAGCGTCTTCTGATGAGAATAGTTGAAGAAAATCACCTGCAAGTTCATTGCAGTTAGCTAAAGTAGTAGAGAGCCAAACTGGAGCGACCGTTTCCTGTGACACCATATGCAGAGGAATTCCATGCATGGGTATCAGCCATGAAAGATGACTCTTCTAAAGCCCATGCACACAAAATCAAGCCTAGAATTTGCTAGGACCCATGCTGAAAAGGATGAAGACTACTGGGACTTGATTCTCTGGAGTGATGAGAGAAAGATGGTGTGGTAAAGGTGAGGACTTCAAAGAAAAATGCCTGGTGCCTACAGTGAAACATGGTGGTGGCAGTGTCGTTATCTGGGGCTGCAGGTGTGCTGCTGAAACGACAAGCTGAGCATCACTCTCCATCTAGGCACTAAAAGAGGTTTTTCTTGAAGAATGGAAAAGGATAGATGTTGCAATATGTCACCAACTTGTCCTTTCCATGCCTAGAAGACTTGGGGCTGTCCTGAAAAATTAGTAGTGCAGTAGCTGCAGTAGTTTTTGTTGGGGGGTGTATTAATTTTTACTTCAAACAATTCATGTAGAACTGAAGATTTTGTGATCTAAGTCAGATAATTAAGCTTAATTTAGCGTTATGGAGGTTAAAAAGTTTATGCTGTAACTCACAATTGCAGTAGCATTCTAGAACGAATGTGGAAAACTATTGTCCACATGATGCGCTTGTGCCAAAAAAAAGTATTAAGGTTTGCTCTATGGTTTGGAAATGGTTTGGCCGTGAGACGTCAGACATAGAACAAATAATCGTTGTCATTAATCTGAGTGGGATGAACTCTCCAAATTAAGAGGTAAAAATAGCACAAGATCTAGCATACATACACCTATACCAACAAAACATCAGCTTTCTTTATAGCAACAACATTTTCCACTGGCATTCCTTATCAATCAATATCATGTGAAAATCTCTCTAAAGAACTTTCACAAGCTGTGGAATTTCACGTAATCCAGGATATGAATTGTATATAACTCAGGAATTCCTGTATGCAGTGCTACACACTATTGATCTTATATTCGAGCTGCCGAGCCAAAAACATTTCAAACACGTCATTATTTGCTGATTGCTAATAGAAATGTGACCGGGGCTACTTGTGTTTATTTTTTTTTTTTATTTTTTTTTTTTAATTAGACAGTATGTTCCTGCTGATTTAGTTACTCTATATCCTAAATTAGAAATCACTCTTTTTTTTTTTTTTGGTTTCCTAAATTAGTTTAATTCCATTCACAGTATTCACAAAATGAAGTCAAGAGTCATGATAGGAGCAGCCTCTGTCTGTCAGTCAAAGTTAGAAATGTTCAATTTCTGTTTCTGATGATGATTTGAGGTGGTTAGCAAGCCTTAATTGGTCAATATCAAACTTACTGTGGGGACTCTCTTTATTTTAAACAATGTTGAAGAGGATTTTATTATAGATAATCACACCTTGAGTCTTGAACTCATTTTCAGAAAAGAAAAATTTAATTAATACTCAATTATGTCAAATGTAGGAACAATGTTGTTTTTAGTGTGAGTTTGGGGTTAAATCCATAAAGGCTGATGTGGAACCTTTCCTGGAAATAGTGGATTAATTATCATCTTCATTAAGTCTGTCGTTCTGTCTTTCAGTTTAATTTCAGTGTCAGTATGAGATGTCGTCCCTCAGCGGAAGCTTCGTTCAGATCCACTTTGATGACATCCAGTTCCATGAGAACTGTGGCGGGGGGAGTTTCGGCAGTGTGTATCGTGCTCACTGGATTTCACAAGATAAAGAAGTGGCCGTCAAAAAACTCCTGAAGATCGATGCTGAGGTTAGTTCACAGATTTTCACAGTGATCCTAGACTTTTCAGTGGCACTCAATAACTAATAATATGATCAATATGCGCTTCTTGTACCTGAACAAATTGGAAGAAATTGGAATAAAATCTTGATCTCTGCATTGTAGAGCTGTCTTGTCTACTGTCAAATGTTGCCAATATTAATTTCAAAATTAAAGTGTGTTATATCGGTCGAAACAGGATGTTGCTCTCAGATACATAAACCCACTAGGAAGTGTTAATATGCCTTGGATAATTAAGATTCAAGGGCACTTAACTGCTAAGTATATTTAGCGCAACCTGTAAAACACTGTACTTATTAACACTGTCATGCGATTTGAATCTTGGTAGGGGCAGCCAGAATTTTAAAAGCTAGTTCTGAGTTCTTCTTGTTCTTCTTGTTATTGTGCTTGAATGTTTTTTCTCACCACATCAAACAAGACCTTATTTCATTGATAATTGGATTGTTTATTAAACTTGTCATATTAAAGTGTATTAAAAGGAATCAGCCGATGTTTACATCTGGGTCACCACTTGACACAGTCACAACTCGATTAACAGAAATTGTTTCTGCTGGCGGCTCCCTGGAAACTTGAGCCTCTGTTGAGGCTTTATTTAGCAGAAAAAATGTCTAATATCCATCTCTGGTCAGCATAACACAAGGGTCAACCAATTCAGATTAGGTCAGCCAATAAAAACACATTCTTCATGCAACCCTTCCCTCTGGTTGGTCTTGGTGTAATGAAGTCATTTCTTTAGGTGGCTCATTAAGTTACAGTTCTAATGAATTTATTTTATTGTTAAATTATCCAGGGCTAGCGAAAAACATTTGGGGCTAAAGCACCAGATGCCCAGGCAAGGTGGCGCCACTGGCACCACCAAGAAGAATGAATAAACTCATAGAGAAGGGATGAAGACAAATTACTTAACTTAATTAACAAAGCTACTATTGGCTGGAATTTGATAATGCACATCTAAGATGTAAATAAAAAAAATGGATTGTAATGAAATGTTTTACAAATGCCAAAACAGCTTGAAGGGAGAATTATCTGAAACAAGCGTCCAGTCATTATTTCTAGATCTTTACATGCCAACTTTTTTTAAACCTTTCACATATTAATACAAAGCTATACTCAGATATAAATGTTAGAAACACTGCCAATGTTTCCCATCTTTCGTTCGTCGTTCATACATTATTTCAACAGTACACCTGCACTTTGCTTAATTTACTTTCAAGCAGTGCGGTTTAATGTTGCCACTTTAATTTGTTACCTGTTGTTCTGTTGTCTCCCATGTACCAAAATAAATTCCTCACACACACACACTTGGCAAAAAAGCTCATTCTGGCAATTAAGTTCATTCTGATACATAATAGTTTTTCCATGAGCATCGTTTCTGTGCCTCCTCCTCGTTATTTCTCTTTGTCTGAAGCAAATTTGATATACTGTGAGTGTAAAATGTAGCATCTTGCTGTGGCTGTGGCTGCGGCGTGTGCATGTGTGACAGTGTTACTGTCAGAATAAATGCATGCTCAGCAGCTCCACTCGACTCTGTTCCACTGTTTACCAGAGTTCAGCTGCACTTTCTGGCCCAAGCCTCTCAGTTTGAGTCCCAGTGGACATCTCCCATGATCCTGCTAATGGCTCTGCGTTCACACACAATTCTAGCTTAATATTCGACCTGGACTTACTGTAATGAGAAAATAGTTTTATGGCATTGATGCAGCACTTACTTGAAGCTCAGTGTTTGACCTCAGTCAGGTGACCCTGTGTTTTCCCTCATCTCATCCAGGCTGAGATTCTGAGCGTCCTGAGCCACAAAAATATCATTCAGTTCTACGGAGCCATTCTGGAGGCACCGAACTATGGAATTGTCACAGGTAAGTTTTTCTCGGTTTTTCAACAGCCCATTTAAGGTGCTCCTGCTCACACCTAAGCCCAGATGTATCATTTGGCTCTCACAGACCATTCCCTGCATTGTAGAGAGAGTAACTGTTACGATGCTTTCTGCATAGAGGCCCATTATTCAGCGATAATAAACAACAAAATGCTTTGGCAGAAATGTCACTGTGATTGGCAGTGTTTGTGAAGTTAGAATTATTTTGGTAAAGGATAGAGATGATGCAGAGAGGATGACCAAACCTGAAACTTAACCGCTTGAATATCCCTGCAATATATGTGTTTATTTATCTTGAGTGTGTTTGTGTTTTGCTCAAAAAAATTGTCAATTTAACCCAAAAATAACCTTCACTTTTGGTCTCTATCGAAGGTCTCCTTCTTTTGTCTTTAATTTTTTTGTGGAAGCTCTTATTTCCTGTAAAGCATCACAAATGTTGCACAAAAGTCCCATTGGCGCACATGGTTTTTGTTGTCGCATGAAAATTCGGACCAAAATTTCAGATCAGTGTGATCAGAGGCATTTAGTATTCTGGCCTTTCTTTTCTTACACCCAAAGCACACAGATGGTGGAATTGCTCCTGAAGAGAGGAAGCTGAATCTAATTTCTTAAACTCCATAAATTCCTTTTAAAAGCATGAATAAGAAATAGAATACCTGATACACATAAGAATTTTCTCCCAGGATGGTTTGACTTAATTAGTTTGATTCAATCAATGCTTTTTGAATTACAGCCTTCTTACTCCCTTGTTCATGGCATTATGGGATGCCGTGTGTCTGTTGAAAAAGCATCGTTCATCATTTTAAGTGATTAACACAAATGATATCGTAAAAGATGCCAAGGATCAAAATAAAGCAGTGAAGACTGTTCATTTTGAGCGCGTCGCCCCAGTCTTTGGACGTTCTTTCTTCCATTGTTTACTTCTGTGTGCATCTAACCAAATGAAAAGCAGTCAAGGAAAAACGTGCAAAGACATGTGATGAATTATTGGCCTGTGTGATGTCACATGACTGTATTTTCAACTAGTGTGGACCAGAGCGCTCGAAGTGGTGGGAATGACGATTAAAACGGCAAACGATTGCAACAATGTATCAGTTGTTCTTCTTGGTTTGGACCAAATTAAACTTACTAGAGGTGACAAAACAGCTGGGGATAAGAAGAGCAGCAAATATGATTACTTAGACATAATAAAATCCTTTGAAAGTAACATTGTTTGCAGTTGCAGAGTAGAAAAACACTAATAATGAGCCAGGGTCTGATCCAGAATAAGATGGGAATTGAGTTTAGAAAGACATTGAATTACTTATGGTAAGATTGCAGTTTATCCTGTACTACAGTAATGTCACAGCTCACCATCTCAAACATACATTCTACAGAACCCCTGTAGATGATGTGCTCACTACAGATGACAACAAATGTCCTCTTCCATGCACTGGCTCGTTCCCATGAAAAATGATCTTGTTCTTTTTTTCTGACAGAACATCGTGGAACTTAGATTTTGTATAACTAGCTGTGTTTATCATTTTGTTTGAGCATTATCAAGAGTGAAGGTGGAGCTACTGGGGGAGATGCTTGCAAGTGAAAAGCAGTATTTTAAAACAAAACAAAATATTGTAAGTCCATTAACTTTTGTAGAAGATTTATTGTTTATTCAGCTCTTAAATGTCAAAAGAACCACCACTTTTTGGTTTATTTAAATATACAGTTTTAGCGATTAGATTCAGGAAATTTAACACAGTTTTGTTTAGTGAGTATATGCTTTAGTTAGGGATGCCACAATCCTCAGTTTTATTCCCCTGTCCTTTGTGAGCCGCGGTTTGTTGGTTCCTCATTTGAATTTAAAAACGCCTGGAGAACTACTTGTTTACAGATGCGATCGCATTTCCTATCAATGCTCCTTAAATATCCAATCAGCGAGTGCTAAGGTAGAAGAAGGCGGGACTTTTCTTGTTTCATTCTAAGCGTGACCAAGGCGAAGCTCCCTCAGTCAGTTCTGTGAGGACGTTTTTTAACCCGGAGACATTTCAGCTTTTCTGTCAAATACGACAAAGATGAGAGAAGAACAGTAAACAAATATGTCACTTTTTTCAGATGTAAATATGTAAAAAGGCAACACATGAAACATGAGCGCTCATCTGTACCGTAATCACACAGCACCATCTACAAGTCACACACACAGCGAGAGAGACCACCTTTTTTGTCTCTTCATGGGTTCTATACAAAGGATGGTTAAAAAATGACCATCAGAATGAACCGAAAACCATGGTTAAAACCGGGGTACGTACCGAATCGTGAGCTTTGTGTCCCATTGCATCCATAATTTTAGTCAGGTCATTTGTATTGTTCTGTTAAATATTCAGCTGGGCATATTAAAGTGTTTTAAAGAGAGCAGACATTTCCCACCCATAACACGTAATGTATTCTAGTTATACTAGATCTCTGGAATGATTCTTGTGTTTCTCTTATAAATATTTGATTCTTTGCAAAAGATGTGTGTAAGTTCCATGGAGTGGGAGCCCAGGACACACACACACACGCACACCACGCACACACGCATACACACACAGGCTTACATAGTTTCTTGGGCATTTATGAAACATCCTGTTGTGATCTGTGTCTCCATGGATGGAATTGTGCTCATGAGTAAATAAATGCAAGCTAATGGTTTCTTGAAAGCCTGTCTCTGTCAGCCTGGTATTGAGTAAATGTAATTGTTGTACATGCTGGCTGATATCTTGTAATCCTCGCTGCTGGCGCCTGCTCCCTGGAGTGTGTCTGTCTGTGTGGTTGGGGAAACCCTGCCTGTGCTAAGCTGTGTTTGACTTCACTCGAGGTTTGGTGATAGATGATCTCATGTGTTCACTGACTCCACATGAGCCTAGAGGTATTGCTTCAGCCAGATCCTGGGTGAACTGATGCACATGAATACTAAAAAAAAAACTGTACTTTCATTAAAATAACTTATTTATATAACAGGAGCTGTCTCAGGAGCTGTACAAAGCCACATCTTTCAAGTACATCAGTCTATTGAACAGACCTGTGGTTATCCCCCGCCCCTCTTAGCAGATGCATCCTCAAAATATTTATTGTATTAGTATATACTGGACAACTCTAATTTTAGCAGATTGTAACATGGGTTTTCCCCTTTCAAATTGGGCACCGTCTGCCTTTGTCTTCCATGGAAGTGCATCAGAATAAGGGAAAATTGGCAATGGATGCACAGACGGGATATCAGCGTAGTTAAGATATTTAAAGGTTTCAATTGGTTGTATACAGTCAATGTCTATCACTCAAGAAACCACTCCTTTCATTTACCAAAAAATTTATATAACCTGAACAAATAAGTACAACACCTGTGATCGGTACTTACCGTAGACTGTTTAACACACCTGTTACTATTGTCACAGGTGAGTTTTTGGAAGTGTGTATTAATTTTCTTTCGCCAGGGTTTTCTGTTTTTGTGGATCCTTCTTTGGAAGCTCTCTCATTCAGAAGTAGATTCACATACTCCTGCACGAATATTATAAGCACATTTGCAACAGTGACAAACAGAAGTTCAGTAAAGTTTGCTGCAGATTCACAGATTTCTCTGCTTAATAGCTCGAGACCCAAATGCTCTTAATAGACAAATTGCATAAGAAAGTGATGCATCACTTTTCCCCACATCACAGTTCTGATGCTTACCCTATTAATGCTCAACCTGCAGCCCTTGTGTCTCAACCATGGTGTCGCTCCCTTTTTTTCTCAGTTTAACAAAAAACTGGTTTGTTCAGTAGACAATTAATAAAGTGATCAATAAACTTTTTATTTTCCATGCAGTAGTGAGATTTAGCAAAACATGTTCTTTAAAAAATTAAAATTTTTTTAATCATTAACTACCGTATTTTTCGCCATATAAGACGCATCGGCATATAAGACGCACCAATTTTAAATGAGGAAGATCTACAAAAAAAAAGATTCTGAACCAAATACTCTGGTAAAATATTTTATATCAACTGTGTAAAAGTTAACAGCAGTTTAAGAACAATTATATGCCAAACATATAACATGAACAGTCAGTAAAGTCACCGTTCAGATCGTTCCACGGATCAGGAGTCACAGATCGGATCTACCGTATTTTGGATCAGTAAAAAAAACAAGACGAACATACCGGTACGTTTTTTCTTTGCCCCCCACTCATCACTCTAAAGTCCACCATTCGTTATCACCATCACTGTTTCAGTGCAACATTGCCCCCACATTAGCAATACCGTAATATGACGTTAGCGCGCACTGCCGGGTGTACAAATATGGTCGAACGGCTCCGGAGCTAGGCCGAAGCCGCGGCCTCTGTTACGCCTCTCCTATGGCCATGAACGCCCTCCGCGGCACTCTGCATTTCGTTGTATAAGACACACAAACTTTTCCCCCTCAGTTTTGGGGAAGAAAAAGTGCGTCTTATACGATAATTACTTTTTAGTGTAAGTAACTACCAAAGTAGCTCCGCTCCTTTTTGAAAGTAATTAGCATAACATTGGCAAGGTGAAGGGAAGCAAATACAGATCTATCTATCTCAAATAAGGAGTCCAGGAACAGCAGTGATCTGGACACGGGAATCCCCCATCCCCCGCATGTGGCAGCTTGAACAAACTTCAATCTATTTCTGATCGCTTGTGCTTATATTTGATAGGAATTATTATCCAGAAGTGGAGGCACCACGGGATGATGGGCTAGTCCTTGTAAGCTCCACCCAAGTGCCATTTGTCTAAAAACCATTCTAATACATAGCATAGCACTTCCATCAATCTATACATGATAGACATTTAAAGTGAAAATAAACTAGGAAAAACACTTTTGTAGGATTTAGAGGTCCTTTTCAGTTCATATGTGTCTACAATGGGTACTTAAGACAATGCGGTCACTCAAATAATTGGGGTTATATTGTAATTTGAGTCGTTCAAAATCACTACCCTGATATTGATTTGATTAGAAATCATGTAGATCTCCAGGAACTTAAAGTTCTCTGGTTCAAAAGATGACGAAACGCATGTGGTCCCCTTTGTTTGCGTTACAGAATATGCCAGCCGAGGATCGCTGTATGAATATTTGTCCAGTGCTGACAGCGAGGAGATGGATATGGATCAAGTTATGACCTGGGCAATGGAAATTGCTAAAGGTATGTCTGTGTCTGAATAAATGTGTTTATGTAATTGGCTCAGGCTCGTTTCCTCGTCAGATAATGGCTGCTGTGTATGTGATTTGTGTCTTTGTAGGAATGCATTATTTACATGCAGAGGCCCCTCTGAAAGTCATTCACAGAGACTTGAAGTCAAGAAACGGTGCGTTGGGAGCTGTGCTTTGTGTAAAGAATGCAAAAATGCAGATTATATTCTAATTGCTTTTTTTATTGTTAGTGGTTTTAACCGCGGACAATGTTTTAAAGGTATGTATGACATTTACAATATTTCTCTACTCAGCTAGTCACAAGAACCCATTCAAATATACAGATACATGCATGATTGTCCCAAAAGTTATTCTAAATGAGAACTACTTTGTCATAAATTGGTGCTGTAGGGGTGTAACGATACACTCTGCTCACAATACAATACATACTTGGAATTTAAAACGTTCTGAGACCAGAAAGCCAAGAATGTTAGGGTTTAGCTTTATTTGCATGAGAGCGTTTGATGCCATCTAAATACTAAATGTGAGTATAATGCGGATAATTGTCTCCTGGTAAATATAACATAACACAAGAAGACAAGGTAAAGAAGTTTCAGAAGTAACAAGAATCATCCCAAGAAGCAAATGCACAGTCTCCTAGTAGCTCTACGATACATTACTATTTTGACAATTCTGTTTGTGTCGTGATGTATTGTTACACCCCTAGTGAGCAGTTTGATTCAGTTTGATTTGAAAGACAAACCCTGCAGAAGCCCGTTAGCAAATACAAAGATGTTAGTTAAAAGCTTTTACGTTTTTTCACAGAAGACATTTAACTTAATATTCAGTTAGAGGGAATCTCAGGGCTATGTCCTGAGCTGGATACTCTACACATAATTCCCACATGATGTCACAACATGATGGCATTTTCCTATGTAACTGTATGCCTGCTGTAACATAATTAATCATAAATAAGCCTAATCATAGCCCCTACCACGACTCATCGTTCTCCTGTATACCAAGTGTTTACAATCGCTGCAAGGAATCGCTGCTAAGTTTATCTCAAGGTTCTAGTTATAACTAGGGGTGTAACGATACACATTTCCCACGATACGATACATATCACGATATTTGTCCATGATGCCATATGTTTCACAAAAATATGATAGATATCAGACCTATTTTACTGAAACTGGGTAAATGTTTAGAAAACAGTTGAACTACAAAGCAAAGAACGCCAGAGTCTAGTTTTTTGTGTATCACCCAGGCCTCTAGGGGGCAGTGACAAAATTTGTAAATTCAGAAACATTAAAGAGCAAGCTGTTTTCATATACAGTTTTGTAAAGTGCCTTGTTTCTCACACTCTTAATCGATATCGCCTAGCTCCACGATATGTATTGTAACATTTGTCTATTGCGAGATATAGTGCAATGATATATTATTACTAAACATTTTTAC
>SRMA01026592.1:0-152301 GCA_007224835.1 Danionella cerebrum
ATATATATATAAATTTCTTCCAAGCATATTTATAAATACATTTATTCTTTGAAATTATTATTTATAATTTTAATATCATGAAGATGATCAGAGAGCTCTGGCAGTTCACGTAAAGTTTTAATGACAGTCCATCACTGTTTTAATTCCAGACGGTCTCCGAGAAAAAACTTTGCAAGAACTTCCAGAGCTCTCTGATCATCTTTATGCTTTTAAAGTTATAAATAATAGTTTAAAAGGATAAAATTAATTATTCTTTTAATAATAATATATATATATTCAAAACTAGGTTTGAATCTAAAGAGAATTAATCATGTTCATTATTTTATTTCAGCCTTCTATTTTAGAGCAAGATATTATGTATATCAGAAAATATTGGGATCTTGTAAAATATGATATTTTAAAAAAGCAATAAAATAGATAATACAATTTTTATGAGTGTAATTAAATGTGTACTTGATATCTGTACTATCACAAAAAGTGTTTTCATATATTTAAGGTAAATAAAATATAATTTCATTGCTACAAACGGAATGTTTATTCCACATATTTGAACATTTATTTTAATGATATTGTACTGTAAATACACCTACAATAAAGCTTTGCTATGTGTGATCGGACTGGTGTTGTGTCATGAGAAAGAAGCTTTGAGACATGGGTTTTATTTGGAGGTTGACTCCATTTATTATTTGAAAACAAGAACATTTCATGAATCATGGAAATCACGAGAGTTCGAAACAAGGCTTTAATGAAACCATCAGCTGGGCTCTAGAGAAACCCTTTAATATATTCGTCCAGTGCTTCCAGGCAGAGCAGGACCTCCAAAGAGACTCCTCTTCTCCTCACAACCTTCAGCAATGGACCTCCATTCATCAGTGAAGAGCACAGCCATTAACTCCTCCACCAAACAACCTTCAGTGATGGACCTTCGTTCATCAGTGAAGAGTCCAGCCATAAACTGCTCTACCAAACAGTTTCATGCTGCAGTCCCAGCATCCAAGACAATCTTGGAATCTCAGGAAATACTAGCAATGAAGCTGCTGCTGCAGCTGATGATGATGATGAACAGGTTGGAGTCTCCACCGTCAATCTCAAAGGAGAGAAGACAAACATTTAATTGCAGAACTGATTGCAGATCCATGATAGCAAATGTGTTTGTACTACACTGGTGTCTTCAACATCATTACTGTTTAAACTTTCTAACTTTACCTGTATTTAGCATTTGCTCTGATTTACTTGTTTCACCATCAGTATTACATTCAATCCACTGTTTAACAAGTTTTATTATTCAAACTCTAGCAATAAAAAACCCTAACATTTACATATGCACTGTTTTAACTGTACTACAGTGAAGTATTTTAAGGTTAACATTTCTTTGTAATTCTGATATTGCTGTAGAATATATATTCCCCACAAGTACAACTATAAGTTATATTTTACTTTAATATACGAGTATACTGTAATAAAAACTAAAGCAAACCACTGTTAAATACAGTTTATTGCTTCACTAGAACCAAGTTAATCTATAGTTCATTTGAGATTACTTAGAAATACAATATTGTACTGTATAAATCTGAAATTTCTAAATTAAACAAATACAGTAATTACATTATATGATTACAGCATTTTTAACATGTTGCTTTAATTGTTAAAAACGAAAGTTATTTATCTTTTTATTAAAGTCCCGTCCGTTCGTTAGGTTAGGAGGTTCTTGGTCATTATTTACACAGAATTTATCATGAATACTGACCAGAGACAGACGCGCGGGTTTCCTGCTGGAGCTGCCCGTGCAACAGGTTAGGAACTGGGGTTGGATCAGTCGAAGCTCCCGCTGAACGCGACTGCGGTCCAAACTGAAGCTCCTGTGGAAATGTTGGTGAACTACGCCGAGCAGGGTACATCTCTGGAGGATTCTAAGCTCCTAGCCACAGCCCTGAACACGTCTTTGATGTTTTGGAGCATTTCAAAGCTTAGTGATGCAGTTCATCAACAAAATATTTTTGTAACAAAATATACAAACACTTTTTGTACAGTCCTTTCAAAGATGATTTTTGCATTAAAAGAAACAATGCATTATTAATGTTATTTACACAAATGATTTTAATTGTTTTCAAACGTGATCTATACAGAGATAAGGTAATTAGTTTGTTCGCTAAACTAGGCGAGGCCATGTGATTGACAGCTACGCTGAGCTGACTGATCGCTGTCGTCACTGGCAACGATCAAAATTAAGAGATATAATTACAAAATAAGTTTGTAACCAGCTGCAGGTTGTGGGGGAAAACCCACGCAATTACGGGGAGAACATGCAAACTCCTTCCAGGAAGGGCTCCGGCGAGCCTCGAACCAGCAACCTTCTGTGCTGCCCACATAGCTACCGTGCTATGTCTTGTCATATTTTTATCTATTATTTCTCTTCCTCCCTTGCTCTTTACTGCACACTGTGCACTGTTATGTGGTTAGGAAAATCCTTGTCCTAGCTTTGTCTTGTTCTGTGTCTTTTAACTCTTTTTATGTTTATGAAGCACTAGGTCCTGGAGAAACGTTATTTAATTTCTCCATGTTCAGCGCCAGCTATGTGGTTGAAATGACCATAAAGCATCTTGTATCTAAGAAAGTAGGAGACTTAAAGTAGAACTTGTTAAATTGGGAATTGAAGATGACATGTGATAAGCAAACAAATTCAAACGGTGATAAAACACACACAGAGTAAAAAACAGTGAGCTTAACGAGCTCAATCTTTCTAATCAAGCTCCTTCACTGTAGGTGGCGGTATGCACCATTAAAGTTGGTCGCAACCCGCCGTTAGACCAAAGGAGAAGACGTGGGAGAGGGAGTTTGTTTGGAAATGAACGTGGTTTACATTTATTATGACAATGATTCAAGCAGATCGAGAAGTAGAAAATGGCAGAGACAAAGAGAAGGAACGAGAGAAAGAGCAGCGCGGGATTAAGAGACCCATCATGCCCGCCGCCGTACCCGAGCCCATTCAAGAGGTAACGTTAACTAACGCCAGATTAACTACTATTTTCACTACCAATAATCAATTCGCAATGTATTTTGCAAAACGACAAAGTAACATTCAAAACGGCAAATAATGGAAATGCAATCGCGGGTGTTCTAACTTCATTTGAACTCATTTCGAATCAAACGCATCTGATCATTTTGCTACCATTTCCGCTCGGAATCAAATCATGTTGAGTTATACGTTTGCATTGTAATTTTACTACGTATAAAGAATTTGAACAATACAATTTACATATTAAGACTACTGTTGCACATGCTTTTGGAAACGTAAAATGTAAATCTAAAATAAATTGCCTTTTTGAATATGGCATTGTCGTTTTACAAAATGCATTCTGACTTGAATATTGCTACAGAAAAGCTTACATAGTGTGACACAGCAAGCATTACTTTATCTATTATTATTATTATTATTATTATTATTATTATTACAGTGTGCTCGTGCAAGTTCGAGAAGGGTCTGGCTGCGCGACTTGCACTCTCGGACTATTGGATAGCACACGACACGTGACATTCATTCTTTTTATTATTATTTTTTTACCTTTCACTCATTTGTTCTTTCACTAGCACAAACGCGTTAATAATAGAATAGGGGTACAAACAACTAATCCTAAATTGCGCACTTTGTTTTTTGCTCAAAGTTAAAATTAATTTGGCATAAGATTCATAACAGGTATTGTTGCATCTTTAAATAAAGTTTTTTGACACTTTGCATAAGTTAACGGTACTATATTTCTGGAAACAACACTTCTACGTTACACGTACCTTCTCTTCTATAACACGTTTTATCCTGGTAAACCTCTATCACCATAGCGCCCTCTACTGGTCTTTAATGTACTAGAATCACAAAACAGTATTATTCAATAAAGAAATTAATACGTGAATATTTAATAATTATCCACGATACCACAGGTATTGACAATTTAAAAAGATTCAAGTACAATAATTATTGACTCTTAACAGTTTTATATTTTAATATATAGGACCTCAGTTTCAATCACGAGGAACACGTTCATATTATAGAAGTCAACCACATGAGAGATACCCACCTGCTTATTCCTTTTTGGGGGTTCGGGGGTCTCCTGGATCTCCAGCGCACACTGGGTGAGAGTTGGGGGTACACAGAGTTGGGGGTCGCCAGTCCATCGCAGGGCAACATTCACTCACACATTCACACCTAAGAGTAATTTAGATTATTCGATTAATCTAACCGCATGTTTTTGGGATTGTGGGGGAAACCGGAGGAAACTCACGCACTGACAGGGAGAACATGCAAACTCCTTCCAGGAAGGTCATCAGCGAGCCGGCAACCTTCTAACTGGAAGGCCACAGTGCTTCCCTAAGGGAAACACTACAGCACAAAATTTTGAACATTTATTTTATTTTGTATATTAACAGTACAATTTTAAAGTTTGGTGTCCACTAGGGATGGGAACCAAAACCCGGTACTTTAGCCCAGGTGCCTATTTATTAAAGACCAATAAGCTCTGACGTTAACGGTTCTGCTATCAGTACTAGAAGAATAAAAAAAAATCATATTTATTGCTAAATTAACATTACCTTAAAGTTTGAGTTAGACAAGGCCATTTTCACATTGAGGTTACGGCGTCCGTGACATGTCATCTGGTGGAAACTAGTGGAAGAAACTACTACTACTTCATCTGTTTTTTTTTTAACTGACTAATAATTTTGGGATGGCACGGTGGTTGTGTAATTTTGTGGCCTTCCATTTAAAAGGCGTGTGTGCGTGCGCGTGCTTCATTCAATAATATGCGTTTCATTGTGCAAGATATCTTGAAATGTGAGCCATTGTCCACACCCACTTTTCAAACCACAATCAGATGTAAATTTTCACCAGTTAATGCCCAGTATTTACTACAGTAATTTGTTAATTTTACAACAATTAACCGTACTTTCATATATTTTTACCTGTTGAATTTAGCGGCCTCCTCTGTAAAACTAATAGTTTTTTTCACTGAACGTTCTGTGTTTTACATGTCTTTTTATTATTGTTTTTAAATACATTCTTTTTCTGTAGCATTTACTGGTTTTTACAATACTTTGCTGATCAACTGACACTTTTTTTTTATTTCTTTCTGTCATTTCAGCAAATTCAAGCCAACTTCATAATTGTGATCCACCCGGGTTCTAAAACTCTCCGGATTGGCCGAGCAACAGACACATTGCCATGTTCTGTTCCTCACTTGATCGCCCGGAAACATAAAAAACCTGGACAGGCTCGCCATGAGGACCAGAGTCTGCTAAGAGAGGGACTGAATGTGAGTTCATTGAAGACAAATAAGCACCGTTTGCCTTTGAAATTAGAATTCTAGCAGGATATGATTTAAACCTAGAAAATGCAAAGAAGCTCTGGAAAATCTGAGGTTAAGTGCTTCTTAGTGGCTTTAGATCTTGTTTTTTAGCTCCGTCCCAACCATCACGTGACTATTGCCTGCTCCCCAGCGTCTCACAGGAGACTCACTGAACGAATCAATGGGTGATATTTTATGCAATATTCCAGTTTTACGCATACGTTTAAATCGCATCTTTGGATTGAAACATGGCTACTGATATCTGTACACCAGCAACTGATGCCGGAGCTAAGGGACCGTCTGCAAAGTACCAAACCAAATATTCTTTAGACCAGAAAATGGTTCATAACTTCTTTAAGACCAAAGTCAAACCATTGCTCTCCAGCGGGTTATACTTTTTTTTTTTTATTTATTTAGGCGGCACTATGGCTCATTGGGTAGCACTATGGCCTTCCAGTATGACCTGTCGGTTCAAGGCTCCCAGAAGGAGTTTGCATGTTCTCCCTGTGCTTTCATAGGTTTCCTGAAAGAGAATAGGAATGGGTTTTCTGACGAGTTGGAAAATGAATGGAACCTTGTATCGACATATTTAAAAGAATTGATCATTAAGATTAAATTCCGATAGCCAGTAAGGTTACCAGTATGGGGAAACAGAAGAAGAGGATAAATCAGCGAGGGAGGATGAATGAGGTAAGGACAGCAGAGCAAGTGAAGGGGAGATTAAATAATGATATTTCTGTCTATTACCCTTATAATTAATGCTGTTGTTAAAAAAAACATCTTCAATGTGTTTGAAAACTGGAATAGTCTATTTAATTTCTAGCATTGAGAAAACAATTGCTGTTCATATTCTAAAAAGAAAAATCCTCCCCTTTCCAAACAGTACTTAATGTCAGAATTCCAACATTAAGCTAAATTTCGCCCAATCTGGTCTTAACATAATGTTACACAGTGTTTCCCCTAGGATCATGGCCTGGGGGGGGGGTGTTGTGGGTGGTGCGGCAAAACACTCACACAAACACTTAATAGTGTTTATATGTTTCTTTTAATTGCAGTATACCAATATATTATAATGTCTGAACAATTACTGTACAATAACTAAACAACTGTACACTGAACTAAACACTAAACATCAGATTTATTTTAATATGTTAATTATTCACAAAGTGTGCAGCTTTTGTCACTGCAGTGCATCTTTCTGGGCTTCTGAAAGAACATTTCCAGAGCATCTTGGTATGGATAGTCTGAAACTTGTGGCCCATTTATTGAGATCCGCATGCAGGCTGCAAGATGGTCCCCTTGCAGCCTATTGCGAATGTCTGTTTTGACCTGTAAATACATTAACTGTTAGGCTTTAAAAGTGATAACTGATAGTAACAACAGTAAAAATCAACTTAACATAGTGATAGTTTAAAGCAGGAAATGCCATTGTATAACTAACTAGCTAGCTATTAATTAAGCAATTTATTTATCAATTCGTTCATTCATGCTTGTGTGTATTTACTTACTTACCAAGATCAGTCTTGTACAGCCAGGGGGAGTATTTCCCCTCTGACAGCCAAGCTGGGTCAAAACCTGTCGCTCTGTGGTGGCTAGACTTTTGCTGCTTGTCAGGGGCAAGACATGCAGCACTTGGGCTCTTTTCTGTACTTTGATTCGGAGTAGGAAAGCTACACCGGCTGCTGCTCGCAGCAGAACACGTGTTGTCCTCGTCACCACCTTGGGAGCGTTTAAAGCGCGGTCTCTGTGTCCGCTGATGGGTGTGTGTGTGTGTGCGCGCATCGGAGCGGAACTCCGCGGTGCGCGCGCATCGGGGCGGAACTCCGCCGTGCGCGATACGGAGGACAATTGTAAACGCGCAAACGTTGAGACAGAAATTACATGCCATCGTATAAATAACATAATGCTATTTAGTTTAATAAAAGAAAAAAGCAAAGACCTGTTATATATAAATTACTTCTGTCGTTATTTGACGAAAATAAAATAAAATTAGCTTGACCTTCAAGGGGGGCGGGGGGTGCCGTTGGGGGGGCGGGGCGCCCCCCTAATATAATGGTAAGGGAAACACTGTTACATGTCTAATTCAACCCATGCTCTCTTTGGTTAAGAGATCAGGTTGTTTATTGTACATTTTAAATTAAGTTAAAGGTGAACAGAAGTGATTACTCTTTGTGAAAAGACGCATAAGTATTCTCTTCACCCGTCACACAAAAAAACTTGTCGGATCATTCTCGTTTATGTTTTCCAGAAAGAATATGATCATAATTTGCTCCATGAACGTCCACCTTACCAAAACCCAGGGCATGTGGGAAATGGACTGCACCAAACAGAGCTTCTTTAAATTCTTTAGATCACAAGGATATATGTAGAAAGAACGAACCAAAGGCCAGATGTTCCATTTGTTGAAATTAGGAACACATTACCCTCTTGGAGGTGGTAGTTGTCCAGCACCACCTCCTTCATGAATAACAGAAGCAGAAATCTCCTCCAGAGGCCGATGGATTATGCCTGCTGTGTGCATTTAGCAAGCTCTGGAACGTTCTGTAGTGACTAGTTTGTAGCTCTCTCTTTGGCACAACTGCCATGCGTTGTGAAGAAGGACTCGACCCCGTTGTTTGTAGATCATCAGTTTCTCCTTCAGAGATCCTTCACCACCACTCATCACCATCAGCCAGTTTCCAGATCATGGAGATTCACCCCAATCAGTTCTGATGATGTAAGAAATAGAAGACTTATCTGAGCAATATGTATTTCACCTTCACTTTTACAGTGACATTTATCTAGGGAGAATCTTCTTGTCATCTCTGGAACTATTAGCTGCATTTTTTTAAACTATTTTTGTGTTCTTACTCGGCTGTGTTTCTAGTTCGTCTTTCTTTCATTGTTTTTTCTTCCAAGACCCAAAATCAGTGCCCTTGGAAGTACAATATGTGTGATACAGCTAATGTTTTTCAAAGATCTAGCACACAAAGTGCTTGAAACAGTGAATGAGGTTTTGGAGACGTTCACCTTGCTTTCTGAACTTTTATTTGCTTTTTTCCTCAGTCAATTTTTGTTATAAAACATAAAAACTGTTTGTGATTTTATGAGATTTTTACTACTTGGAATTGTAGTTTTTGAACAATTTCATGATTTTGGTGGATTTATTGTCTACTGTTATTTATATATATATATATGGAGTTGTACTGAAACAATGAGGTCGAGACAAAAACTGTTTTTAAAGATAAAATTTTAAGCGCAAATTGTAAAGTATGAAAAAATAGGTTCGTATTACCAAACATTTGAAGCCAGTTGTTTTGCATCTAAATTCTTGGTTTTGTTGCGATGCATAAACTTGCGTAAATGAACTTCTGATGTGGACTGAAGTACAGCAGCGAGTGACCGAACTCTTCTTTTATTTGTCAGGGTACAGAGAGTAATGAGCAAAGACTGAATGGGATGAAGATGGTGGATCAGGTCATCTGGTCGAAGAAAATGTCTAATGGTGTGAGGAGGACGCCAGTGTCAGCTGAGCAGGTCTGTCAGTAGTCATGTGTGTGTCTGTCTGGGTACCGAGAGCCTCAGTGGAGACGCTAGATTTGTCTTGCTGCCTGCATGGCTAAAGAAAGGTCTCGCACTCAAATCACAAGATTTTTATTCCAGCCAGTTTTCACCGGGATCTGATGACGTATCAGGGAAGACAAAAATCCATTGCTGGAAAAACTTCAGTGTATTCAGGGAGTCAGCTTTGAGCACTTCCTGTTGCTGAACCATCGACCTGGGCAGAACCCCACTGCCCCCCAAGCATACCACTGCTCCCACAGGGTTCTTCTGTAGGCATCACTTGATCTGTTTCTCCCTGATGCGCCCATCCCTCAGCAACATGGTAAATCTGGACTCACCAGACAACAGGACCGTTGCCGCTCATCAATTACTTCAGTCCAATCTTTATTCCCCCCAGAAACCTGGAGCCTTTTTCCGCTTGGCATCAGTGATGAGTGGTTTTTTTAAGGCGACACAGCAGCTCAGTCCCAATCCCGTGAGGTTTCTTCACCTTGTGCATGCTCTTAATGCGTGCTAAACCGATTTTAGTGATTAACTCGACCGTTGTATAGATCGAAGTGCTTGAAAGGGTTTTGTCTTTAACGTAATGTGCTGTCGCTGACCTCTGAGCTTCCGTAGAAGGCACACTCACCCTTCAGCCCTTGCATTTGCCACAACACAAGGGAGTGGCAGAAGTGGTTTTAACATTAAATATGCGATTGATTGCCCTTTTTTTAATTCCATGTGTTCAACGTTCGAAGGTCACAGTCTGTTAAATTTATTCTCGTTTCGTACTTTTCACCATGTATCTACTTTCATCTGGGTCATGTGACCAGCGTTCTGTCACGTGATTGCTCGTTTCCCTGCTGTCTCTCCCTTCCCGTCTGGCTTCCTATTTAGTTTCATTACTCCTCAAGTGTTATTCTGTGTATATAGACGTGAACGAAGCCTAGTCAGTTGTTTGTTTAGTTTATTCCTCCTCCTTTAGTGAAGTCTTATGTTATTCAGGTTTTTCATTAGGGATCTTTCATGTTTCCTTTTGTGTTTATTTACTTGTTTTGTGATCAATAAATTTTGAATTCAAATAGTTTGTTTGCATTGAGTTTACATATGCAAAAAGTTTTTTAATCGTGCTTAATTGCAAAAAATGTGTAATTAATTCTTTGATTGACGGCACTAATATTAACTTTATTTTATTTCTCAAATATCCCTTTGTTTGTCTCCTATTTCAGAGTTTCTTAACCTTTTTGACACTGGGGCTCAATTTTCCCCGTACAACGTGATCATTTAAATAACTCGTTAATGTAAATTGATCCACATCTTGTTTGATTTGCGTTTAATAATTAAATCAAGTCATTTTATGGTTTATTTAAATACAATCTTGTGTCTTCGTGTTTAAAGTAGAATCTTTATCTTCGTATAAATTTAACTTTGAAGAGGGACTGGCATGTCTTCTGAGACTGCTTTCTTCACACTTGGAATCAGGATCTCCCGTTTATTCTATAAAAAGTAGCGTCAGAGAACAATTACCAGACTAGAATGTCAACGGCACTCTCTGCTGCGAGTCAGAGGACCGAAAATAAAAAATATTCGGTCTCCTGTTAGACTCCAAGACAAGTTGGAGTCCAAGAAACAACGTGGTCGTGCAGCTGTCTAACGGCTCTTTTATTAAACTCCGTATTGGAGCGAGGACAGCACGAACGTAACTGCGAGGCCGGCTGAACTCATCTGAACCAAAACAACAATATCCCCATAACGTAAGTTTGGACTGAAATAGACCGTTTTAAAGTTAACGTTATTAACAGAGAGAACATTGGTACGTCTTACCATCAATTGGATCTCTCTGCTTTTGCCCGGGAAACTGCAGCAGCGCGAGACGTGGTGCGTCAGCAATCATTGACGCTCGCAAAGAGTACACCCAATCTTCCAAATTAATTTTATTATTAATATCATTTATTATTTGTTTTTAAAGTCATCTGATGGATTTGAATGTGGTTTAAAAGGTAAAAAACTAAACATGAATTGAGGCAAAGAGCCACATTCTTATTTGGGCGAGGCTCTATTGGCGCATACCACAACACCTGACTGACGCCTCACTGCTACCAAGTGCTAGGAAGCGCCATTCAGGTCCCGCGGCACACAGGTTCAGAACAGATTTTTATTTTCGCGGCCCACTAGTTGGCGCTCGCAGACCGAGATTGGGCCGCGGCCCCATGGTTAAGAATCACTGTCCTATTTGATGTTTACCTCAAATTTCTCATCCACACAATCAATGGTTTATAAAGGAAAATCGTGAAGATATACAGGAATGACTTTTGCATATCACCAATATCAGATTATTTCTGAGGTGATGTTAAGAATATTTAAAACTTTGGCCAATCAGAATAGTGCTTCTGAAACGGACCATTCAATGCATCAATGACTAGAGCAGGGAAAAACAAGAAGTTTAGTTTGATTTGTTGGTAACTATGCATGAGGGATTTCATGAAGCCATATATAAAACTGAATGTGAAAATATATATATGCATGCTGTAGGTTCTCTTAGTGTGACACTACTAAGAGGCTGTTTGTGTGTTTCCAGGCAAGACTATATAACAGGCAGGTCCGTCCCGCTGTCCTAGACTCAAACTCTAGAGTCAGCTGGACGAATACCAGTCACCAGCCTGAGTATCTGGTGGGAGAAGAGGTGAGGACAACCTTTGCTCTTCTGGATTTCTAAAGCAGTAAAGTTTCTTCAGTACCTACAGTGGGGAAAATAAGTATTGAACACGTCAACATTTAAATCTGTTTTCTCCGGAGGTGATTTAGGCAGTTGATAAGTCTGAGATTTAATGTTGCTCGCTGCTCAAAGGTATGCTTCGTGCGGCGGATCGCTACAGCATCTTTTCATCGGAGTAAATGTAATATAATTTAAAGGGTTTTGAGAGCACAAAGCTAAAAACGCTAGGGTCTAGTTTGATTTGTATGAGAGCATTTGATACCATCCACTAGGGGGCAGGTTTAATGTTTGCATGAAGTCAAGTAATGGAAAGAGCCAATTTTATAATCTTCCTCATTTAATGTGAATAAAGGAAAAATAGTCTCCTAGTAAATATTACATAAAACAAGAAGAGAAGGTAAAGAAGTTTCAGAATTACTCCACTTCAGCTCCTAGACGATATCTCCCAGTAGCTCCACGACATGTACTGTGACCGTTTTGTGCTGCGATGGGCTGCTGAATGCAATGTGAACCATGCTTTATGTTTCATACCTTTTTTTAACATGTCTGCACTGCACGTTTTAGGTTAAAACTGATTTCTGCCTCTGTCGCTCAGGCGCTGTACCTGAAGCCGTCAGAAGGTTACAGTGTGCACTGGCCAATCTGCAGGGGTCGTCTGAATATTCAGAGTGGTGCTGGTGGATCTCTGACTGCTGTCCTCGCACACCTCGAGCACATTTGGTCTCACTCCATCCACAAACTCCTACAGATCCCTCTCAAGGACCTGAAGGTAACCAAGCATCTCATTTAGCCTCTTTGTGTTACGGTTGCTTTGAAATCAAGATAATTTGGACAGCACGGTGGCGCAGTGGGTAGAACTGCAGTCTGTCAGTACGAAGGTCGCTGGTTCAATGCCCTGGAGAAGAGAGGGTACTCCGTTTTCCCCCGCAATCCCAAAAACATGCGTCAGGTTCGTGAGTGAATGTGTGTGTCGGCATGTGATGGATGTGTGTCCCATTCAGGACGTACCCTCAAAAGTTGGTGGTGGAAGGGTGAATGTTCATGCATCTCTTGGTTTTGTAGAGAACAAGAAGAATATTACAAGTGGTGGATCAGAGTAAAAACAATACCTCTGTCGATTTAGATAATAATCTCGATACAAACATAAAAGACTTTAAAAGTTTGAACTACATTTTTATTGTGAGAAAAGGCCAAACACTCGTCAGACGGCTCAATTCAGGGAGAAAACAGATGAACGCATTCCAGTAAAAACAAATACATTGATAGCAGCACCAATAAAAATATTAACAGAAGAATATTTTGAATTCTTTAAGAATATTAAAGATTCGTATAGTTTTAAGAATATTTTGTAATATGCAAAAACAGAATAGAAATTAACTCAGTGTTCAAACTCAGAAAAAAGCACCAAAGATCCGTGCGTTTATGGAGACTGTGTTCGTGGAAGAGGACGCACGCACACGTCAAAGATCATTTTGAAAAGAATTATTTGGTTATTGAAGTCTCCAACAAGAGGCTGAAATGAAACGCATCCCAAGGTCAAAAACACTTGAATTCTCTTTTAATACGCGTTTATTTTCTTGCTGTAGCTGTTTATTGATTTTTCGTTTGAACCGAAAGAACAGTGGGGGAGAGTGACAGGACATGAGGAGGAGAGAGAATGGGGCGGGATGGGAAAGACGACAGCTGCACATGTGGAGAGACGTGACCCATTGGTGGTGGGAGGGGTCTATATCGAGTGACCGTTTCGATCGCAAGAAAGAACTCAACTCAGAGTCTAGAACTCGACACGCGGAGCACTTTCACTTATTGTTCGTGCTGCTCCCGGTCGAGTTTATTTTGTAACTTTCTTCAGAGTAATCACAGATGCGTTAGAAAGCCACATGGAAGCGCCTCGGCTTGTTCGCCATTTGACGACTAAAGCTTTGAAGTGGGAGCTGTAAGAGCGCTGATGCCATGCGCTTCGTCCCTTTATTATTTTATTTTACTCTCATTTTGCTTGAAGGCTTTTATGGAACAAAAATAAGTAAAAGTAAAAAGGCAAAAGTATATAATACTTAAAAAGTTAAAAAGAAATGACATATTACTATAGGCAATTGAAGAACTAAAGTACGGGTTTATGTCTCAATTGGTATCCGCTTGGTCCATTTTGGCACATATACGCTTTGCACAGGCCGCTAGCACCACCCGCTGGTGAGGACATCTAACAGCAGATGGCGATCTTCTACCGGTACTCTATTGCTTTTCCTACAGTTCCCGTATGTGAACTGTCGAATTTGAACCACTGAATTTTTGTAGACTAAGTTGTAAAGTAAAATAAAATCAACCGAAAATTGTCTGACGAATGTTATTGTTGGAATTATTAAACAAACTGAATATTTTGGCAATGGACTTTGTGAGGTGAATATTAATTATTGAATTTTTAAGAATGTAATAGTTTCGATTCTACTTAAATATAGAACCATGTTAAAATGCAACCCCTGCAAATGCAATGCATCAAAATGTAAGCACTGTCAATTGAAATGCATTTTTCCCAGTTGTGTAATTCAACAAGCTTTTTATTTCAAACACCTTTGGCATTGTTTTTGTTCCATAGCTTTCCTCACCACTGATTACTGTTAGTTAAACGGTTGGTGACGGCAGTGTGTGGTGTAATTGTTTATTGAAAGAGTGGATCAGCTGACGAGTCTGCCGACGTTTACATCACCAGATATCACGCTTCAACATGCACCGCACCTCGTCATGAACGTTACTGATCTCTTATGAGTAGATTTAGACAATTTTCAGCCGTGGTGGAGTTGTCTGGACCAAAGTTTGGTTCGAGACGACCAAAAGGCAACAGAAGCACTCCTTACAGCCGAGGAATAACTTCTCCGCTCATAATCCGTCCTCCATCCACTTCATCTAGAATATGAGGATCCTTCTGTTTCAATGTCCCTGACCTTTTTTTAGCCAATATTTAGACTCCCAGAAAAGTGTTGTGCTGTTGCGGTGAAGTTAATAATGGTTTGGTAAAGTGACGGATATTTCACTAACCGCATTGTTTTCCACAGTATTACCGATGCATCCTCTTAGTTCCGGACATCTATAACCGGCAGCATGTGAAGGGTGTGGTCGACATGCTGCTTATCAAGATGGGTTTCTCAGGTGAGGCACTTTTCACACTTCTCACGCGGTGTTTTCCGTGTCCTTTACCATCTTGCTTTCAGAATTGTATTGCAGCACACTGAGGAATTTTCTTTTTTATGGTGATTTTTTTTTTCTCTGCTCTCTCTCTCTCTCTCTGCGCGAGTGCGAGTGTAATTAAGAGCGAAAGCACGAGCGATCGAGTTCTGAGTGTTTGTTTTATACTAATTTTTCTTCACTTTTTCTTTAGTAACAGTGGATATTTGAGTTCTTGTGTGTGTGAGGAGTGTGTGTTTCACGGGTGAGGTGTGTGTGTGGGTGCTGCGGGGAGCAGCAGGTGTGCTTGTATTCACCGGTGGTTACCGGAGATCCGCGTGCGATGGCGACGGACCTGACTCGCCTGACGCGGAAACACAGGGTGAAGGTTTCCGCGAGCTTCCCGTATTCGGTGGAGGATGTGGCGCTTGTGGTGGGGGCTATAGTGGGGTACGGGAGCATTAGATCGGCGGCGCGGATGAACAGCGGCGTCGTTATATTTGTTAGTTCTGAGGAAAAGGTGAACGCGCTGATATAAGCGGGGATCACCGTTAACGAGCACCGTTCCGGTTCACCTGCTTTCTAGCCACGCGAAGAAGGTGACTCTGTCCAATGTGCCCCCGTTCATCAGTGACGAGTTCCTAATCAGGGAGCTTTCTCGTCACGGAAAAATTGTTTCCCCTGTTAAGAAGGTTCTCTCGGGATGCCGGTCCCCGCTCCAGAAACACGTGGTTTCTCACCGTCGTCAGTTATATATGATCCCCAATAACCAGCAGGAAATCAACGTACAGTTCCACGTAAAGGTCGAGGGTTTTGATTACATCCTGTACGCTAGCTCAGACATGATGAGGTGCTTCGGATGCGGGAAGGATGGTCACATGGTCCGAGCGTGCCCTGAGAAAGCCTCATCCAGCGAGAAGGACCTTGCTGAGGGCCCCAGTTAGCAGGGGAGAGCTGGTTCTGAGGAAACTACTGAGGCTTAGGGTGAAGTGAGAGAGGAGCAGGGGAACACTCAGGCTGAGGAGGGAGAAGCTGAGGTGAAAGAGGTCCCTGTCAATCCTCCTAACACAGAGAGCTCAGGGGCCGCTGCTGCGGGGAACACTGGAGAGAGCATCGGCATCCCTGAGGTGGAACTGAGCTCCTGGATGGATGCTCAGATGAAGACAGGCACATTAGAAAACACAGCAGTAACCATAGAAGCCAGGCAGGATGAAGGTACTGCGAAAACAGTTCTCAGCCAGGTGGGGGTGAAGAGAAAGGCTGGAGCAACGGAGACTAAAGTTTTAATAAAGAAAAATAACACTGGAGATGATGAGGAGGAGGTGATAGAGACGGCGGTTGAGCAGGAGAACAGTGAAAGGGAGGAAGCTCCTGTAGATACAACCCCCCCAGCAGCAGCTGTGAAGTAGGGAACTGTATACCCAGCTCAAGACGTTATAGAGTTCCTAAATGTTAATTTTAATCAGAAAGACCAGGATAAAAAGGTCAGAGCAGAGTTTCCGGACGTGAAGGGGTTCTGTGACTCAGTCCGGACATATCTGAAAATAAAGGATCAGTGTCCCTTCAGCGAGACTCATGGCTTCAGGCTCAGAAATCTGCTGCGGAAACTGAAGGAGGAGAACAGTGACCTAAAATGAAGCGAGAAAACCCTCGAGCCCTCCCTCTTTACATGTTGTATTGCCTTTATATTGTTTTATCCTTCTCCTTTTAACCATCAACGGCGCGTGAGAGCTCGTACACCAGTGCTCTTTTTTTGCCTGAGCCGAGCAAAGGCTGTGGATGTGCTGTTCCTCCAAGAAACTCACAGCGACATGAGGAACGCACTGGACTGGAGCAGAGAATGGCCAGGGCAGGTGCTGCTCAGTCACCAGCAGAATAGCAGCGCTGGGGTGGGCCTGCTGCTCTCCCCCAGGTTCCAGAATTGTATTGCAGCACACTAAGGAATTTTCTTTCATGGTGATTTCTCTCTCTCGCTCTCTCTCTCTCTTTCTCTCTCTCTCTCTCTCTCTCTCTTTCTCTCTCTCTCTCTCTCTCTCTCTCGCTCTCGCTCTCGCTTCCAGAATTGTATTGCATCATTGTTTCCTTTTTCTCTCTTGCAGCTGTGGTCGTGCATCAGGAGTCAGTGTGCGCCACGTTTGGCAGTGGGCTCAGCAGTGCTTGTGTGGTGGATGTTGGCGACCAGAAAACCAGTGTGTGCTGTGTCGAGGATGGTGTCTCACACCGAAACTCCAGGTACCAGAAAACAACACAATCCTTTTGGCTTGGACCATTTTATTGGTTCGCTCACAGCACTACATATAATTCTATTACTACGTTTGAATCGGAGCGGTTAGCAGATGACGGTAAAGTTTCCAGCAGCTTTGACCCTGGTCAACGACTTCTTGCTCTGGAGGCTGGAGCACTCATTTCTGAATTAAGGGCTTTGCCTCTTCATTAAATTACGTAAAATCAATATTAATTTCCACAGGATCACAATTTGTGTTTTTTTCTGATTTGTGTTGCTTTCTATGTTCGGCAGGTTGTGTCTGGCATACGGTGGGTCAGATGTGACGCGGTGTTTCTTCTGGCTGATGCAGAGAGCTGGTTTCCCATATAGAGACTGTCAGCTCACTAACAGACTGGACTGTTTGCTCCTGCAGCAGCTCAAAGAGTCCTTCTGTCATCTCGATCAGGTCCGTCTCTCTCAGGGATGTTATTAAATCACTTTGTTTTTTTAGAACCGATAGCTTCCTCCCTCTTGTAACTGATAAGTTGAGAGCGCCAGGGTGGGCCGATTGTCAAGTAATTTTGGCATTGACGATGTGAAGCTTTGCAATGGACATGACCTCATCCCAGTCAGTAACTTAGATTTGTTAACAGACCCAACGTTTCCGAGAGCATTGATGCCTAATAAAGATTGCTAACCAAACCAGCATTGCACAAAACACCTGAAAGAAAAACCACGCTTTCAAATCCCTGCAATATTTGGATGAAATAGATCCGAACTCTTAATTTACTTTATCTCACGCAAACAGCACGAGAGCATACATCGCACTGAACTGTGTGTAGTGGATTCATTCGCTTCGAAGGGATGAGACTTACACAGAACTCTTTGATGCACTTTGGGCTTTATTTATGTCCCTTTCCAGCCGGCTGACGCAGAAAGCTCTTAATTCTCATTTGAACAACTTAATTTGGCTTTTGACGGGTGGCCATTACCAAGCATTGGTATAAAAATATTAATAAACCAAATATTCACGTTTTCCTACAGATAAATATAATTATTACATTTATTTTAATAATGATTTCAATGTTGGACATGTTCAGTGCGCCCTTGTAAACAAAGTTTTCTGGTTTCTTATTAGAATACCTCTTGTATGTGATTATTATTAGTTTCTCGTGTGAAAAGACAGATGTCAGGGAATAAAACACACGTCCGCGATCAAATATCCAATCAATGATCTGCTCCTTTGTGTAAACATCCAATCAGAGAGGGCTAAAGTTAGAGGAGGGCGGGGCTTTGCTTGTTCCTCACAGGCAGAGATTACAGTCAGCAGGAGGGTAATTGTGGTGCAGTGGTCTCAGATAAACTCGCTATAAAGCATTGTTTTGTGTGGCAAAGTCCACACTTTGGGCCGTGAGAGATGACCCACACACTTGTTTTGCAGGACATTTCTGGGCTGCAGGATCATGAGTTCCGTACACGTTTCCCAGAGTCCCCTGTGTTGCTGTATCAGTTACGGCTTGGGGACGAGAAGCTCCAGGTAGAGATTTCCATTTTTATTATTATTGTTTGCAAAAGTTTAACAAATTATTCAAATTACGGTGCTCACAATGTGATGAGTACCTCGATATTATGTCTACGATACAATATTTTACAACACTACTTTTAACAAACTATTGTTTATATTACGAACAAACAAACAATGGAAAAATGGCTAGTTCAGAAGCTAAGAGGGCTAGGGTCTAGTTCGATTTGGATGAGCGCATTTGATACCCCTCATCCACTAGGGGGCAGTGTTATTGTTAGTCTTTTTTTAGTAATGGAAAAAGCTAATTTTATAATCCTTCACATGAAGAGAAGGTAAAGAAGTTTCAGAAGTGACTAGAATCACTCCTAGACGATATCTCCCAGTAGCTCCACGACATGTACTGTGACCGTTTTGTGTTGCGATATATTGTGCCAGCCCTACTTTTAATCAGTTTAATCCCGTGCTGTTGAACTTTTTTGAAGGACAATTTACCATTGTTGGGGTGTGCTTTGCAGGCTCCCATGGCTCTCTTCTACCCAGCGGCGTTTGGTATTGTGGGTCAGAAAATGACTCGATTGCTGCATCGATCTGAAGGAGATCCTGAGGATCCACACGACGAGCACTTTCTTCTCAGCACACAGAGCAAACAAGACCAGGCACGTGTGATCTATGCATTAATAGATGCTTGTTACTCCACCCCTCAGACTCAGCAGGAGGGATTCGTTCCTCAAACACAGCAAAAGGGGTGTGGTCACCTGTGCGTTAATGAGATGCAGGGAGTGGGGTTTAATGCCGTAAAGTTAGGCGTGCATAACTGATTCCCCTGACTGAGAGAGTTTGTGCTTCAGGGAGTAGAGTAAAAGAGGAGGATTGCCTTTGAGCGTTGATTGTTGTCTCTGGTGATCATTGTTAAGAGTGGGAGCACATAAAAACAGCTGCAGATATTGTGGTACAGCAACAAAGTTGTAGTTTGTTTCATTTTGTTTTCTTGGTGGCTACAGCAAATCTCGAATGCCATTGCCGCCCTTTGAAAAGCAAAGAGCTTGTCTGCAACACTCTGAACAGCTGTTGCTCTCTGGAGCGCTGTCATTTGAACGCAGCTCTGTTGAGTGGAGTGTCTAATAACTGGATCCATCTCTCTACATCACGCAGTCATCGAAAGCCTCAGCGGAGCGTCGCTCCTTCTCCAAAGGGTCCGGGTATGAGGGGGAATCCAGCATGTGCGAGGTGTCAGAGAAAGGGCATCTCTCTCAAGATCTGGATTTGGGTCACAGTCAAGCAGAAGTCGATGTGGAAGAACGTGTTTTACTGTCCAGAAAAACAGCTGTAAACCAGTTCGAGGGAAAAGCGCTGGGCATCGATAAAGCCATCCTGCACAGCATTGACTCCTGTGGTAAGCGCCCACGATAAAGTTCTTTAACAATTTCAGTCCTTTGTTAGAAAGTAGATTGGAACCTCGAGATGCGAAATGTATCTCGAAGCAAGTTCTCCGCCTAAGCCTCTCTCAGAAGCAACAGTCACTTTTCACAGTGTTAATGTAATAAAACAGAATAAAACGAAAACATTACGGCACTCCTCACGAAACTTAACTTTCTCGAGATATTTCACAAAGTCAAGCGCAAGCGAAGGGATGAAGAGGGCGCCTCATACGCGCTACAGAACAGCACTTTCCACATTATTCATGTTATTTCTTTTAGGACACTTGTGTTGTGTATTTCACTTGATTGAAAACTGATTTAAAGAGTTTTTGGTGTGATGATGATCAGCACCTTTTACCATTGTCTGTCAAGTGGAGCGCCAGGACCCGGAAGCGCAGCGCGGCGTCAGACGTAACAAGCGGAAAGCAATGCAGAACGGTTTTTTTTTCGTATCTCGAGGTACCACTGTAATTGGTATTAAAGCAGCACTAAATTCTTTAAACTGAACAAAGTAGCTCCTCTATCCTAAAATGGATATTCATTTATTATTATTATTATTATTATTATTTTTTTAATAGTCTTCATCAACTCCCATCATAAAGGCAGCATTTGCTTCATCAACTCCCATCATAAAGGCAGCATTTGCAGTGATGATCCACACCTACATCTCCAAATAAAAGAGTGTCAGTGATGTAATGTGCTTTTCATGTGAGGCAAAAAAATGTTTTAGAGGTAAAAAAAAATAAATCGGCATATTGTTGTAAATGCTGCAATTTATAAAAAAATGAAATGAACTGGCGCCATGGGCAGCCGCCCTCTCTGTCCGTGCGGCCGAAAACCAATGTTCTGGGATGAAGGAGTTCAGAGCTGAGCTCATTTACTCAAAGAGCAATGAAAGTTTTATCCTTGCTCCGGCTCGTCTGCTTGATGTCCCCTGTCAACTCAGATGAGATTTCCCCTCCAACAATCATTGTGCCCCGGTCCCTGCAAACCCTCTGTTTCTCCCAACAGCTTCAGACGAGACCAAGCGCAAGATGTACAGTTGCATTCTGGTGGTTGGCGGTGGACTGCAGTTTCATGGAACTCAGCAGTTTCTGCAGCACCGTATCCTCAACAAGATGCCGCCGTCCTTCCGCTGCATGGTGGAGAATGTGGACGTCATCACTCGACCCAAGGTTTGGTTTCAGTCCCTTACGTCAAAAGTTTTAATGTATAGATATACAATGCATCCGGAAAGTATTCATAGCGCTTCACTTTTTCCTCATTTTTTATGTTACAGCCTTATTCCGAAATGGATTTTTTTCCTCAAAATTCTACTCACAATACCATGTAATGAATGTGACAAAAGATTTTTTGAAATTGTTGCAAATTTATTAAAAATACAAAAGCTAAATGTACACATGTACATTCACAGCCTTTGCTCAATACTTTGTTGAAGCACCTTTGGCAGCAATTACAGCCTCAAGTCTTTTTGAACATGAGGCCACCAGGTTGGCACACCCGTCTGGGGATTTTTGCCCATTCCTCTTTGCAGTAGCTCTCAAGCTCTATCAGGTTGGATGGGAAGCGATGGTGTACGGCTATTTTCAGATCTCTCCAGAGATGTTCAATAGGATTTAGGGCTGGGCCACTCAAGGACATTCACAGAGCTGCCGTGAAGCCACTCTATTGATATTTTGGCGGTGTGCTTTGGGTCATTGTTCTGCTGGAAGGTGAACCGTCGCCCCAGACTGATGTCAAGAGCCGTCTGAAGCAGGTTTTCATTCAGGATGTCTCTGTACATTGCTCCATTCATCTTTCCCTCTATCCTGACTAGTCTTCCAGTTCCTGCTGCTGAAAAACATCCCCACAGCATAATGCTTCCACCACCATGCTTCACTGTAGGGATGGTATTAGCCTGGTGATGAGCGTTTTCTCCAAACGTAACGCTTGGCATTCGCTCCAGAATTCAATTTTAGTCTTAGACCAGAGATATTTGTTTCTTGTGGTCTGAGAGTCCTTCAGATGCCCTTTGGCAAATTCCAGGTGGGCTGCTATGTGCCCTTTACTAAGGAGTGGCTTCTGTCTGGCCACTCTACCATACAGGCCTGATTGGTGGATTGCTGCCCAGATGGTTGTCCTTCTGTAAGGTTCTCCTCTCTCCACAGAAGAACGCTGGAGCTCAGACAGAGTGACCCTCGGGTTATTGATCACCTCCCTGACTAAGGCCCTTCTCCCCCGATCACTCAGCTTAGATTGCCGGCCAGCTCTAGGAAGAGTCCTGGTGGTTCCAAACATCTTCACTCACGGATGATGGAGGCCACTGTGCTCATTGGAACTTTCAAAGCAGCAGAATTATTTCTGTAACCTTCCCCAGCCTTGTGCCTCAAGACAATTCTGTCTCTGAGGTCTACAGACAATTCCTTTGTATTCATGCTTGGTTTGTGCTTTGACATGCACCTTATATAGACAGGTGTATGGCTTTTCAAATCATGTCCAATCAACTGAATCTACCACCGGTGAACTCCAATGAAGCTGCTGAAACATCTCAAGAATGATCAGTGGAAACAGAATGTACCTCAACTCTATTTAGAGCTTCATGACAAAGGCTTTGAATACTTATGTACATGTGATTTTTCAGCTTTTGTATTTTTAATAATTTTGCAACAATTTCAAATAATCTTTTTCCACATTGTCATTACGGGGTATTGAATTTAGAATTATAATTATAGAATTTTTTCAGGAAATAAATGAATTCATTTTTGAATAAGGTTGTAACATAAAAAATTGTGGAAAAAGTGAAGCGCTATGAAAACTCTCTGGATGCATTGTACGTATATGTATGTATGTATGTATATATATATATATATATATTTAACAGTGTTCGTAATAATAATAATAATATAGCAGTCACAGTTCAAAAGTTGGGAGTTTGAGTTTCGTTTGTTCTGTCAAAGCAGATGACCATGGACTTCCTGTTTTGGAAACTCATTCAGTGGAAGTCATTATTTAAATAATTTCCTTTGTAAAATGGAGACTCAAATATTGTGCGTGTGTGCGTGCGTGTGTGTGCGTAAGTAAAGCGTCTGCTTTCTTCCTCAGATTGGCACATCTGGTTTGCCCTTTGGTACACTGCACTGGATAAAAATGTCTTTGTTTTGCAAATTCTTGTAATCCCCATATGCATATAATCTTTATTATAATATTATTGCAAATGTCTCTCTTTCAGGAACAGGATGCAGCGGTTGTGGTGTGGAAGGGTGGTTCTCTTCTGGCCTGTCTAGACTCCACTCAGGAGCTGTGGATCCACCAGCAGGACTGGAAGCGATTTGGTGTAAGGATGCTCCGTGAGAGAGCAGCTTTCGTCTGGTGAATCTCTCCAGTGAAAGTGAGTGCACACAGAGTGAACGGGGCCTCTTCAAAGGAGCAATATGCACGTTTGCTTTCCCCTCCCACTGATGATCGTGTTCATGTCCCACTCGTAAAACACCTGGTTTCTCCCTCGCCCTTTTGCTTCAGACAATAGATATCTCGGATATCTAAACTGGTCCGATACGGGTTGCTATATCTTTTCAGACTGGTACCATTAAAGGAATTGTGGAAACTTTGTAAACCTCTTGAAAGGGGTTACCATTGACCACTCGGCACAAGGCTATGAAAATATCTCCAAGATGAAACATCATAGAGTAATTTGGACTTGAGTATGTTCTTTATAGTTACAGTTTACATTTGTATGGCATCACTGACAGCTCCCTAGCAACCAAACAGTTTACCCCATCAACCAAATTCATAGAACTATATGTATGGTGTATCTCCATCTCAGCTTAGGAAAAACATGAAGATATGTGGGTTGGTTTATTTTACTCAAACTGGCTTTTAAACGGCACTAGACACAAAACGCGCTCAAGCCGACATGAAAGTTTTGCACGCAAACATTACCCTTTACTACCCTTTTGTTAGAAAAATTTTGTAGGAATGCTTAAAATAAGACCAGGATGGTGAAAGATGGGTACAGGTCGAGCTGCAACCTCCAGACACCTTGAGAATCCAAGATGCAAGTGATAATCCTGCATCGACCTCTTGAGCCTGGGGTCAGAAGTGAGCCGTAATCCAGCCACCAGCAGGTCAAAGTGCATACACTTTTGCCCAGAGTCTTCCAAGAATCCAACCAACCAAAACCCATTGTAGTATTTTATTTTCAACACAATAGAGAATCAGACGGGTATGAATAAGAACCATCACCATTTAGTGAATCGTTGCTGCTCTGAATCTCCATCAACCGTTCACCAGAAATCAGCACTAGTGAAAACTACAAGCTTACTTTTATTCCTGTGGCATCAGATGTGTCCCACAGGGTTCGGCGTCGGGTCCATTCCCATTCCACATCTATACCCATATATAGAAAGCACTTCCGACGTTATGCTCTATTACAGATGTTTTTGAATGAGTCTGGGTTCCAAATATTGTTTTCTGGTGCGCGTGGAAGCTCCAGTGCAGTGGTGAAACATCAGGTCATTTCTGCCCAAAGGGGACACGTGTCAATCAAAGATATGAAAACTTTTTGAAATACACCTGTATGTATTCGTAAAACATAAAAAAAAAGCTTTTTTTTCCTCAGGTTTTTTAGATGTACACAAGACCTCCAAAGCATCCTTGCAGCCTTCAGTAATTTAACAGCTAGTTAAGTGTCCAGCGTTGCTCAGCTGAAGAATCAGATCGTCCTGGTCTTGGGGCAGAATGAACTTTCTGAATCCTCTGAATTCAGGACGGATGCTACTGATGCACTGCTTCTTCTTTTTCTTCTCCAGATCCAGATGAACAATCCAGAACTTTTCTAGGCTCTTTGGTTCTTGGGCAGCATTGCTGAGCAGATTCAAGCCCAGCATGTAGAGGTGTTCAGCTGAAGCTGAAACTGCAGGGTCCTTGAGATCTGGAGCCACTGGCCTTCGATCATCTGCAGATGGAAGCGATCACAGAGAAACTCATTAGTGTCCCCTCGACCCAGACCTGTTTCCTCAGAGAATTCCTAGTACAACTTTGTTGTTTCGTTAGTTTTAATTAAAGAGTGTCAACTACGTGTCCTGCCTCAGTGGTTTGAACTCTGTTTGCAATCGATGAGGCTGCAGACAGTTTCCTGTCAGAGCGTTTTTAATAACTATTCATCCTTTACCGCTAGGTGCGCTCTCGTGTTCCGCTGGTGTGTCGAGAGAAAGTATCACAGGGCACTGCCGAGTACATCAGGTATATCTTTCCTCAAGCACTCTGAATATCATTGAGTTCAGGAGTTACAAAACACCTCACAGGGTGCAAACCTGAGCTAGTGGAAGTGACCTGTACATGACCCCATCAAGCATTTCCGGTCATCACACACACGCACACATACACACGTCTGAACTGGTGAATAAATGTACGTCTTATTATTATTCTCCCCTTAACAGAACTATAGGACGAAATGGCAAAACTGAAAACTCTCTTCAATCTTTGCTGGATTAAATTATGCGTCAAAAGAGACCCATCTCAAAAAACTTGATTGCCTTTCAAACTGAGATTTGCATTCCTTAAAAATTCTTCATCATGTTTTTATAGAAGGTATTGCTAACTGTAACTTCAGTTCTTTCCAGTTACACCATCAAGACAAAAGGTCTTAACTGAGCTGCTTTATAATAATAATAATCTAAAAGGCAGGGATCTGTCTTCGTTATCGCCCCAAATAAGTCTTTAAAGCCATTTATCCTATCCTTTAAATTGTTTTATGGGGACGTTCACCCTCATAAGTTTTTTTTTAAATTTTCATAGATTCTGTTTTACTATAGCGAGTGCATTTAAAACTAATCAAATTCGAGACAATTGTAAGAAATTTAACTGTAAGTTCAAAAATGTTATTTGAACTCTTTCCATCATTTAATGTTTTCTTGTTCATGTTTATATGGTTACAGTTTTGGCTGGAAAAAGAATAGACCCTCGACAGGCAACAAGTTCACTGACTCGAGCCATCTAAGTTTTAGTCTTTGATGAGAATGATTTTAGTTTTAGTCACACTTTTTTCATTTAAAAATGTAATCGTTTTAATCGCCCAAATTCAAAATCATTTTAGTCACCAGAAAATAAAACACTTTAGTCTAGTTTTAGTCAATGTAAACTAATATTTACTTGATTAAAATTGTATTCTATAAGTTAATTTAACTCTTTAAACATAATAATTTGAAAAGCATTTTAAATGAAAGCTCCATTTTATTTACATTGTGACGTCAGTAAGCTCTTCATCAAAAATACAATGACACATATTTATGATCTACTAAGGATTAAGCAAAATAAAATGTTGACACAAAGGATTTGATCTTCCTTACTTTAAAAAAGTGAGCACGCCTCCGGTCAGGTGGTGTTCTCGACCAGACAAGGAAAACGAGCGCTGGAGGGTACTTTATATTTTGAATGAAATGTCTTGGACATGTAACTGTGCTCATTCACATCTGCATCCACTTGGTTAAGTAATGTATTACACAAACATGTTTCCTGTAAGATTTTCAGTCATATTTTACATACACACCTGCATTACGAGAAGAACGTTTTTCTCAAAGCGCTTTCGGGCCTCTCCAGCGCTGAGAACATACTGGTAGCTCATGCCATGACATAGATCAGGGAGGACATGACCCTGCACTTTTGAAAAGGCTGTATTAAGTTTCCTCCAGTATCTACTGCAAGTAATTACCATAAAAATTGATTTGAAATACACTCCATTTTTTGTTTGTTCGGTTTTGCTTCTCAGGGTTTTGATTAAGCTCTCAACATCTTTGCTTTTGCTTTGATCCTGAAAGTTACGTTTGTCTATCTGGCACAAACCTCCCATGGGGGCTGGGATAACAGTGGTTCGCCCTCATTGGCTAGTACGGTTTTGATTGGTATTAGCATAGCTTAACTAAAAGGTGTGTTCAACAGAATAAACACTCTTGCATTCCCTCTCACCCGTGCTCTCTCTGCTGTGTGTGATGACCAGGACTCTGTGGGCATTGTGGGTGTTTGTGTTGATCCAGCGAACCGGCCCTAGTTCAGCCAGACTTGTGCTGTCCCATACGTCGATTAAGACGCACACATGCTCCTGCAGCGCCTCGGCCAGCAGCAACACGGCCCGCTGAAACTCACTGTCCACCGGAGGATACAGGAGAAGCACATGCAAACACACTCTCCTCCCAGAGACAAATATCCTGCGCCGGAGATGAGCTGAGGACAGACACATGATGATTTTATTTTTATATTCGTCAGCAGTGAATTCAGACGAAATAAGAATAAAAACGGTTAAGGGATAAACATAAACAAACCCTTCTTGGGTTTGGGTCAGTATGCACACACAATTTGACTGTGAGGTCAGAGGTTAAACATTTGAGGAGGGTTTTCTCCAAGTTTCTATCTAACAGATAGTAAACCACCGTAGAAACAGAGATATAGTTCTATTCCTCGCGGTGTCAGGGCATAAAGGGAGAACATACTCCACCACTTCATCCACAGATTTTAAAACCTTTTTTCAGTAGAGAAAGTAATTCTTTAAGTAAATGTCATTAACTACTCTATGCCACTCGTGTATTCTGGGGGCCTCGGGAAGCAGCCAACACGCCTGACGTGATACAGAATCAGTATTGATCAGAAGAAACCATCTAGAAAATGTAAAGGCAAAGTGAGTCAGTCTCGGTTTCCAAAGTATTGAAAGTCTTGTAGTCACCCCTTTGTCCATCACACATTAGAATTCCAAATAAGTTATTCAAGAAAAAGCTTTCTATGCTGTCATCCTCTTGGTGGCGCAACCGGAAGCTCTAAGTAGGTATTTTTTGTTCATATGCGCCTCACACATATGCTTTGTTTATTTGATCCAGACAAAAGGATAGAAATGAACAAAGAGGATTTGAATCGGATGACTTGGGGTTTCTTCACATATTCTTGTTATTGTTAAAGGACTGATGCCAGAGGGAGGAGGACACAACAGACCACAAGAAACCTTAAGATAGACCATACTGTGAACCATTCCAGTGCAACTGTACACCTGCCATGGATCTTTTGCTCCTTTAACACCAGTACATCTCCTGGTGGCGAACCGATTGCTCTCTGTCACCCACTGCTGATGCCCTAGGTGTTATCTGACCCCCATCCCCCATGCTTCCTCCACACTTGTCTACCGGTTTGTCAGTGGATTCCCTCAGCTCCAGTACCATCTGACCCTTCTCTTGCTGGAATCCCAGGCAGTTCCGGCCAAAGATACCCACGTCTGGCACTTAAACCTTTACGTATGTTTAAGATATATTAAGCCTTTCCTTAACCCCTTTCTCCTTTTCAGGGTCACTGGGTTCCTGCACACTTCGGCTGTACTGGAACAGACAATGAACTTAGTGCTGTGTTGGTTGTTTTTCTATTTTAAACTTGCCTTGCCATGTTTGTTAGCTCAATGCTTAAGGCCTCTACACAACGGTTTGAATTTTTGGTCCAAAGTTTCGAGCGACAATGTCCTCAATCCAAAACCATAGATGCCAAAAAGAGCTAGAGTTTGGCAGATTGGTTCCATTTTTCACACGGAGAAGTTTTAATGAGCTTCCTGTGATCGGTCACCAACTGAATAAACCAGGATTTTTTCTATGTGGTCTTTGATTTCTTCTCAGTTGTCTTCTTCTTTCCTGTTTCTCCGTGTGGCATGAAGTGCCTCTGTTGTACCACAAACGCCATCTTCAGAGAGGGAGCGCCATTGCATTAATATTTCCTCGACGCAGACGAAGAGCCCTCAGCTGAGACGTGTAGCTTGGCGTGTAGAGTCTGTTAGATTATCATACCTGTGCTCAGGGACGCTTTACTGCTAAGAGAAACCATCATAATAAATTGTGGATTCTCAATAATTGTGCATTTTCAAGTGCACATCTGGTCAGAAAGTCTTTTCATATCACAATAAATCCACTGCAATCAACATAAAAACCAAATGTTTTTTTCTTGACTTACTCATGATGTAGCAGCAGAGTGCCAGGAAAACAGCTGCCAGGACACACCCAACACAAATGAGCAAAAGTGATCTGCCTGAAATGGAAAACATCAAGAAGTAGGTGCATTCTGTAACACCCAGAGGCCCATCAATTCAAAGAGCAGATACTCACTCGTACAGTCCACTTTATGATGAGCAGCGTGATCATTTGCTTCTTTACAGTTCACAAAGTGAGGCAGTATCTGTCAGTGTACAACAAAGAAACATTTCATCGTGAAGTGATGAGTCCCGCACAAGAACACAAATGAGAGTATCAATGAGTAAACGATTTTGCCAATGCTCTCAAAGCAGATTATTGCCTCCCAACTATTGACCCAGTTTGAACATGGCACTATTTTTCTGGTTAGTCACAGGTTAACCGCCAATACAACTTTCGGCATTTCAGTCATGTATTCAGCCGTTATTGTTAATAACTACAATCTTAGCATAAATAGGAAGCCGTCATTTCAATGCACTTGGTGTCACGTCGAATGGTTCTGCACAGATTATCGCAAAGTGAAGGTAGTAACAGTGGCTGATAGTTATCCGGTACCCAGGAGGGAAGACTACGTGGACAGTAGAGGATCTGCCCACTACACCTGAAAACTTCCTGCAATACAATTCTATGGCTTTTAGTGTTCGTAATGCACTGCAGGAAACTCAGAATCGAAGACCAGGAGATTTTTGGGTAACAGAACAAGTTTAATGCTCAGAGCTGCAGTCATCCAAAGTCCTTCAACACAGCAAACTAAAACATTCTTTCTTTGTATCTTATACAATGGAAAACCTTTGGGGGCTGCCCACAAAAGGAGTGGTCAGTTCAAAGCATGATCAGATAACAAAAGACTGTAAATCAAGTAACACCTACCTAATTCCACCAGCTCCAACAAGGACAACTTACATTGGCTGGTATTATGTAAAAACAGTTTTTCTATCTAAATAAGCAATTCTCTGTAAATTACAATCATTAAGTGATGAATCTTAAATACCAAATACAAAGCTAAACACATCGCTTTTGGCTGTTGTTAAATAGTTAAGTAGGAAAAGCATAGCTTCCAAAGCATGTTTAATTGTCATCCTACAGAACCTGCCACCTACCTTCCAGCATTTAATCAACACCGTGCTGATGAACGTACCCACCTGTAGTGCATACCTGCATGACCTCGTGATTTATGCATTTATGAACACATGTCTGTCTTAAGAACTGTTTTTGAGCGCCTTGCTCAAGCCTCACTTACCTCGAATCTCGCTGAGTGTGAGTTTGGTCAAGCCACTATTGTATACTTAGGGAAAGTGGTTGGGCAGAACCAAGTCCTTCCTGTTCAGGCCAAAGTCTCTGCCATTGGTGAGTACCCAGTACCGAAAAACCACAGAGAGTTACGGCGTTTTCTGGGTATGGCAGGGTACTACCGAAATTTTTTTGTAAAACGGTTTTAAATCTTTGTTAAGTCCCTCTGTAGATTTTGTGTGGTCAATAGAGGGCCAAAAAGCATTTGATGAGGTGAAGCAGTTATTATGTCATGCTCCGGTTTTGATGGCACCTGACTTTAGCTCTAGATTTAAACTTGAAGTTGATGCCAGCGGTGTTGGTGTTGGTGTTGGTGCTGGTGCGGTATTGTTGCAGGAAGATGAGCATGGAATAGACCATCCAGTCTGTTATTTCTCCCGCAAATTCAACAAACATCAGTTGAACTACTCCCCCATTGAAAAGGAGACCCTTGCACTAATTCTTGCCTTACAGTACTTTGAGGTTTACCTTCAGTCCAATAATCTTCCGGTGACTGTATTTACGGACCACAACCCCTTGGTATTCCTACACCGCATGTACAACCAGAACCAGCGTCTAATGCGTTGGACTTTGTCAACACAGCAGTTCAATTTGGTTATTCAGCACAAGAAAGGAATAGATAATGTTCTGGCTGATGCCCTTGCCCGTGCTTACATTTTTTTTTGAGATTTTAATTGGGGGGGAGTGTTACGGCCTGAGAGGTTCCCTGAGTTTTCTAATCTCTCTCTCTCTCTCTCTCTCTCTCTCTCTCTCTCTCTCTCTCTCTCTCTCTTCTCTTTGTTCTGGTGATTTTCTTTCACATGTTTTGGTCTGGGTTGATGAGTTTCGCCTGTGACTCATTAGGTTATCACCCTGGAAGGAGGTTCCTGATGTCTGTGAACCAATCGATCCATCTGCTCCGGATATTATCCTGTTTCCGCTGCAGTGAGGGGGTCCACTGGGCTGTGGCAGCGCGACTCCGTGTTGGTCTGAGGGGTTTTCATTGATCTACCAACTGATTGCTCGTCTCGTTTGTTTAGGTTAGGTTTTTGAGCGTCTCTGGCTTCTTTTGTACTGTGTTGTAAATAAATATCCTTTGCTGCACTCCAATGCTTTTTTTTTTTAACAGAAAATCAGTCACTAATTTCATTTAACAAACTTATTTGTGACACCCTCAACCCCTAACCTCTAACATCACTAGGGTTGTAACAGTTGCCTCCATCTCCATTCACTCATCTTCTTTCCCACTTGTTCCCTTTCTGAGATCACAGGGGTCTACTGGTGCCAAATCTCTAGCGCCCTTTGCGTGAACCCCCAGTCCATCACAAGGCAACACACAGAATCACTCACATCTTAGGGGAATATATTCAATTAACCTAACTGCTCCCAGGAAGGTTACCGGCGAGCCTCGAACTGGCAACCTCAAACCAGTGCTACCCACCTTCCCTCCATCTCATGCACAGCTGACTTTTGATTGTGCCTTACTTATAAAATGTCACAGATTCATTTTTTACATAGCAATATTAATTCATTCATCTCCTTGGGCATCAACATCCATCTCAACAAGGCTTTCTGGGGCCAAGGGAATCAGGAACGTGCCGTACCGGATGTGGTTACTTCTCTCACGAAAACATAATGATGACTAGTAATCCACTCTCCAAACTCTAGACGTTGGTCACGTACGTCCCTGTCACCACCTCCAAAGGTCTGCAGATAGTGAACGTGGATGAAAACTAAACTTTTCTTCAGGTTTGTTGGAATAAAAAAAAGAAACGCTCTGCATCACAGGGGTACATCTGGACAGTGAAAAGGAAACACAAGTGTAATGGCTTCTAAAGCCAGGACTATGGTGTTGTTTATTACGCTCCAGCATGTGCACAATTACATGATCACCGAACAGAGGTGTTTTTGTTCATCGAATGTGAATCAACAGCCACCTGTTGGTTTGGTAGAGTCATTACAGCATTTCAAAGGGGTTTGAGTGTCTGTGTGGATGCATTTTTGTGGGTGTGGGTACCCCAATGGCAATCACCTGGCTGTGCCACTTCTTTGTGCAAGCGCTGTTTTCAAACTTACCGCTATCATAAGCTCTTCACATGGACCCGTGTACTCCAATGTAACTTTACATTTGCTGACTGTGCAGTCCTGAGGAGAAAAAAATTAAACAAAATGTCAACTCAACTCTCCTCTTATTCAGTTTTTCATTCTTTAAAAAGTCGCGGCTACTAGATCTAGACGTTGCTTTTCCAATCCACCGATCAAATCAGACGGATCGACTGAAGCAACACAGGAGTCAACAGAGTGAAATCTTAGATTTGTACTTGTATGCATTCAACGGTGAAATGAAATCCTAAGAGGAAGAAGTGATGCAAGTTTCCGGACAGCACGTACCCTTTTCCCATCTGCAGTTTTCTGAATGGCTGTGCTGTCCATCAGTGTGATGCTATATGTCTCCACTCCAGAGATTGAACTGAAACCCACAAGGATTTTACTGTCCCTGTAAACTGCAGAAATCTCTGATTTCCACTCGAATGCATCTTTGTGGAGAATTCAAACAGAAAAAAGAATGGTGAGCAACAAAAGTTTAAATTTAACAGAGGAAAGTAATAAATGAAAAATGAGCATCAAGTGGTCAATCACCAGCGATGAATGTGACCGCTGAAGAGAAAAGAATAGTTCTATTGATGTTTCCCTAATAAAATAAAATATCTGTGCTGTTTCCACAGACACAGGATGCCGTGGAGCTATCTTTTGGTCACAAGAGGTAGTGTGCACATGTATTCTAGTTCGAAGGTGTGACGATAGAGGAGGAGCATGATTCCGCAGTAGCACACTCTGAGACACAAGGTTGGACGCAAATTTCCATACTGTCAAATTGAAGTTCATTTTAAGGCACGTCGGTATGTTATATGGATAAAAGTGTTCTTTTACATTCATCTGATTCACATGAATTAAGAATGATAAGTACTGGACATGCCACGCGGTGCTAATGTATGTATATCTCTGTCTTTTCGCATATTTCAGTGAGAAAATAAAGAGTTGAAATACTCGCTATTGTCACATTCACTGAGGCGTTAACTATCTACCGATCCCAGTTTGAGTGTCGTGAGAGAACAGATAAAACAATACAGGTACGCACCAGATTCTGGGAAGTGCTGGATCTAAAATGTAAAGTGTCTGCAAAAAAGCAAGACAGAAAGAAAGAAGCAGAACAAAGCTTTTCAGCAACACGTGCTTCATGGAGGAGACATGAGCTGCCTCCGCCCAAGCCTTTCTTAGTCGCGGAAGAAGTTTCGCGTAGTTTCTCAAAGTTCTAAGACTTTCAACCAGAGCGACACTTTTACTCGTTTTCATTCCTTTCCGTTAAAGTTCAATGTTGTAAGCGACCGACTTTCTTCATCGAACGATTTCTTCATGAAGGACATCTAAAGCAAGATACGGGACATCGGATCACTCTCATGCGATTCTTCCAGAATCGGTTACTTTACTGGTGCAATGTTCTAGTTTGATTAGCTTTATCTAATAACTCAATGCAATCTAGCCACAGGGGTTGCAAGCCAGTGACTTCTGTGCCGGTCCCAAGCGCAGATAAATAGAGAGGGTTGCGTCAGGAAGGGCATCCGGCGTAAAATATGCCAAAAACCAAATATGCGAGTCATCAAATCGATACAATGATGTTTGCAGATGACATTGTGATTTGTAGTGAGAGCAGAGAGCAGGTGGAGGAAAACCTGGAAAGTTGGAGGTCAGCTCTAGAAAGAAGAGGAATGAAAGTCAGTCGCAGTAAGACAGAATACATGTGTTTGAACGAGAGGGAGGGAAATAGAACAGTGAGGTTACAGGGGGCTGATGTCAAGCAGGTGCAGGAGATTAGGTATTTGGGGTCAATAGTCCAGTGTGACGGGGAGTGTGGAAAAGAGGTGAAGAGACGAGTGCAGGCAGGTTGGAGTGGGTGGAGAAAAGTGTCAGGGGTGTTGTGTGACAGAAGAGTGTCAGCAAGAATCAAAGGAAAGGTGTACAGAACAGTAGTGAGACCAGCCATGATGTATGGGTTAGAGACTGTAGCAGTGAGGAAGAGACAAGAGGCAGAGATGAGGATGTTGAGGTTCAGTTTAGGAGTGACAAGGATGGACAAGATTAGGAACGAGCACATCAGAGGAACAGCTCAGGTTGGTTGTTTTGGAGACAAAGTCAGAGATTGAGATGGTTTGGACATGTGCAGAGGAGGGATAGTGGTTATGTTGGTAGAAGGATGTTGGAGATGGAGATGCCAGGCAAGAGGTCAAGAGGAAGGCCAAAGATGAGATATATGGATGTGCTGAAAAAGGACATGAAGGTAGTTGGTGCAAGAGTAGAGGATACTGAGGACAGAGTTAGGTGGAAAAGGATGATTCACTGTGGCGACCCCTAAACTGGGAACAGCCAAAAGGAAAAGAAGAAGATCTAATAACTCAATGCAAAGTTGAAATTAATGCTTGATTCATGATTTCTCAAGTGAACCGTATACTAAATGTCTGAAACTCAGAATACACTCTATCTCTCTCTATCTCTATGAATGTGTGTGTGTGTGTGTGTGTGTGTGTGCTACTTGTTAGAATAGTATTTGTCTGTTTTAGATATTTTCCAATAAATTTTTACTTTTATAATAAAAGAGAAGTATCTCGTAATGTTTGCAAGTTGTTGCATTATTCTGTAGATCTTTTGCTACCGTGCTCTTAGGATTGATTTTACTGTATTTATAATACAGTTGGTGGAGATTATTAACATTCAAACCTTCTAAATTATCTAAAACAAATTGGTGGAAAAGAATGCGGACATATATATTCCCTTACATATAATGGTGGAGAATGTAGGCATAAATAATGCATAAAATTATAGTTGTTACATTCCATCTAAATGCCCCGTCCATGTGACCGCAAGCCCTCAGGCACTAAATCGTTGATGCAGGTGTTCGAATGAAACAAGATTTCGTGCAGAAGCTTTTTGCAGAGGCATTACGCGAAGAGAGTTTGGTGCAGATCTACGTGCATTTCACATGGATGATGGCTTGAAATGTTTCGCGTTAGGTGAGGAGACAATAGATTACCTAAAAAACTCTAGTTCTAGGTAGGAGTGTCTAATCTGAAATTGGCTCTGAACATCAAAAAAGTCATGCAAACATTAACAGCCAAGGATTATGCTAATTAGCCGGAAACACTGCCACTTTATTAGGAATACCTGTTAAAATTTTGGGTCTGAATATTTCAAAAACTGTTGATCAACTTGAGCACAAACTGTATGTTTTGAAGAGAATGGTCTGACAAATATCAAATGTGCTGCTGATGTTTTGATGAAAAGGTCACAGGGGGAGGGAGGAGTCACTATAACCAAAGCACATGTAAAGAAAAAATCCCTCAAAGCAACTCAAGGATGGTCCCAGTGGCACAACAGAAAGAGTATCAATTTGCTCAAAACTGCATATTTCAGTATTTTACAGAGTAAAGTAGATACAATTATGAGGTACATCATTTTCAAATAATTCCATGATCTCACCTGTTTCAGTTAATTTGGTGTATGTATCACCTGAACCCGGAGCTGGTAGAGGGAGATTAGCAGCAGTAACAAAATATGTGTTTAAAGAACAAACATCTGGCACAGTGAAATTGAACCATATCTGTAAATAAAGAAAACAAAACTAGATTATGGCCAGGAACATCAAGGAACTCTGTGAGGTGTTTTCACAATCACCCTGTGGTGCTTAATGCAAGTAGATGTTTTTCAATGTTTAAAAACATTTCTTGTACTCTCCTTCTCTTATAGAATGATAAAACTGTGTAATGACTGGCTGTAACAATAAAGATTTGCACAAATCTTCTGAAGTTTCTTCTTCTGGGTCGAGGAAATATTGATGCAGTGGCGCTCTCTGCCTGAAGATGGCATTTGGGGTACAACAGATGCACTCCACGTCACATGGGGAAACAGGAAATAAGAAATGTCTGATCACAGGGAGCTGTTTGATCAAAATGTGGTGAAAAGAGAGGATTTGTGGAGCGCTTTCCTGTTTTTTTTTCTTTTCGGTTTCTTGTGCGAAGTCTCCATTAAAATATGATGTGAGCGCCACCCAGCGGCTCTTTTATGTCCTACTCACATCATCAAAAGAACCAACTTTGGTCGTTCTCCTTGCGATAAACAGAAACTCTTTCTCATCGACACCACTTGTTTGATCAGATGTGTGAGCGTCCATGGTTTTCAATCGAGACGCATTCTCGCACGAAATTTCAGATCGGTGTGTAGAGCACTTCAGAATAAACGACTGGAGCTGAAATGACTTCATTTTTAACTTAACGCCATAGAAGTCGAGAAGCGGGGGTACACCCTGAACAGGTCGCCAGTCCAGCGCAGGTCAACACACACTCACACATTCACACCTAAGGGGAAGTTAGATTATTCGATTAACCTAACCACATGTTTTGGGATTGTCATGGAAACCGGAGGAAACCCATACAAGCACGAGGAGAACATGCAAACTCCTTCAACAAAGATCACCAGCGAGCCTCGAACAAGCAACCTTCAAACTGCAAGGCCACAGTGCTGCCCAATGCGCCACGGCTGTTTTTGTTTTGTGTAAACAAAATGTGAAATATAATGTGTGGGTTTCAAAAATGTTTTAAACGAACATTACAAGAGTTATTGTAGGGTAATTCAAAAATAAAATGCACGAATGTCTTTCAGTTTCGTTTTAGAGATGCCATCAGTGCCATCTAGTGGTGAAAAGAAGGGATAACCCTGGGAAGTACAAGACCTGTGATACAGCGTGTTTCTCAAAGTTCTGGCACAAAAAAAGCACAATTATATAAAAAGTGCTTGGAAACATGCATAAGGTTTAGGAGACGCTTGTTTTTTTTATAAAATCTTTAAATGGTTTTGACCTTTTTTTGAGGGGATTTATGAATTTTTATTTTGTCTCAAAAAATGATCACCTTTATTACTCTAAACTGTATTTTTTGTACCATTTCAGGTTTGTTGTCACATTTTTGTCTAATATAATAAAAAAATTACAGAAGCAAAAAAAAGGGGGAAAAAGGGAAAAGGGTTGTACTAAAACAAATAATAAAAGAAAAGGAGCTAATTTTAAAGATAGTTTAGTAGTAAAGTAGTAAAATCACAGACAAAGGCTCCGGACTTCTAAGGGTTAAACTGGTTTAATTGTGTTCTCAACATGAGCCAAAACGAGCATTTTTGTCTGGTGTGTGTTGTTCTCTTTCGTTACCTCCTTAACTGTGCTCACTGGGATTGGCCGTGCAGTGAATGGAGGTTCATATTCACATTCGTAACATGAATCATCAAACGTGATCCATGTGCCGCTAAGATATTTCAGGCTGCCTGAAAAACAATATAAATGTTATTTAAAGCCTCATTTAAGCCTAAACCAGTTTACTTCAAGCCTACTTTGATGTTCTTATGCTTCCTTTGGAGTAAATTTCAGGAGACTATTTCTGCTCGTACAGTTCAGTTCTTAACCGTAATGGGGCAAATGTTTTTATTTTTAGTGTTGAGAATAACAAATCTATGTCATAGACACCCCAATTATTAAATGCCAGAGATTGCATAACAGTACATTAGAAACATGAGGTAGGATAAGGCACTCTTCTCAGTCAGTAAAAGCCGAACGGACAGCTGTTCTCGCTCCAGTTCCATCCACCTAGTTTTATGCACATTTTGGAATATTGCATAAAAAACTGTAGATGGAAACGCCAAGATGCGCATACATTTTGAAAATGAAGTTATGCGGAGGACTGAGTAGGATAAACTTTTTCCAGATAAGAAAAATGTGCAAAAACTACAATGGAAACGCATTTACCAAATAAATCCAATGTAATACGTTTTTCTGTCAAAACTGGGACGTGATGGGGTGACATTAATGGACGAACCACAAGAACGATTTCATCAACACATCATCTGAAATGTTGTTTTGGTCATTGTAAACTTAGCCAAAGTCAGACATCATAGTGTCTCGTGATCCTCACGAAAGTAAGGTGCGTTCCCAAAGAGCCGTCTCCCGCCTCCAAAAACACGATCACATGACTAGTTATTATTTACGAAAAAGGCTCACCTAATGGAAAAACTTCCATTTTCCTTTTCATATTTGCCACTAGTTTATCAGGAAATGATAGATTATGTATATTTTATGAAGTCCTCGGTAGTCCTCCCTTTGATCCCCTTGAGCTTAAGTTCATGCCTTCAATAAAGGCCCTGCTTCTGGAAGTATTAGGACAGTCGTGGCTCTCTCTATTGACATATCCTGGCAATTTCCATGTGGTGATGAAGCCTAGTCCTGGGTTTGTGCCCAATGTTCTCTCTGGTGAGCAGGTGGTGATGACCACAACCTTAAGGTCAAGTGTTGTAGGCCAGAGTGGAATGCCATGGGTTGGATTCAGCTCCTCTGCATCACACTTTACATATTTTCATTGGCCTGTTATAAGTGTTTGGAGAATATTCGCTGCTCAGAATAACAGACAATGGTATTTTGGGTCAATGTCATGCTGAAAAATGCCCTTTTTCACAGCCCAATTGATTGAGAGAACCCGGCTCCTCCATCTTAGATTCACGTTTTTACAAGATCCTCTTGTTTTCTGTCATTCTGCAGAAAGGAACATTGATCACGTGCATCACGTGATGTGACAGACAGAAAACATTTTTAATATTTGTGTACTATAAAGTTGTTAAAAGTACACCCTCTTCAGTTTAGATGAGCTAAATAAAATATTTAAATGGTCTCACAAAGGATGCAGAGCAGGCTGATGACTGCCAGCATGTGAATCGGGCCGAGGAAAGCTCTTTTTTTCACAGAAACCCATGTACCCTTCCGTTCAACAGAATACAAGTTTGGTGGCTGTGGACTGGTCGATAACTATTAGGCTCAGAACATAATGTTGACTTTGAAATTAGCAACAATACACTACAGACACACAGGTAATTAAATCCGTGGTGCTCTCAGACACAAAAGTATTCTTACAAACAGAAACTTCAGCATGTAAAAAAGCTCTAGCTCATCATTGTAAAGATCTAATCTAACGCTTTCATGAGAAATATCTCTCACCTTTTTTCTAGTTCTAATCTGTTTCTGACAGGAACTCTGTGGTCATCTTACTGAGCTGAGCAAAACTTCCTGTAGTTCTTTAATCAGAGTTAGATATGATCACCATTAGAACATGTAGCAAATTACTTTTAATGTAGCTACAAATGTTCCTGAGAATAAGGGACTGCAGTAGAATTGGAATAACAACAGATGCAAATGATGTTTTTCATAATTGATAAGCACAGTTGCTGTGTGCCGTAGCTAAGGGTTGGAGAAGGTGCTCAGAACAAAGAGCTTTTATCACGACGACATCATCCTGTTTTAGAAAAGGTTAAAAGCATGTCTCACTGTCAACATTGATGGCCCACTGGATGATGAGGGAGGAACGAGACGGACTCCACTGAGGCTCCAGTTGGAGAATAGGAGAAGGGTTTGACTGATGAGAAGAATCCCACTCTACTGGGACCATTCTATCTGAGTAAATGAAATCACAAGAACATTGATTAAAGGAAATGGAAAGAAAGGAATGGAGAGACAGTGAGGATCCAGTGTTGGTGATTGGGGGGGGGTTTGTCCACAGTGAAACTCCTCCCCCAGGCAGCACTGAAGAATATGCTTGTTGATAGTTTCACTGGAAAACACCTGAATGCCTCTACACAACGATCCGACTCGGATTTCGCATGAAGCTGCCACACAGGGAGCCGGGAAAGAAAAAGAGGAACACCACGACAGAGAAGAAACCAAAGTAAACACAGAACAAACCGTGGATGTCGAGCTGTTTGTTCTGTCGGGGGCTGATCGCATGTGGAGAAAATGTGGAGCGCTATTTCTTTCCTGCTTCCTGTACAAAGTCGCTATGAAAATGTCACGTCATCAAAAGAAACAGCTGTCATTCTTGCAAAAAATGGATCCGATATGGCAGTGCTCTTTCGTTTGCGGCACTTGTTCAGTCAGAGGAGTAATATAGCCAGAGTTTCCACACATTAAACTATGGATTGAAAATTCTGATAGTTGTGTAGAGGCCTTAAGACTTCAACTGGGGGTGGCCGCTGCAACCAAGGTCAACCACACAAACCTGTACTCCGGGACCTGCACTGGTGTCACCACCATGCTGCATTAGCCTTGAGAACATTTGCACTACAAAGAACGTTTTCGTTAAGAATGACAGAATAAGACCCAGTTGCAAGAATGTTCATATATTCAATAAAGATAATCCTCCAGGGGAAAACAAGCAAAAACACTGGCAGAAACAAGGGCCACAAAAGCAACAAAAGACAGCAAAGATCCAAAAGGTTGGTAAAGAGTCTACGAAAAGTATCACAGTCCCGAGAAGCCGCCAGAGTCCACGAGAGGATCGAGAGCACCCATAGCCCCCGGCACCGCCAGTCCATTACCCTAACAATAGGTCTAGACCACATGTGTCAAACTCAAGGCCCGCGGCCCAGATGTGGCCCGCCATGTAATCTAATGTGGCCCGAGAGAGCTTAAAAGTTTTGAGTGTCTAAAAAAAAAAAAAACGAAAAAAAAAACATTTCCCACTATGCCTTTAGCCGCAATGGTGTTTCCGCATCCATACTCACGTGTGAAACTGCAGAGCTGCCAACTCTCACACATTGAACGTAAGACTCTCGCATTTGAGTGATCTCTCGTGCCACACCTCCGATTTCTCACGCTAAAATAAATTTCAAGATGTGAAATGGGCGGAGCTAATAGTTTATCTGTGATCTGTTTCTTGAGACTTATAAAAGATGATGATCGATATGCATCGTCTTCAGTCTGTGAGGGTTTTTTTTGCTAAACAAATTACAAAAATGCTATTTTTCTTTATTCACGTGGACAGTTTGATCCTTCATTAACGGAGTTATGTGGGTTTTCAGAAGCTGACAAAAATCAAAAGGATTTATATTAGAACAACAAGCAGACAATTTATTTGACATTACATTCGATTACATTGTTTTACATTTATAAGTTACATCTGGCCCTTTGAGGACAGCCATTATGCTAATGTTCCCCTCAGTGAAAATGAGTTTGACACCCCGGGTCTGGACCTCTATGGTCCGGAACATGAGTCAGAAGGTGACAGAAAGCATGTTTTGAGAGATATGAGAGAGAACCTATAAGCTACTCTGATCAGTGCGTAACAGTGAAACCAAACCGATGCACACTAATCATGAGCTGCGATGAGAGGGAAAAACAAAAAAGAAAGATTCTTTAAAACTCACCAGAGTGCCGACATACAGCCACCTGTTGGTATCACAGTTAATTAACACTGATCAAAAATATTCACTTTCAAATGAAAGAATAAGTAGAAATTTGCAGTGTTTTATGTATGTTTGTGTTTTTAGCACTAGATATACTTTGTTTGGCATACATGGAGATATATTTCTGACATTTCCAGAATCTATTGCAGAAAGTAAAACCCAGATCACACACAAAGCTTTAAATCGTTCATGATTTACATTTATGTGTTTAGCAGACGCTTTGCAGTCCCTCATATGCAACTTTAACTGAAAAACAAAAGTGTTTTTGTTGGCCCGTTTTCATGGTTAGATAATTTTGACAGCTCAGAAAATGATTACCACAGTCAAAACCTCGACAAATAGGGGCTACACAAGTTCTCAAATTATTCTGGAATTATTTCTGAATCGTAATGCTTGTGTATTTGTATACTAAGGCTCTACTTAGCTTGCTATGTTTAATACAAAGCAGAAAATGAAATGTAAATACTCACTGTTTGAGGAGCTCCATCGTCAGAGTTAATCAGGTGGATTAATAAAAGAACAGCCAGAATTACACTCAGAGAGAGATGAGGCTCCATCATGAGAAGCAAAGACAAATAAACAACACAGCGGCATATCTATCTATCTCTCTCTCTCTCTCTCTCTCTCTCTCTCTCTCTCTCTCTCTCTCTCCCTCTCTCCTTTTTATTAATTACGAATGTTTTTCATTGAAAGCATTAAGCTCTCAATGATAAACAGATCACGCCCACAATTCTGAGGGGCGGGGCCTCACAAAAAGCTTCCACCAGTCGTTCCACTTCGAATCAGCTGTGAGAGCTGCAGGGTAAGATATTACAGCTTTTTTTGTCACTTTTGGATACTTTTAGGAGTTTTAAACAACAGCATTGCCATATTCGTAGCCACGGTGCAGCTCAAATGCTGTTGTTTTGCTCGGAAAAGTTGCACAAGAACTATGCGGCTTTTCTAACGTGTGGGATTGCAAGGGATTTTGGGCGTAAAACGCACACAAAACAAGCCCAAAATAGTACATAAACATGGCACGTGTAAAACATGCAGTGAGAATGAAGCCATCTATTTGCCGTGTGCATTATATCGCTGTTTTGACTCGACAAATCGTCTGGTAGAATCAGTCCGGTTTGGTTTGTTTGTTTTTTCGGATCAATAATGAAATTTGAGCCTCGTGGCGAATGTATCTTGAACAATTCCAACAGTTTGCATTGCTTGTTTTCCAAAATGTTGAGGCACATTGTTCATATGAAGACAGAAATGCATTCATTTCTTGCATTCGTGAAATAATTGTCATCCAGCTTGTTAAAACTTTTCCATGCACTATAAACATGCAAAAGTAACTCTAAACATGCAGTATACGATTTACTCTTCATTGAAATGAAACGTTAAACTGTAACAAATGCAAGGTCACCTTAAAATAAATCTACCGCTTTGACTAATTAGTTCGTTTTTACAAAATTTAAAATGAGTTAAATGTGTGTTAAAAGACTTTTCATGCTGCAGGTGTTAATGGTGCTGTGTTTGCTGTGGTTGGGTTCACAGGGGCAATTACTGACACATTGCATCATTTCTCTGCTATGAATAAAGATCCCTGCGACATTCTCTTGCATTTAAAATGGGGCACAGACCCTCTCCTGAACACTAGATGGCACAATCGCAGATTGAAGTACCAACGACTCGCTCTGCGAGAGTCAAAGGCTAGCGAGATGCTCACTAAATTCTGACTAAAATGATGTCTGTGATTACCTGCAGGCAAGGAAAGCCACATCCGGGGGGCAGTGAGAAGTTTCAGAGGCATAGGATACAAAGGCATAGACGGCAATATAAACGGTGGTTTCGGTTCAAAATGGGTTTTCTTTTCGATTTATTTGGACCCAATAAATGAATTAAAAACCTGCACGCTACCATTTTGATAACAGTAATAGTCTTGAGATTCAGTGTGGCACACGTGACCTCACCCTGTTTTCAAATCTTTCTCACGAGAGTTTGATTGCGAGACGCAGTTTTAGAACAAGTTCTCTGAGATTTTGTTTTTGGGCAAAATTGTGAGTGAGCCCACTCCCTGAGGAACAACCCCACACATGAATGGTCTCCGGATTCTTTCCTGTTGGCATGAGACAGGACTGATGGTAGTGCTCACCTTTTCTTCTCTGGACAAGCCTTTTCCCGATGCCCCAAACAATCGGAAAGGGACTTCATTGGAGAATATGACTTTGCCCCAGTGCTCAGCAGTCCATATGCCAGATGTTTTGCAGAAGATCAATCTGTTTCTTATGTGTTTTGGAGAGAAGTGGCTTCTTTGCTGCCCTCCTCGACACCAGGTCATCTTCTAAAATTCTTGCAAATGCTCACACTTGCCTGCTGCCATTCCTGAGCTAGCTCTGCACTGGAGGCGCTCTGATCCCGCAGCTGAATCCTCTTTAGGAGACGATCCTGGTGCTTTCTGGACTTTCTTCGAATGCCCTGAAGCCTTCTTAACAATACTTGAATCTCTTTCTTTGTAGTTCTTGATGATCTATGAATGGTTGATTTCGGCGGATCTTAGTAGATCCCGCGTTTCTTTGCGGGTCACCGTGGTTTACAATGGAAGAACAATGATTTTAGGCATCAGCCTTCTTTTAACATGTCAGTAGCGTAATTCTCAAAATGTTTCACCACGGCTGTATTTCTGGCAGCATGGAGCCAATGCTGAGACAAATTAGCAAACAAATACAATGTGCCTCACAGAGAAGAACACGACTTGCAAACAAACTGAAAGCAATTTGCAAAAGACAGATGTTACCTAGATTTTCATCTTGACAAGATTTTCTCCCCAGTTTGCTTGAGTGAATTTTGGCAAAACAAAAAAAAAAAAAAACAGCCGGTCTGTCCTGTATTCAGGCCTAAGGCTAGATTCAAGACAGCAGATGGCGGTATGGGTCCATTAATGGTCCTCTGGGGAAAGACTCGAGTCTTATTATTAAATATATTTCAAACATCAATTAGGGCCAGTCTATTTTAGTGAAAGGCGTAGGAAAACCTATAAACATGGTTTGATGAAAAGCTAAGTTTTTACCACGATAGACTGTCTTTGCTTTCGAAGTCTGGCGCTGTCCATATGATAGCGAACAATATTTACTATACCTGGAACAACATTGTATTGGATGTCATATTGTCTACAGTAAACATTTGAGAATGACGTGTTACAGCCAAGTTAAGACACGATTGTAGTTGCTTTATTTTTCATTTTCAATGCTACAACTTTAATAAAGAGGTTACATTAAAAGATTGAAATCTATGAAGTGCTTTTCTTTGACAGTGTTGTGTCGATCCGTCAGTGCAGACGGTGCTATTTTCTTTACAGACTCTCACAAGCTTTTTTTTTTTCCCTTCAATCTGCCCGTGAGCATACCAGCGCAAAACACACTCTTGTGTCTGCGGCACTTCCAGCAAAGATATAACCTATAAAAAATAATGACAAACAGCACAGTTACATAAGGTACATTAAGATTACAGAAAAGAAATACACACATACACACCAAAGGGGAATTTACGTTATTCATTCTATAAATTGATAAAGCCAAAATATTACATTGCATTACTGAATACATGTGTATATACAGTGGTACCCCGATAAACAAATGCTTCGAGTTACGAAATGTTCAAGATACGAAAGATCTCACGGGAAATATTTAGCTTCAAGATACGAAAAACACCAACAGTTCTGCTCTGTTATCCGCTTGTTAATTCTGACTTTTGGGTCCTGGCGCTCCATTCTCCCATTGCAGACAGTGCTAAAGGGGGCTGATGCGCTTTAAAACACTTTAAATCAGCTTTAAATCGAGCAAAACATTACATCAAACTAAAACAGTTGAAAAGCGTTTGATTTGATTGGATCTGTACTGGATGTTTGTCATTTTAAATTAAATTGGTAATCTAGTCATCTTTATTGTATTTGTTGTAATATGTGTAAGTCTCCCTGGTGTGTGGATAGTCATGTGAACGATCTATTTTATTAGTGGGTTAATTATTATCTTTGTGGACTCAATTTTCTAGACAAAAATGAAACCATTTTATATAACTTTATAGTTCTGTGAGCGGATGGAGAAAGAGTGTGTTTTGTGCTGTGATGCTCACGGGCAGATTGGATAAAAGCTTGCGAAACTGTTTTCTGTGCAAAACTTTTTGCCATTGATTTGTCGTCATATTCTTAACATACATATTTATGTGTGTGTGTGTGCGTGTGTGTGTGTGCGTGTTAAGAATATGACGAATAATATAAGAATAATATATATAAGAATATTAATAATATAAAGAATATAAAGAAAAATAATATATATAAGAATAATATTATTTAACAAAAATGAGCTTTCCCAAACATACATAGTTTGATTATTGAATAGATGGAGGCTTTTTAAATGATAAATAATCCTTTTCTTTTTAAGAGTAGTGTGCTGCAATCATTATTAAAATTCAAGAAGAAAGGTAGTACTGCAAAACAGTAAAGGATGTGGCATTTTTTTCCATTTTAAAATTATTAATGCCAATAAACATGATGCCAAACACTGAATTATAGATAATGTTAAACAAGGACTCGAGTCTTTCTCCAGAGGACCCGTTAATGGACCCATAGCGCCATCTGCTGTCTTGAATCTTGTATTTATTTGTGAATATGGCACAAATCTCCTGTGTTTTTGGGCCTAAACTGATTTGAGTGAATTGGAGAGATGTAAATAAAGGTAACGTCTGTCTTTGTACATTGGTTTCAGTTTGTTTGCTTGAAACAAAAACAACGGTATCAGTTGCCCTTTGCTCCAGGAGTGCCCCTCAGTCCTCACCTCTGAGGAGACCAGAATTTCTCTTTTTTTAAATCTTAACAAAAAATGAGAAAGTATTTTCTTATAGCGAGTGAACTTGGATCTGGTGTCGATCCCTAATCTTTGTGCCCCTAGCAACCTCGTGCCCATGTTTACCTCTGGCTCTGTATAAAAATATAAAGTTAATCTTAGAGCCAGATTTCCACTATTTTAATTGCAGATTTTTATATAATTAGTCATTAATTAGTGGTTTTTACTTTTCACACGTTCACAAATAATTTGTTTACCACGGCTAAGAATGTCATTCAGGGTTTCCGACGGTATTCTTCCCTCTTGAGTGATTCATCTTCTTTAGTGTTTTAACCCACCGCTGGTGACTTTACTGGTTTGATGGGGGCACTGTTAGCCACAGGTTGCCGTACCCGTTAAAGTAGTTAAATATGTTGGTACCTAACAAGGTCACTGCCAGACTTTACCGCATCACTCGTGAATGCAAACTGAAAGGAGTCTTCACCAATCACAGCCACCTACGAGTAATGTATTGAAAAAGTGATTTCAACTATTTTTTTTGGTATGGGTGTCCCATCTCTCAATGGTTTTATTTCGCCTCTACACTTTTAAAGAAGGGGATTCTGAAGAGGACAAATGGAATTTGTTCATTCAAGTATCATCTCCCTACTATTTCCTTTTGCCTAACCTTGTATTATATTATAAAGGTTTGAGTGCTAAGTGTATTATCAAAGCGTTACTTGAAATGAATCAGTTGGACGCTTTATTTAAAAATAAGTTTATTACTCTGTGCAGAGGATCGAAGAAGCTCCACCATTGGAGGAGGTGAAAACTCACGTCCGTCACTCAAAACAGGTTGCAGACTATCCTCTCTCGCCCTGAATCTCCATCCTCTTCATCATGTCTTGTTTCTCGTCCACATCAATCCTCACCCACCTGTGTCGCCTTGCCCCCCTCCGCCTCCTCAGTACCACAGTAACCCCCCCGACCCCCACTTACAGCTACATCGTCATCGGCGCTGGATCGGCGGGATGTGTGCTCGCCCATCGTCTCTCAGAAAGCTCCTCTGAATCCGTTCTTCTACTGGAAGCTGGCCCGAAAGACAAGATTTTGGGCAGCACCCGTCTGTCCTGGCAGATCCACATGCCTGCTGCGCTCACCTACAACCTGTGTCACGACAAGTACATCTCTTCTTTTTTATGTAGTCTCTCATCACTGCTCTTCTCTGTGATTTGTACTCTCTAGGGCTTTTAACGTCCCGTAAGGAAATCTGACATCAACATGTTGCTTGACATTGACGATGTATTTGCAGAGCATAAATTATTGAACAATAGTTGATGAACGTACTGTACAGAGATGTAAACAAGTATTTAAAGGAGTAACGCTGCAGCTCGGGTGTACAATGTGTAGTGTGTAGGGACACTGCAGAGTTTCCGATTTGGACTTGAAGACAGACGGTGATGATACTAGTCTGATGTTGACGGGGAGAATCTGCCTTACAACCGCGACCTGGGACAGCCACCAGCTTCTAGTCGGAGGGCCGTAGTATTTCAGTAGTTCAATGATTGATTGATGAACAGACAAATTCAGCTGGGCTAATGCCTTGCTTCTGATTGGGCAGTAACGTGTCACTGTAGTTGTGTAACATTTGGCAATAACTTGTACTCAAACGCATAATCTTTTACTATAACTCAGTAACTGTGACCCTGTACATTAAATGCTGAAGAAGAAAACGTGTCGTGCGGGAGTTGGATTCCATCCGGAGAACAGTAGAAGAAGAGAACGTATCGTCTGATTGGTGAATGCTACTCACCACATAGTGAGCTTCAACAGCTTCATGGAGAGTGAAGTAAAACAAGTTATTCTGTCTGGAAATGCGCTCATTATTTCATAGAAGTTGAGCGTAAAGATAAAAACATTCCAGTGTCATTGTACCAACCTGTTTCTCTGCTGAGCAGCTCGAGACCTTTTAATAAACAAACGACACCATTTTTAATCATCTGTTACGTAGCGTACAAACTATGAAGCAAATCAAAACACGTCTCTCTCCATCACCCTTCTATGAGCAGCTAAGAGAGAGGAAAAGTGCCAAACCTCATCGTACGTGTTTCCTCGACTGCTTTTCCAGTGGTTAGAAGGAACTTGCACACAGAAGTAAACCATGGAGGATGCACGCCCGAAGACTGGGGCCCATGCCAGCCAGTACAGTGATCCTAGTACTAGTGTGGATCAGAGTTCGATCGTGTTCTCACCCTCAAACCATCAGAGTTCGTTTGGAACCGAACATAGACCACATACTAGATCTAGCTTTGTTAGTCCCCTTTTTTGGTCCGATCTAGACTTCGGTGGCTGCTTTTACGGTAAGCGATCAGATCCTGTGCTATTACCTCTGTTCTCATTCCATGACAAAACCATAGTACATGTACAAACAGAAAGTGAAGCTAGTTCCTCAAGTTAGTGGTTTAAAAGAGTGGTTTTTACACGCCAGTAGTAACATTTAAATGGACTTCCAGACCTGTAAAAAAAAACACTCATTAAACTTTAACACAAGGGTGGAAGCAAAAGACATTCAAGTATATATACATATATAGTGGATATTAGGGGTGTAATGGTTCACGGTATGTATTGAACCGTTTCGATACGGCCTGTTCGGTTCGGGACACTTGCGTACCGTTTCGGTGTTCGGTATTTTTATTAAGTGATATAAATGTATTATTAGCGCGATATTAAGCGCAGCAGAACAATGTTCCTAGGCGAGTTTCCGCACGGACGCTATTGACTGACGAGCACGAGCGCGAGTAGGAAAATTACATGGCAAAAGCAAAAGAGAAGCCAGAGCTTGAAGACCCTCTCACTTCACTACGGTCTCGTGTTTGAGAACACTTTGGCTTCTCTGTTAAAATGCATAACGGGGATAGACGAGTGGATAAATTTAAAGTTGTATGCCGACATTGTTCCACGGAGATAGTTTCTGCACGGACGCTATTGAGTGACGAGCACGAGCGCGAGTAGGAAAATAACATGGCAAAAGCGAAAGGGAAGCCAGAGCTTGAAGACCCTCTCACCTCACTACGGTCTCATGATTGAGAACACTTTGGCTTCTCTGTTAAAATACATAACGGGGATAGACGAGTGGATAAATTTAAAGTTGTATGCCGACATTGTTCCACGGAGATCGGGCAGGCAACACATGTAACATTTTCTACTGCTGGAGATATTATAAGCAGATATATGCTCTCTTCAGAAAATGTGGATAGGTAATCTATCCTAACTAGTTGCAGTATTTCATTTTTTATTTTAAAAAAAGTGTTTTTCTTAATAAAGAGCGCAATTTATTTAAAATATCACCCAAATGTGTCACTTTTATTTATTTTATGCAAGAATTCTACTGTGTATTGGCAGCTTTTCAAAATAAAGAATATGTAAGTTCTTATTGTTTTGTACCGAACCGAATGAACCGAACCGAACTCTCCAAGACACTGTACCGAACCGAATACGATTTTAGCATACCGTTACACCCCTAGTGGATAAATATAGTTAGTGGGTATTTGAATGTGTATATATAGTTAAACGGGCAAATTGTTCCAAGAATCTCCCCCTTTTCCTAGACCTGATCCAGCGTTTCCAGAGACATGTAAGCGGAATGCTTCACTGGTTCTGGAGACCATGTCTCCTCCACAAGTAGAGCTGCTGTAAAGTTCTTTTCAAACCCAGCAGGAACATCCACAGGGCAGAGGTGCTGGTGCTCAAAAACATGAATAGGAATCTGTGTAGAACTGTGTAAAAGCACCCTTCTGGGCTCCTGAGGACTCTCTCTCTTCTCCACAGGTATAACTGGTTCTACCACACTCTCCCGCAGTCTCACATGGACGGCCGTGTGATGTACTGGCCCCGTGGTCGTGTTTGGGGTGGCTCTTCCTCTCTTAATGCCATGGTATATATTCGGGGCCATGCGGAGGACTATAACCGTTGGCACCGGGAGGGTGCCGAGGGATGGGACTACGAACACTGTCTACCGTATTTTCGAAAAGCACAAAAGCATGAATTGGGTCCAGACAGGTATCGAGGAGGTGATGGGCCGCTGTGTGTTAGCCGGGGACGCACCAATCACCCTCTTCACCGGGCGTTCATTCAGGCGGGACAGGAGGCTGGCTATCCCTTCACAGAGGATATGAACGGGTTCCAGCAGGAGGGGGTGGGATGGATGGACATGACCATACACAAAGGTAACCTCATATAGGAATCGTTTATTTTATCGGTTTAGTTAAGTTTCGGCCACTCAGCACAGAAATAAACGATTGTGTCACAGGGCCAAAATGACTTCTGATGTGGTTGAGCTATGCCGATTGGATAATTCTGTCGTTGATCCAGGATTCAGCTTGATGTAAGATTTAGAAGGGATTACAGCGAGGGCTGACAGACACACTTGCAAACACATTCAATTTACAAAAGTTTAACTGTTCATACAAAAAATTGCTAAAAACAACACTGTTAAACACAAGTCCTTATGCACTTGTGATGTGCCAGGTGGCCTCCAGGCCTTGCAATGTCCCTGAGCCGCCACCACCAGCCTGACCAGAAGAAAATATGGCGGCAGTATCTGTAGCAAACCAGGGTCACGTGATTCACTCGATTCCATCACAATATTAAACTCTACCCAATATAACGTAATCCAGGAATGATCGCAACCTCCACCCACTGCCTCATGCACCCGTGTCACAGCAGCCGTACCAAGTAACAATTCTCTCACGCTAATCTCTTTTGCATTTTATTTTATTAGCTCTTTTTCAATATCCTGTAACTCTGTAAATCATGCAAATTAGGTAAAATAAGCCTGTCATTGGACAACAGTGGTTTGTTGGGTGTGACCTCCATGTCTATAAACCATGTTAGGATTTTCCTTTGCTAAGATAGAGATGTGACATTGGTTTCTATGGTAACCAGTCTGGTTGCTATGGAGTAGTCAGTGACAATATAATGTTCCGTTATTGACTATATAATTTTCCAACACTGTGATATAGTTCTGTAACAGATTAGTTGCTAGGGAGGGCTCTGTGATGTCATAAAAATGTTAAGTTGTTACTATGACTAACATAACCAAACTCCCACGCCGCTTCGTCTAAGAAGATATTTTTGGTGCCCTTTCTCATTTATCTCAATGACTGTGGTGACCTTTGACCCCTCCTACTTTTACTTCTACAGACTGATAGACTCTACAATTGTGACAAATTTCAAGCATTCCCTGCAATTTCCTAGAATTCCTTGAGTGCCACCTGACGATAACCAATCTCTATAGCATCTCGATTCAGACCAGTTCAAATACCTTTGGTAGCGATACGGGAGGCGATGGAATTTAATTTTTGTCCTCGAAGAATGAAGCAAAATAATAGTATGTTTAAACCACGTTGCCGTGACTCCGTCTTCTGCCATTGGGCTAAAATGAGGCCGCCTCCGAGCTGTCCTGGGCGCTGCCATTGCCATTAGTAACAGCACCAGTGGGAGAGGCGGGAGAGGTGGTGAGTAGCAGGTCAGAAATCCACAGGGGTTGCTCAGAGCAGTAGATGGGGGAGAACCCAGAAGGAGAGAGCAGGACTTGAACCACAAGACTGACAGAGAGGAAGAGAGACGTAAAGGTAGTATATAAAGGGGAAGAGCAGATGAGAACCAGACACGAAACCAAGGATATTGGACACAGGTGTGGGCGATGATGGAGTCAGTGAATGGAGAGAAGAACCCAAACAAAGGCTCGACACAAACATCACATCTTTAGAATGTTCAAGTTCCCGGGGAGCCGATGTTTTTACTTTGACTGTTTTCACATGTAACATCAATCCTTTCGGAGCATTGGAGACATTTCCCGATCTCTCTTTCTGTGTTTTCCCTCCTAGGGAAGCGCTGGAGCACAGCGAGTGCCTATCTCCGTCCAGCACTCTCCCGATCGAACCTGACGGCTGAGGTGCGGTGTATGGTGACGCGTCTGCTGTTCGATGGCACTCGAGCTCGAGGGGTTGAGTACCGGCAGAATGGACAGATCAGGCAGGTAGGCTACCTCTCGGGTCTTTTCTCGTCTTTTTGTTTTGGCTCAGCAAATGTTCTTTCGAGGCATGACGGACACAAGAAACTCCAGTGTAGCCAAGCATCAGTTCATGGTTAAACTCTGGACGATTGCCGAAATAAAGCTTTTAATTTATTTGTAGATCGTCTGTGTAAACTGGACAAATGCTGTGGCACCCATCCTCATGTGTCTCAGACAATAACCAATATCATTCCATTGCTCTGTCTGAATACTCGAATCTGATTAGCTGGTTGATTGATTTCGAATAACCACACAGCTGGCTCCAGGTCAGTTTGTTCTCTCTGTGTTTCAATGCACTTCTCCACCAATGATCTCTGCTGTAGGAAGCTCAGAATCGAAGACCAGGAGATTTTGGGGTAACAGAACAAGGTTAATGCTCAGAGCTACAGTCATCCAAAATCTAAACATGTGTTGCAATCTTTTTTAAAGACAGTTCTATAGGTGGAGTCATGTGATCAAAAGGCCAGTTAAACAAAAGGTACAAAGTCTCAGCAACAATAGACAGGAGTCATAAAGATAAAAGCCATTATGGTAACAATAGGTACAAAACAACAAAGAAGTGGTGATCAACATATATTTACGCTAAAGGGGGTAACAACAAAGTTCTAAAGAAGTGGCCATCAAGATAAAAACTAATATGCCTACACTGCGCTATGATGCGGGGAACATGGGCTGAACTTTGGATCTTCGGATGATTCTCAGCAGGGTGATCCTCGAAGATGTATTGATGCAATGACGCTCCCTGTCTGAAGATGGCGTTTGCAGTACTACAGATGCACTCCGCAACGCACAGGGAAACAGGAAAGAAGAAGAAGGCGACAGAATAGAGAGTAAAAATGACGAGCGGTTTATTCTGACAGGGGCTGATCACAGGGAGCGGGATTTGTGGAGCGCTGTTTCTTGAAAATATGGGATGAGCGCCATTCAGTGGCACTTTAACATCCTACTCACATCATCACTAGAGCAGCTGTCATGGGTTCTATTCGTTGAGAAAAACAGATCCGATATGGCAGAGCAAATCTTTTTTTTTTGTTGCCACCACTCATTCTGTCAGATGTGTTTATTTGTGGATCTCTTGAACCGCGCATTTGTGGATTTTGACTCAAATCTCCCGTCAAGAGCGTCACAGATCTACAAATAGCTAAGCCCCGCCCACGGCCTGGTAAACCAATCAGATCGCATCGGTTCTTCTTTATACTTTAACAGCACGCTCTTATTCTCTTCTCCCTTGCTAATAAGCATATTTATGATTTCATATTGTGACAGTTAAATTGTGTAGGATACGTGTTAACTAAACTCATTATACGTCATAAACTGTATTTCACTTTTTTGTTTATTACTGGCTTACTTTACAAACCTTTTAAAAATAGTTAACACTGCCATAAAAAGGCAAATCATATTGGTATTAAAATTCTTATAAAACATTTGTCTAAGTTTAAGACAAACCTGTAAATGAAAACAACTTTCAAAATTGAAGTAGTAAAATTCTATTAATAATACTATGCAACTTTTGAATGCACTGCATCCTTAAGTTATTATAAATTTACTGGCAAAAGGTAATCATCCTAGATGCTCACAAAGTAATACCAAATAAAAGAGTCTGGCACTGTTGTTTAATTTCCTATTTACAGATTAAATATTCTTCAAACTAACCCTATTTTTAATAACAAACCTTATCTTTAAATTCTTTATGCATGAAAGACACAAACAATGAACAGCAATAGTCAGTTTACCAAAGAAAGGTTCTTATAAATGACAAAATTACCTACAGTAATGAGGATTGTTGCTCCTGCGGATGGAGCTGCTGTGGCTCAGGAAGATGTTGCTGCTGAGGATGGAGCTGGTGCTACTGAGGATAGATATTCATGGTGTGCCACTGGGCATAAGTGCAGCAGATTGACATCCATGTTGAGTTGTAGCAGTTGAATTGATGGTGTGTGCATTAGAAGTGATGCTGGTGTGTTGTGGGTGGAGGCTGTCTGAATGTGTTTTTTTCAAGATTTTTGATCCTCACATTCCTTTGGGCTACAGTTGAAGTGCAATAACTGCAGTGACAATATGCCATGTGTCTAAATAGCACCTTATGATGACGTCATCTAAAACACAAAAGGAATAACTTTGATCATCGATATAAAACCGTAAACCTTGTACTTCACCATCCAACAAACTCAGACAGTTTCTAATAATCATACTTTTCAACATGGATGTAAGTGATTTTCTGTGAGTGAACAATAATTCTGGTTTGCTGACTGCAGTATGGAAACAATAAACTGAATTACAAAGTACATTAAAGGAAAACTTATTTCTGATTGTAATGTAACAAATAGAAAGAAAATAGACGTAATTATGTCAGGAAATTTAGTTTTTTCCCCGTTTTCGTTATGACTGCGCTATGGCAGAGATGGGCGATGACGTCAGCGCGCAGTGCCGGGTGTACAAATATGGCCGCGGCTTCGGCCTAGCTCCGGAGCTCTTACGCCTCTCATACGGCCGTGACTGGCTTTCGCGGCGCTCTGCATTCGCTCAAAAAGACGCACCAACTTTTCCCCCTCAGTTTTGGGGAAGAAAAAGTGCGTCTTATGAGCCGAAAAATACGGTACATTGTTTTACATTTATAAATTACATCTGGCCCTTAGAGGACAGCCATTATGCTAATGTGCCCCTCGGTGAAAATGAGTTTGACACCCCTGCTTTAGGTCATTAGGACAATAATTTTAAAGGCAGCACCAGGATGTTTAGGGAGCATTTGTCCAAGAAGGAGAATGATTGGATTCTGCACCACATCAGTATCTGAACCCAGTTTGTTCCACCACAATGAGGAGGTAACAGAACCAAAAAGTTTGGAAATGGTCACTGCCTCATGAATGTGTGGAGTCAAATATTCCCAGAGAGAGTGAGATAACGAGACGCTCTGCATTCCTTCTCCAAGGACTCTATGCCTCTCCATGCTTCTCCTAACTGCTGGAATCTTAGCAAAACATGAGTATCACGGCAGCCAGAATATGCCAGCTGTTGCAGCGGTCCCTTCTCCCTACCCACCTCCTCCTGCAGTGTTTTTCCTGTTTTATCTCTAAATATGCTTAGATGCAAAGGCTTTTGTAATCCTGCTCCACACTTCCTGTCTGCGAAGGACAGGGCGGAGAGGGCCCTTTTTTGAGCTGCTTTTCCCATTGTATACGCATTTCTCTTTTCTTCCTTAATGGCGCAGAGAATAGCAGTGACGGTCAGATTCTCTCCAGCGTCTTTAACTAGAGAGCATCCCTTTTACCTCAACAAATTCCGTGTGTGTGTGTAAATGCACAGTTTGCAATAAACATCTTTCTGATTCAGAGTATTGTAATAGTGTGATTTAAAGCGAAGGGTGGATGAAGGAATATGAAAAGCGTTTGAATTATAGCAATTCTCTGAGAAGCTATGAGTATAAGAAAGTTGGGAGAATCGACGTGTGTTTCTCAGGTGTTTGCAGATAAGGAGGTGATTCTCAGTGGTGGAGCTATCAATTCTCCACAGCTCCTCATGCTTTCAGGTGTGGGAAACGCAGATGACCTTCGCAAACTCAACATTCCTGTCGTTCAGCATCTACCAGGTCAGAACATGAACACATTTCAATATGTAAATGTTATGGAAATGAATGTTGAGGGCTGCAGATGTAAACGTTTGAATCTGCGCAGCATGTCCCACTTGCAATCCAGCGGTTTTGGATTGGAAGAACACCAGAATACAATAAACCTTAGGGGTGAACACTATGCTCAGATACGAATGTTTACGATATGATATGCTCCACGATATTTTAACCAACTATATTCATTATTTATATAATGAAGCAACGGAATTTAAAAAGTTTTGTGACCAGAAAGCTGAGGAGGCTTATTGCGAATGCATTTGATACCATCTATCCACTAGGGGGCGGTGTTTGCTCTAAGGGCAAGGGGTGGAGGGCCAGTGTCCCTCCTGTTTTTTTTTTTCCTGCTTCAGTACAAACACTGGCAGCTTTAAACAAACCAGGGAGAGCTTCATTGGGAGAATCAGGTGTGTTTCATGAAGGCTGCATAAAAACTGTGCAGGACTGCAGCCTCCTTGCCCATCTCTGATTTAAGGGATGGTGAAAGCTGATTTTAAAATCTTTCTCATTTAAAATGTGAGTAAAGGATAACTGTCTCCTAGTAAAAATTACACAAAATAAGAAGACACGCCAAAGAAGATTCAGAAGTGACTAGAATCACAATCACACCACTTCAGCTCCTAGACGATACCTCCCAGTAGTAGCTCTGACAATTTTGTTTTGCGATATATTGTTACATCCCTAATAAATCTCCTAAAATCATTGAAACACCTCGTCCTGGCCCATGGTATAGTGGATGGCGCGCAGGAGGCCTTCCTGTCCCACCCCATTCTCTCTCCACCTTGCTTCCTGTCTCTCTCGACTGTCCTCTCTGTTGAAATGAAAAACCAATAAAGGCTTCAGACTCAAAAATAATCTTTAAAAAAATCATTGAAACACCTGAAATGCACTGGAACAACTGGAAAGCAATGAAACTCCTGCAACAATCTCTTGAAATGAACAGAACCCAACCAAATTCAACAATGCATTGAAACACACGGATGGAAATAAAATGCAAAAAATATCTGGAAAGTATTTAAAAAAACCTTCTATACATAAAACACCTGTAACACACTGAAACACCTGAGATACACCTAATAAATGCCTGGAAAACACTGAAATAAAGTAAGCAACATGAAATTCATCTGTAATAAGTCTAGCATCTGGAACTACGACGCAAATTCACCGAAGCACCGCCTTGAAACCCAATGAAACACAAGTGCCGTGTAAAGCCCTGCTGAGATGTTTCCTTGTTTTTTTTTACGTTTTCCAGACAACTAGTAGTTTATTTGTACAGATAAGCGATCGCTCAGCCTCTTCTCCTTCTCTAGAAATGCACCTCATGCACATTCAGATTTTCTTGTGCGCCACCGTGTGGCATGGAGTGAATTGCAAGTCACTGACCTGCCATCTAGTGGTCAGGAGAGGGTCTGTGCACTCATTTTGAACTGTAAAAGAATTAACGCAGGCTGTGCACATTCAGCAGGATATTTTATCCAATATTGTCTTTCAGAACATAAATGCAAAGTTCCTTTATAAACAATCTATCTCTCCCCCCCTTCAGGAGTGGGCAGCAATCTACAGGATCACTTGGAACTCTACATCCAGCATCGCTGCACTCAACCAATCACTCTCTACAGAACCCAGAAGCCCCTGACCATGCTCTCGGTCGGAGTAGAGTGGATGCTCCGTGCCACTGGTACTCCCTTCACTCACTCACTCACTCCCTCTCTCCACTCACTCTCACTCCGCTGACACTCAATCCACTCCCTCCACTCACTCACTCCATTCACTCTCTCCACTCACTCTCACTCCGCTCACACTCAATCCACTCTCTCCCCTCCACTCACTCCCCTCACTCGATCGCTCACTCTCTCTCACCACTTCACTCACTTTTGCTCCCCTCCACTCACTCTCACTCCCATCACTTGCTCGCTTACTCACTTGCACTCACTCAGTCCCTCATTCTCATTGACCCCCTACCTCACTCACACTCCCCTCACTCCACCCCTCACTCTCACTTACTTCACCCCTCACTCTCACTCAATCCTCCACTCACTTGCTCGCTCGCTCACTCACTCCACCACTTATTCACACCTCCATCCCCTTACTCCTCCACTCACTCCCTCCTCTGTTCAGTTACTCACTCCTCCAGTCACTCACTCCTCCACTGACTCACTCACTCGCGTGTATGCTCAGAATCTCTAAACACAAGACTCAGGAGCACACATTCACAGGTCACATGATTCTATTCAGCTGTGCCTCGAGGTATCCTTTACTGTGTACCTTTAAAGTTTCATATGAAGCTTGCCCTTGAATAATGATAACAGATTGAAATGCTTTTCTTGTTTACTGATTGCGCTTGTTTTATGCTGCAGGTTACGGAGCGACGGCTCATCTAGAGAGCGGCGGCTTCATTCGCAGTCGACCCGATGTCCCTCATCCTGACATTCAATTCCACTTCCTGCCATCACAGGTTATTGACCACGGTCGTGTCAAATCCAAGATCGAAGCCTTCCAGGTATGTGCAGTTTGAGTAGGAAAAATAAAGGTTAAAAGAAATTAAACACCTTTAAATTAATCAACACTGCGCAATAATGCACACATAATTCCCAATTTAATTAGAAAAAACTCAATTTGGCTCAAGAATTTCTTTAAAGCTGGGTTCAGACGCATGATTGTCACAGCAGTCGTGTCTCAGATGCTTTCACATTGAAGGACTGTCTGGAGCAGCGTTCACTCACAGCACGAGAGATCGGCGACAGCGGAATTCACACAGCACGACTTTAGACAGAATCGTGGAGAACTTCATCCATGATCTAAAAGTGCATCTAGCAATCAAACATTCGCAAGAAATAATTTAAAACAGAGCGGGGTCATGTGTGCCAGACTGGAAGCACAAGACTGGGATTATTATCAGAAATGTGGGTGTGAAAGATTTTATTTAATTTGAACCAAAACCACAGTTTTTTATTGCCGTCGGTGGCTTTGTATCTCCTCCTCTACTTCACGTTACCCTGGATGTGTTTCTCTCATTGGCTGCGTTGGCTTGATTTCAAAAAGAAGTTTTAAATGAACATTACAAGAGTTATTTCACATAATTTGCAACGTAATTCAAATTAAAATGTGAGACATGCGCAATCATTCAGTTTAATTTTACAGACCCCAAATCAGTGCCATCTAGTGGTGAAAAGAAGGGATAACCATTGAAAGTACAATGAAACAAAAAGAGCACTAAGGTTTGGGAACAGTTCACCTGTTTTTTTTTTTGTTTTTTTTTTTATCTTGTCTTTTGCATTTTTGGGACTTGAATTTTTATTTTGTATTATTTTTGTTCATTCATTTATTCATCTTCCATTCCCACTTATTCCCTTTGGGGTCACGGGGGTCTGCTGGTGCTAGGTCGCCAGTCCATTGCAGGGCAACATTCACTCACACATTCACACCTAAGGGGATTTTAGATTATTCAATTAACCTAACCGCATCTTTTTGAGATTGTGGGGGAAATGGACTAAACCTGGAGGAAACCCATGCAAGCATCAGGAGAACATGCAAATTCCTTCCAGGAAGGTCACTGGCGAGTCTCAAACCGACAACCTTCTAACTGAAAGGCCACAGTGCTCCCCCCGCTGCATCTTTAATTTTTCTCAATAATTAACCTCTTAAGGCCGAGAGCCCCCAGTACCGGGGACTTGCCCCCTTGTGCATTACATTTTCGCTCATAACTCACTAACCCTGAGAATAACCCAAACATATTAAATACTGTTGTGCTCAGCGGAAACCCCTCTAAAAACGTATATAACGTAAAAACAGCTCTAATGCCATGCAAATAAACAACAACATATCCGGAGTATAACTCATGACCAAGTTTTTGTTTATGTGCGATATGTATCTACAATATAAACGGAAACACCAAAACCATGGCATCAAATGAAAGCTAACAACCAGCTGAATCCAGCGATATGCAACTCAGTTACATTGCATGAAGTATTTTAGAGCAGGGAGCGAAAGTTCCACGAAAAAACGCCAGCAAAACCAAGCAAGCATGTAAATCTTGTCTTACCTTTGCCGTTTTTTCAACAAAAAGTTATTTCCATAGCGATAAAAGTCTGTTTGTTGTTATTTCCGGTCGATAGCTTCGCGGAAACTCCATTTTGGCTCTTTTCTGTAGCTCTGTGCTCGTAATAACATGACCAAGTATGGAAACACTCCCCGTGCATAAGAGCAGTCCTCTCCACGCTCCGTGTCCTATGATTCGTCTGGGATTCTGTCAGTCTCAAAATGGTGGATATCATTGGCTTCTACAGATTCAAAGCTTTTCAACGATGTATAGAGCTCCCGGATTGGACAGATGGTCGGGGGGTAGGGACACGCGGAAGCTCGAACGTAGGGAGTACTGTGAATGAAACGTTACGCAAAAGCGCACGTAGATGGGGTAAATGGGCTTCCACCCCCCTTTTACAGCATTTCTTTAGGAGTTTTTTTTTTTGCTGAAATCATGTCCCGTAAGCAAAAAAGAAGACCATGAATGTAGCGGAAGCTTTGGAAGCGGAAGATTTTTTCCATATTTCATCTTCATTTTGATACCAAGATTTGCAGTTTAGACCTTGCAGTTTAGGCTTCAGGGGTTAAGAGGTTAATAATGTTACATTTTTTTATTCAAATGAGTTGACTTGATGTCTCGGACAGTGATTTGGAATCATTTGAACACACGTGACAATGTTGACCAAAATACGTAACATAGTTACTGTATACAGTGGTACCCGAGATACAAATGGTTCGAGTCACGAAATGTTGAAGATACGAAAAGTCTTGCAGGAAATTTTTTGCTTTGAGATACGAAGAAAAATTTTTAGATACGAACAACCACAAGCTGTTCTCTGTATTTTCCGCTTGACGTCATGATGTCACGCTGCGCTTCCAGGTTCTCACACTCCTATCTCCAAGTGCCAAAATGGTCTGATGCGCTTCAAAACACTTCAACAACACAGCGAAACATTATTTATAGATTACCAATAATGTGCTATAACAAAAGTTAGTCAAGGTGTCGTAAAAGAAATAACGGTTATAACGTGGAAAGTGCTGATCTGTAGCGCAACTTAGAGAAACCCCCGTGATGCGTTCTCAGAAGCGTCTCTCCATCTGTCTGCGCTTGTGCTTGAAACTGTGTTGGTGTCAGTAATTCGTGAAATATCTCAAGAAAGTTAACTTTCATACGTGGTGCCGTAATGTTTTCTGAATCCATTCCACCTCTTCCAGATAAGATTTCACATTTGTGTACATATTACGTATTTTTCAGGTGTTTTATTATCATTTACTACATTAACAATGTGTATAGATTTAAGGATTGAAGAAATGTTACATGATTTTTCTCTGGTTTTCCATTTTTTTATCATCTTATACTGTTGTTTCTGAGAGCCGTTGCACGGATTAGGTTCCACTTATCGGCCATGGGTTGACCATTACCTCTAAGCATCGACTACAGACATCGGTCGACTTCTAATTTCAAGAATGGGCACAAAAAACTTGTGTAAAGACAATGTATTAGAGCAAATTGTAAAGTAGTAAAAAGTGGTTTAAGATTAACATTATTATTCTGATGAGCTTGAGAAAATGAGCGCTAAGCTCCTTTTCATCATGAGTTTTCTCAGATTTACTCTGAAACATATTGAGACATAGCTCAGCTGAAGCTGTTGAGTTTGTGACGGAACATTTGTGTCTCTTTAGGTTCATGTCGGCCCCATGAGGAGCACCAGTGTCGGGTGGCTCAAGCTGAAGAGCAGAGACCCGATGGATCATCCCATCATTCAGCCAAACTACCTCTCTACTGGTCAGACATCACGCAAACCATCTCAAATCTTCCCAGACAAGTTCCCTTCAGCTCATCGACATTTACAATGAACTTATCTTTCTTATTCACAATATATTTACAGTAATCTTATATCGTTTTAGTAGCTGTTGAAATGCTCTCAACCAAATGTTTTCAGAAATAGAAGTGTGGATGATTTATTTTCATCTCTGAACCAAAAGAGAATCCAATTCATCAAAACAGCAGCATTTCCTCCAGCTACACTCACTCAGTTTCTGAAGGAAAGTTTGTTAATCATAAGAAGTGCTAGCAGAAGTGGTGGTTAGGGGACAGGTGGTTAGATGGGCCTAGAGGAGCAGTTTTGAGACTTGTGGTTCTGAGAGTGGAGTGAATGAAGAGAGTTGTGGTGTGTTGGACCTGGGTGACTGAGGCAGAGAACCGATGGTGAGAATCCTCTGGGTGAAGTTGTCAGCTGTGAGGGAGGTTTGGGAGGGCGGAGCAGAGAATTGAAGAGCTTCGGACTATCGGTAGATTTGTAGATCTTCTTGTGGTAGTATGAACTCTATGAACTCAGGGGTTCCACCTGAGGCTGAAAGTCTGACGGGTTGCAAGCTCTTCATCACTCTTTGATCTCTGCCTTAGGTTCAGTTGCTGTTCAGGTGTATGTTAAAGTTTCCAAATCAGTTGTTGGGCTGGATTCCTTTTCTGGAAATGCGGAAGGTAGATTTGTTGTCCTGGTGGGAGATGGTGAGGATGTGGTAAGGGTGAGGATTTCTTTGTTCTACAGATGAGAAGGCCAGTGCCCCCACCACATTCAACCCCTCGAGGGCAGGGAGAGAAGGTGAAGGACAGTCACGGGGGGGACAGGGGGGGGGTTTATGATACTAGTAAAGCTTGAAGATAGTATCACAAAACCAGCTAAAATGGCCGTTCAGTTGCGCTGAAATACAACATTTGTTGATATTTCCTCCCCCAGACACCGATGTGCAGGAGTTCAGGCAGTGCATCCGGCTGACCCGTGAAATCTTCTCCCAAAAAGCCTTCGACCCGTTCCGAGGCCCAGAGGAGCAGCCGGGCGCCTCTATTCAAACTGATGCAGAGCTGGATGCTTTCGTGCGGAGCCGGGCGGACAGTGCCTACCACCCATCCTGCACCTGTCGAATGGGACAACCCGAGGACATCGATGCCGTGGTGGACCCCCAGCTAAGAGTCTTTGGTGTTGAGGGGCTGCGGGTCGTGGATGCCTCTGTCATGCCCAGTATGGTCAGCGGGAACCTGAATGCACCCACTATAATGATCGCGGAGAAGGCGGCTGATGCCATCAAAGGCCTGCCTTCACTGCAGGACCCTGGGGTTCCCGTTTACCAACCGCAAACCCTTCAGAGGTACGCCTCCTGAAAGCATAACTCCTGCAGTCGCCGTCATGGTTTTAAACTTTTTAAACGCAACCTCAACTTTATTTTATGAAAAGTGTACGTGAAAGGAAGAAATGTTTTAATAATAGCGTAGCACACAGAAGCTAATAATTGCTAAAGTAGAGACTGATTTGCCGATGGCATAGGCGGGCGTGCAGCTCTGTGATTGGTCAGCGTGGAAGCAAGAGTGTTTCTGGAGTGACGTCACAACGAATATCAGCGACATCCAATCACCGATCGAAGAAGAGCAGAAGCATCCGTACGACCGTCCTCTCAGCGGAGAGCACCACGACAAGCAAAGAAGTCAATCACAGACGGAGTTCACAGCGAAACTCCGCCCACTAGTGTTTATGAAGTCACATTGCAGGCAGGCTACGTAAGGAGGAGGGAAAGTGGCAGAATTTGTAAAGTAATGGAATCATGTAGCAATGTAGTAAATGTGGCATTAATTAATTGTGAAAACGTTACGTTACGTGTTAATAAATATAAAAATAAACATAGATTTGCTTCAGGGAACAGGATTCGTTTTTAAAATCAATTCATGAAACACAGCAACACCATTCCATGCACTGATTAAGTGAAAAGTGGAATAATTATATTTATAATCGATTCCTGAAAATGGAGTGACATAGTGAACAAAAACTGCACCCCTTTCTTTAAACAATCTCGGTGTGTAAAACCCGGTTGTCTTTGCTCAGAATATCATTGTTTTCAGACTTTCTGCAAACACTTCAGAAATGGTGAAAGTGGGTGTTGAAAATGGCTCTTTAGCGCCACCTCACACATTTCCGTATATTCTACGCCAACAGTTTGTCGTATTTAAACAAACTCGTCCTAGAGATTTTATCTGCAAGAAAAAAAAATCACAATTTATCGTCAGCAATAAACGGTCGGCGAAGGCAAACGGATTAAAGGCAAACAGTCGGCTTGAAAGCCATATTTATTACAGTTTATTGATCACAAAAAGGAAAGATAAAAGAGCCTTGTATGGAAAACCTGAATAAATTTAAAAACTAAATAAAGGCACAAAAGGGAAAGGCTTTTTTCAGTCACGCGATCGCTAGTGATTAACAAATATAATAATAATGCACAGGATAAAAAGGCATTAATATAACAGAAAAACCTCACAAAGTGTTCAAATTGACCATGAAATGGTGAATGTTGTGTAGCATCTCCCCTTTCAGCTTCTGATGAGGTCTCGCTCTGTCTGAAACGGCACACTGCTGATTTCCTCTCGACAAATGAATGAAGTCTCTCTTTTTAGCTGTATCTCAGACCACGTTTCGAAGGAAGAAATGCCGAATGGTTGAGATGTCCATTCGCTCCAGCCATTTTACTCCCAAACTGAATGCGGCCAGTACAGGACTAAACTTGAAAGTCCAGAAAAGTGTTACCGCTGAAGCGCAGCTTAGTTACAATGAATGTAAGAATATACGAGCCTTCACATCCCAAATACACATTTAAATCCAGATTAAATCCAATTTTTTTTTTTCATTTTTGGAGGGTCTTTCTCAGATCATGAATCCCCCTGCTTAATATCAAAACTTGTCTTTTGCACAAGAATACTCTAAATAATTGTATCAACTTTGTACTGAAGTTCTTTTTGTGCTTAAAAGTGTGCAGCAGCTGATGCTTTAGCGGCCACAAACGTTCCGCCTGATGGTTCTAGTGGTGTCTGTTTCTTCTGTATTATTGTACAAAACTAATAAAACTCTTTAAACTAAAGAGTGTTTCAATTTCTTTGTCCATTCCCTGCGTTTGTTTTTCTGATTCTAATGTGGAAGTATAAAAGTTAGTAATATGGATGGAGCTGCTCAGGGGACTAGGAACTATACAAATCCACCTTTTAATGTTTACAGGATTTTACGCGGCGGCATGTGCAGGGGATTGTTCTAATGTGTTAACGACTGATTCCAAAATATATCACAGCGAATAAACAAATATATAATAAATTGATGAAATGTTGTTTGTGTTGGAAAGTAACAAATACATAAAGTTTTTATGAGTGACATGTCGAATCTCTTCTGGAGGGGTTTTAACCACAGGGTGGCGTTGCCAAAAATTCACATTGTAAGAGAGACAGATGCCATCCTTAGATTGTAATGTATTGGGCGTCGTAAAGTCTGCCAGTGGCAATGACTGCTGGCGATGGGTATTCTCTGGGGATTGCCCCAAGCAACCACCTGGACAATAAATCACAAGGGGAGGCAGCGGCCACACCCCTTATTCGACCATGGCTCTTAGTGGTTATTATACCAGGGGACCAACCCCAAGTGCCTTGTGACATCACCACGTTGTGTAGAGTTGCTACGCGACGCCAGTCCGGTTTTAGAACCAGATGCCTTGGAGAAGAGTCTGAAAGTTGCTCTTTTGGTGACCTGAAGGACGTTGTCAAGGTTTTGGCAGTGCACGACATTCCCATTAAAGGGTGATTGGTGACCAGATCCCTTAGATGAAAAGTTCTTTCTTCTCCGTACAGCCCGTCTCAGAAGTGCTCCTCGGATTGCTTTAGTGCAAAGACACCTAGATATAGCCTCGATCCTATGACCTTGCATTTTGATGGCCATTATTGGCCTGGTATTCCTTAAGGGAGTGCAGGGGAAGGGTGCCTTATTACCAGGGAACAGGAGAAGGGGGCACCACCAGTGGAGATCTCGGTCAACTCCAGCAGGGAGCCACATGCTCGACCAGACCCTCTGGCTTCTTACTGATTGTGATGTCCCTCCTGGTTCAGCCCCTGATGGGATCCTTCTGGATCTCCGAGGTTTATGCAACAACCGCAGTCACCAGTAGAGTGGAGTCCGTGATGTCTGCAGAAGCTGAATCAAGAAAGGTGGCCACGCATAGCTTGAGCCGCATCTGAGAAAGCTGTGGGGGGCACACTTGGATGATTCGTCCAAGAGACAGTGATGCCTGGGCACATCCCAAAGAGAAGCTTTATTCCAGATGGAATGTTAATGCCTATTAATAATGAATGAACATTAACAAGGGAATTCAACAAACAATAGTTTAAATAAAAGGTTACAAACACATTTTCTCTCACAATAACCACAAGTGAAATGTTCCCACTTCACAATGCACAATGAAAGTGCCCGTTTTAAAATGTTAGCGACAATAAAATCACGTAATCATGCTGGTGTTCTCCCTGCTCAAGGATTTTGTTTGAGACCAAAGCGTTCGTGTTTGTTTCTGTGGGTCAAAAAAATCACAACTGAGAGGTTTTACAGGAACTGATCAATTGTGCTTGAAATAATGTCCCGTTTAGTCTCTGTGATGAGATGAAAAATAAAGCAGAGAATCTTTTCTATAATAGGATTTCATGGATTAACACAGCCCTGAAAAGAGCATTTATTGTGAAAGCGATTCGAACACGAGGAGTGGAAATATTTTCTAATAAAAGTAGTTTGTTCACGTCATCATGATCTGTTCACTGGCTACGGCTAGAGAACGGAGACCTCTCCAGAGTCTTCCCTTGTCTTTGAAGATCAGAAATAGGTGCATGTGACCTGAAGTTACATTTTTGATTGGGTAAAGAACATATAAAAATGTGAAAGAACGTGACGCGTGGGACCAGACTAACTGTTATTCTGTGCTATTTATTGATCATAAAACCCTAACACGGGGCAAACCTCAGGGTAAGACGGGCGAAGGCCACAACGACGAAACAGACCTGGCTAGGATTGAACCACCAACCCTTTGGTTATAGGAGGACCAACACCACCACTTGCCACCACAATGTAGCGACGGTTGGGGAGATTAAACTGTTTAGCTGTAGTTTTCAATACAATATACAATTCTGCATTTTCTAAGGAATACCAAATACAACTATGTTCTGAAACCAAAAACATATCAGTGACCTCTGTTATTATTGGCACCTCTGCTCTACAGCTTCTTTAAAATTAATTTTGCTCTAATTTCTATCTTGTCACAATGAAAACACAGTGGAAAAGAAAAAATCCCACTGTAAGAAATAATCAAATGAATCTTTGTACAACCCCCCTGTGCCAACAAAACAGCACCCAACCTTCTCCTGGAACCTTTCACAAGATTCGAGAACGCAGAAGGAGGGATCTAAATCCTCCAGTGAGAGGAATCCTCTCCTCTGCAGCGCACTCCACTGGTTTTCAGTGGGATTGAGGTCTGGCGACTGAGATGGGTGTGGCAGGAGCCTAACTCTGCGTGTGGTGAACCATTGCTGTGTAGATTTGGCTACGTGTTTGGGGTCATTATCTTGCTGAAAGATCTCGTGACGACTAATCTTCCACTGTTTTCTTGTACCTTCATCTGCTTTACTTGAACGCTGTGTTCCTTTGTATCTTTCCCATGAGTCACGTCTTTAATTATTGCAAATTAAATATTCCCAGATACTCTGATCCACTGTGTACACTACTGTAGAAATAACAAATACTTTTTGTTGAGGGAGCCAATAATTGTGCGACAGGTTATTTTATGAAAATGACTATTTATTTATCCAGGATTTTTATTTCTCCTTAAAATGACATTTTTTCAGTTTTCTGAGCTTATTTTAAGGATTTTAACACATCTTTACCAAGGGGTGCCTGTAATTAATACTGTGTGTGTAAAGTGTAGTGAAATATAGTTTTCACTCAGCTCTAGCATTCATTATTTAACTTTATGGTCATTTCAGAAGCGCTAACCCTTAAATATGTCTTTGAAAGAACCGTTTGGGAACATTCCTCTAATTATATAACAAACCGTTACGTTATCGGAACGAAAAGAGGGAAATTCTTTTATGTAGTTCAGAACGTTCGTTACCTTTCGAGAGCTTTAAGCGAATCTAACTGTGATTGTTGGCTTCGATTAGTTAATGGCATAACTTTACTTGCATATATTTTTCAAATAAAAAGATATTGTTGAATAGTGAAATTCTAAATTGTCAAAATATTTATTTCTGATGCAAAGGCTTGGTGGTTAACAGATCGAACATTGGGATACAGCAAAAGCTTTTCGGCCTCTTCTTAAATATAATACTGACACGGCTTGATCACAGACGACGATGAGACAAACGCGGGATAACGTGTGAGACTCACAGCATTGCTCGAACTCAGAGTTCTTCATTAAAGATTATAACAGTTCCAAATATTTATACGTAATAACAACATCTTTATTGCAAAAGCATCAGTGCTGCAGTATTTTTAACAGATTTTGAATTTATACAACAGTTTCTAAACTATTAAAAGTAAAGTACATTATAGAAAGTTTTCGAACATAAACGCAGAGTTTCACTTAGACATTTACTCATAGAATGCCCTAGACGTGGCGTTATGGGGGAAATCCTCAAAGTTCTATTAAACCTTATTCTAAAAATTGACTTGTTTTAATAGTTTTTACACCAAACACAACACACTGAGCCAAGAAAGAACACTTCTGTTTACAGCAGACCGACCGCATTGACCACATTCCACTGGTGATCATCTGTAATGGGAATATTATATGATTCTGAAAATCAAAAGCAAATCATTTGTGAAGCTCATAAGAGCAGGGGCTCTCGTCGTGCTGCCACAGCTGTTTAGTACCACACATATTTGAAATTCATGATGAGCCAAAGATCCGGCCGCCGTAGCGATTTACTGCAGCCAGACACTGATGAACCACACTCATTCTTGTTGATTAAAAGGTTTGCTTTTGGCGTGAGTGCCACCAAAACATGTTTCCTCCACCTGGAGACACTCATGGTGAGGTCTAGATATGAGCCGGTAGAAGAGAGGTGGATATTTACAGCCCTGACTCTGTGCTTCAGGGGGAAAGTGGCAGGATAGAAGCTAAAGGAAAACAACGTGGCTCTTGATTTGTCGATCCGGCGGTCGTTACTTCCTGTGCGCAGCTAGTGTTTTGCTCACGATGGTGAGACTTTGCTGACTGTTGACACGGTGGTATCCTCTTCTGACTCCTCTGCCGGAGCTGCACATGGGTTTCGACCACACAATAGGAATGGCAGAGCACGCTCTCTAAACTAGAGAGAGAGAGAGGGGGGGGGGGGGGTGCAACTATAAACATTGTATTCATTCGCACTTCGAGAGACCCATGTCCTCATTACCTGTCTGTTCATGAAGATGTAGATGATGGGATTGAAGATGGTGCTGCTCTTGGCGAGGTACATTGGCACCGTGGCACTGACTGGGTCAATGTTTAGCTCCGGGTTTGTGATTACTGCTAAGGCGAAGCTTGCATACGGGAGCCAGGTTAGAAGAAATGCTAACACCATCACCAGCACCATCCAGCCCACCTGAGCTTCCGCTCGGGCAGTGCTATTGCCCTCACATATCTGCATCCGCCTCACCTGCAGAACACAAGCAGACTGGCAGATAAGATGCACCCCGCGACGGACTGGTCACCTGTTCAGGAGTTGCCCTGTCTTTTACTCAGAGGGCTGTGGATGTACCTCCTGACATTAACTAGGGAGATTAAACTAAAGAGCGAATCTCAAGTCGGATCGGTGTGTGGTGGCCTTAAGATCAGCTCATGGGTTTCGGAAGGCTGCTTTTACAAACAGAACTCTTGAATCGGTGGATGCTTCTCAGCAGAGGGCTCTTCGTGTGGGGCGAGGACATTTTGATGCATTGGTGCTCGATTCAAATCGTTGTGCAGAGGCCTTAACTCACAGGAACCTTTGAAAGAGTTTATCTCACAGGCCATTTCCTGTCTGACATGACATGGGCATTTCTTGGCACTAATCCTATCATACTCTTGAAGACGAACTCCAGAGCGGTGAGATCATGATCCAAACTAAACACAGATGAAGACGACAAACACATGCTTTTTGAACCACCGTAATCGCTTGCGTTTGGCATTATGGGACGGCGTTTGTCTGTTTACTTGTCAGCGTTTCTGATGCCAACTCACGGTGAAACTTGGAGTAGTTTGTAATCTGAGCATCATTAGCATCGTGCATCGGAAGCTAATAACACAAATGAAAAAGTGAAAGATGGTCCAAATCAAGCAGCGACGTCTGTCCATTTTGATCGCGTTGCGTCAGGCTTCAGGGGTTGTTGACTTCAGTGTGCGCGTCATTATCAGTGCGGATCTGAGTGATCAGTGTCGTGTGATTGAGAACTAAATCTGCAGATGGTTGTAATAGCACGTGTGAACGCTCCCTGTCTCAAATTTGATTTTGTTTTAAGTTGAATTCGGTTTGATCCGTGTTAATTGTGCTTTGTAGATGTGATCTTAAAGTTTGTTCTTTGAATGTTTCGTCTCCTTTAAGTTGGTTTTGTGTAGTGTTGGAATTTTGCTGGAAGTTTTCTCTCACCTGCCTCAGAGTCCACAGGAGCCGAGTGTAAGAGAATATGATTATGGTGAACGGCAGCGCAAAGCAGAGCGAGAAGTAGCAGAGGATGTAGGAGACGTTAGAAGGGTCTCTGCTGTACCAGTCAGGGGCACAAGAGGTTTGGACACCTTCTAGTTCAAATCTCCCCCAACCAAGCAGGGGAGGAACATTCCAAATCAATGACCAGACCCAGGCTGCCGCCAGAGCAGCCACTGCAGGCTTCGTCCCAAAACAGACAGAGCCCAGTGGGCGACAGATCACCACACAGCGCTCCAGGGCGATCACCGCGATTGAGCACAGTGCTGCAATTCCTGAGGGGCAGACAAGTTATGGTCTATATCAACAACCGGGCACATGCTGATTCACCTAGAGTTTGATTAATGCAAAACACTTGAGTGTCAAAAGAGAACTCGGGTAAATCTAGTAATCGGCATTCAGTGGCTATGGCTAGTCTGATTCTCTTCATAGATGCTTCAGTTCAATCGAATCTGTGGTTTCAGCAGCCTTTTCTAAAGTATTATTCTAGGTATTATTCAGCAAATAATAAGTCTCTGCAGAAACCAGATCCTGTGCCAAATTTTGAATTAGCTAGGAATGACACAACTCACCTATTGGTTAATTTTGGTTTCAAAAATAATGCCTAGGTTTCAAAAAGCTCATTTGTTTGGATATTGTTGTGTTTTAAACAAACATTACAAAAGTTATGACGAATAATTTGAGCAGGTAATTCAAATTAAAATGTGTAAAACCCCATTTCAGTGCCAGCTAGTGATGAACAGAAGGGATAACCCTTGAAAGTACAAGACCTGTGATACGGCTTGTGTTTTTCAAAGCTCTGGCACAAACAGTGCTCGGAACAGTATATTTGAGAGTTTATTCATATCATTTTCATAGTTGTTTTTACCTTGTCTTTGCTTTTTGGGGGATTTGTACACTTTTATTTAGTCTCAACATTTGTGATTTTTTACTTTGACTTCCCTGAGCTGTATTTTTTTTTTTTTGGAATTATTGTGTAATATAATTAATAAATAATTGTAAAAAAAAAGAAGCTGGGGTTGCGCTTAAAACATGTTTTCTACAAAAACTGCTTTGAAGATAAATCATTAGAGCAAATTGTAAAGTGGTAAAAATCGCTCAAAAAGACCCCGGACTTCAAAGGGTTCAGCAAGTCAGAGGCTCACATCAATATTTTAATCGAAGCAAAATGGTTTCTCACCAAAGAATGCCACAGCGAATCCCTCCAGCACACATCCGGCTCTGCCCAGACTAAAATAGCCCATGGCATTGGTGAGGGTGGTGGGCAGCCCCCCAAACAGAGCACAACCAAGATCTGCCACGGCAAGGTTAACCAATGCATAGTTTAAGGGTTGGCGGAGCTGCCGGTGCTTCAGAGTCACAGCGATCACAGCCACGTTCAGCACAATTCCACACAAAGAGAACACCCCAATGATCAGTGCCAGAACACTGAAGCCCAGCCGGGACATGAGAGGGCCGCTTTCCGATGAGAGGGTTCCAATGCTGAACGGCAAGATTCCAGAAAGATTCAATCCAGTGTTATTCCACGCCAAGGTTGAGCCTGATGCATTAATGCCATTGGAGACTGGAATAAGGAGTTCTGCTGCACCAATGGCATTGTTGGATGCAAGCGATGGCATGCTGCCTTCTGATGAAGCGTAACTCTAGCAGAACAGTTCTTCTGGAGATTCAGCGAGGGACGGAGGATAAGACGGACCCACAAAACAAAAGAACACACAACAAATGAAACCACTAAAACAATTAATCCGACAGAAAACCAGCTGAGATTAACCAGAAAACAATCAAGAATATTGTAAGACACACAGACGGAGAGAAAACGGTGAAATTAAAGACAGCTATACGGTTAAACAGAAACCTGAAAAGAATAGAACCACAGGGAGATCTAGAGGATCTAGAGACTCTAGCGGTCAATAATCACCTGAGATGTTCCGAAGGGAAGCCGCCGGGGAATTCTTTGAAGGAGTGAGATGAATGTGTCGCCCCGGTTTCCTGCACACAATATAATTCCAGTAGATTATTCACCAAGTAACTGCCCTTTTATACTCGAGAATATGATGTTGAGGCTTATTACGGAGCAAATCCTTCCTGAGCCGGATTGTTGTATGATTATTGAAATGAATGGCGGCACTCATCTAAATTGAAGCATCTGAAAGATTCTCAGAAGAAAAGCTTTGAGCATTAGAGTCGACTCATCTCGATAGAAGCATCAGTAGTATCTTGCATCCTGGGTAATGATGATGGACATTTGGCAGAAGACCAGTTCTGAGGAAAAAGGCATCTATGTCTAGCCTTAATAATAATCACACACGCACACACACATTTTTTGGCAAACTGCCGGATGGGCGGGATCAAAGGACCACCCCCTTGACCCCATGGAACGCCCCGCATGCTGGGAGGATCGCAGTCTTTGTGTGGACCACCCCATAAGTCATTGGAAACAAAAAAAAATTCCTTTCAGGTTCCTGAGGTCCTACCAAAAATAATAAGGCCCTCGTTGACCCCTCTAGGAACTTCAGAACCCATTCTAGACTCCCTTGACCTGGGTGTTATATGTTAAAAATGTATGTAAAATCAATGCTTTATTGGCTCCCCACCATACTCCAGATACAGCGGGGAAAATAAGTATTGAACACGTCAACATTTCTCTCAAAAGACATATTTCTAATTGAGTTATTGACATGAAATTTTCACCAGATGTCTGTATCAACCCAAGTAATGCACACATAGAAAGAAATCCAAACATTTATGTCCATAGATGAAGTTATGTGTAATTAAGTGAAATGGCACAGGGAATAAGTATTGAACACGCGTACTGAAATTTATTTAATACTTAGTGCAAAAACCTTTGTTGGTGATTACAGCCTCAAGACGCCTCCTGTATGGAGAAACCAGTGGAATACATTGCTCAGGTGTGATTTTGGCCCATTCATCCACACAAACTGCCTTCAAATCTTCAAGGTTCCAGGGGTCTCTTCTGTGAACACGGATCTTCAGTTCTTTCCAAAGATTTTCAATTGGATTAAAGTCTGGTGATTGACGGGGCCATTCTAGCAGCTTTATTTTCTTTTCTTCAACCAGTTGAGTGTTACCTTGGCTGTGTGCTTGGGATCGTTGTCTTGCTGAAAGATCCACCCTCTTTTCAATTTCAGCAGCCTGGCAGATGACAGCAGATTCTGATCAAGAATGTCTCGATACTTTTCTCCAGTCATTATTCCTTCAATGATATGAAGTCTACCAGTACCACATGCTGAAAAACAGCCCCACGCCATGATGCTCCCACCTCCAAACTTGACTGTTGGTATGGTGTTTTGGGGGTGATGTGCGGTGCCATTTTTCTTCCAAACATGTTGAGTCTTATGACAACCGAAGAGTTCAAATTTGGTCTCATCTGACCAGAGTATCTTCTCCCAGAATGTCATGGGTTTATTGTCACCTTGCTGGTGAGAAACCTTTTTAAAAGGCATCAATCAGGACTATACCTGGACTATTGGGGGCGGGGGGCGTCGGCCTGGCTGTTGCTGGGCTGTTCCCCCGGTGCCCTTAACCAGTGTGCTAGATTTCAAAGATATGGCACAAAAGGAACAGAAACTCCAAAGAGAACCAAATCTTGGAAAGACCAGAAGAGATTTTTATATCATCTAAATACACAATTTACTTACTTGGGAGATGCTTTTAAACAAAGTGACTTACATTTCAAGGAACAAACACATTTAGTTCTTGCTTTCCCTGGGGTTTGAAATGCTAGCGCATTGCTCCAGCAGGAAAGTAGAGAGTGATCACGAAGCCCATGTTTCAGTTTCACTGTCTGCTGTTAGTTACAAAAACGACACACTGACACAATATTTAAGTTGTGGAACAAGTCAACTCAATACAGGAAACAGAGATAGATGAAACAAAGCCTCTAACCATCCGCCATGAGGATCTTCTACAGGGGTTCATGAACACCATGTCACACCTGGCACGGTGGTGCAGTGGGTAGACATGGGCCTTCCTCTCGGAGGGGTTTGCATATTCTCACAGTGCTCTCCCCCGGATACTCCAACAGGTCAATTGAATTCTCTAAATTTCCCTCTTCTGCACAGGCAGAGGAATCCATGACACTGAAAAGGAGGAAGCAGATCAAAAAGGTTGTTATTTACTAAAACATCAATGTTTTATTTTAGATAATTCAATCATAGTATATCATCCAAGCTCCAGGTTCATTTCTAACAGATATATTTTAAACAATCTCTTCAAATTTCCCAAAGATTACACTTTCTAGAAGTTCACTGAAGGTTGAACTACTTTTATTTGAGCTGTTTGAAATGTGTTACAGTGTAATAGGATCAGAGTAACAGCAGATGCGAAGCCAGTCCTTCACTACTGCTCAAGGAGACTGCTTCCTTGATTGATTATAATGCAGCACTAATCTCTGATTGAGCTCGTCTCCATCTTATCCCAATTGGCTCCAGGAAAACTCTTATCTACTGCTGGAAATTGACCTATATTGCAATAGTGGTGGCAATGGCGAGATATCATTTTTTATTATTATATACACAGGTAAAAAAAATCGGATATTTTAATAACGTTCATTATTTTCTGTAACGTACTGATAAACATGACACTTTTCTATATCTCAGATTCATTTACACACAACTGAAGTAGTTCTAGCCTTTTATTGTTTTATTATTGATCATTTTCAGCTCATAAAAACCGTCAAAAAACTTATTAAACATATTTCAATCTCTCCCCAGTCTTCCTCCAGACTTTGGCACCTTAATTTCCGAAAGACATGGAAAATGTGAGCAACAGTCCAGTGCTGCTTCTCTGTAGCCCAGGTCAGGCGCTTCTGCCGCTGTTTCTGGTTTAAAAGTGGCTTGGCCTGGGGAATGCGCCACCTGTAGTCCATTTTCTGCCGGTCCCCCAATGTCTGGAATCGCTCCTTCTCCACAATCTTCCTCAGGGTCCGGTCACCTCTTCTCATTCTGCAGTGTTTTCTGCCACACTTTTACTGTCCCACAAACTTCCCACAGAGGCGCCTTGATACAGCACTCTGGGAACAGCCGATTCGTTCAGACAGCAGTCAGGTCGACACTCTTACCAATGATTGCGATTTTGAGTAATGAACCAGGAGTTTTTAAAAGCCTCTTCTGGAGGTGTTTAGAGGTAATTATGTGATGATCAGATGATTAGGTTAATAGCTCATTTAGAGAACCTTTTCATGATATGCTAATTTTTGAGAAGGACCTGTGCAGGTTTTGGTCATTTAATTAGAATACCATAAATGATGATTTGAGTAATTCCATGCATATCATGATCTTTCCCAAGTGGTAGGAAAAATCCCCGCCAAAGGGAACGAGGTTAAGCCCAAAGAGGCTGTATCCCATACCTGTTCATCCTCATGTAGAGCCACTATCTCGGGCCGGGACCCTCAGCCCATGTGCATCGCATTTGCGGGCCCCAAGCATGCTCAAATGGAACTCCAGACGTGTGTTCACTGTGCATCGATCAGTCAGGGAAGATGTAGGAAAGAGGGCTGAGGGCTGCTGTATATACATGGAATAAACTGAACCTGTGCATGTCTAGAGTGACCACATAGTTGGCGACAACTGCCCATCTTCTGCGAGCTGGGTGGACATGATGGAAGCTGAACAGTCCATTTAAATCCAACCTTCCCACCTCCACCCGAATCACCTGCCCGCATATCTCTCCTGAGTAAACCACATGAATCTCCAAATCTAGATACTGGAGGATGTATAAATAACCGGGACAGTCCGTGTGCTGGTGAATGCAGTCACCCTGTTGTTTCCATCAAGTGGAGATTCTGGAAGAGATGGGCTAGCAGCTGGATTCAGGCACCCCAAATCCCTCACTCTGATTTTGTGTTCGTCCCGCAGCTCAGTGCAAGGCTGCGGTTGTGTAAAGGGCCTAAAAAGCCACCACTTACCCCTGTTCCTCATACAATCATGCTTTCCCCACACCCCTTTTGGGGCTTGTAGTTCGGGAATCATGTGAAATGTAGTGCATAATGGCCACCAGTCGCAAGCCAATTAGAACAGCATAAATGGCGTTGTTCAAATGAAAAATAAGAGTTTTCTGTGTGTGTCCTGAGCTGGAAAGGGACATAAATAAAGCCCAAAGTGCATCAAAGAGTTCTGTGTGAGTCTTATCACTTCGAAGCTAATGAGTCCACTGTAAACATGTAGAAGTAACCCGGCGCTTCACGCAGTTCAGTGCTGTTTACGTGAGAAAAAGGCAACGAATATAGTTTGGATCTATTTCATGCAAATATTGTAGGGGTTTGAAATCAATAATGTGTTTTTCTTTCTGATGGTGTTACGTTTACATTTTTCACTGATTTTAAGTGTTTTGTGCAATCCTGGGGGGTATTCCAGAAAGCAGGTTATGTGACATACCTGGGTATGTTTAAGGGTAAGTTCGTGGATAACCTCAACTTTCGGTTCCAAAAACGGAGGTAACTTTCTGGGTATGTATGTAACCATAGCAACTGACTCTCTGAAGATAACCTGCTCGGGAGCAGGTTATGTTTCAGTGTAACTTCGTTTCAGAAGGTTGGTGAGCATGGCGTGCCCTTTTGATGAGGATCCTGTGGACGTAGAAGCACAAATTATACTAGGTTTTTTTTGTCGGGAGAGGGTTATAAGACCACGTATTGATGTGTTTGCATACCCTAATGAATATTTGAAAGAGCATTATCGTTTTTCAAAAGATTCGTTAGTTTATTTAACACGTCTTTTAAAACCGCATATCGCGAATGTGACAAACCACGGTTCAGCGCTTAGCACAGAAAACACAACTTAATTTTTTCCCTTTTTAAAATCATTAAAGTTATTACTTTTTCCACTAACTAGGTAATATGTGAGGCAACCCAAATCATTACCAATGTTGAGGCAAAATGGCCAGGATCTGTGCATGATGCCAGAATTTTCCGCGAGTCATCATTATGCCAGACATTTCAGCAGGGTATGTTTTACTTTATACTAATTTTTTTTTCCTTTTTACTATATTTGTGTTGTACACTTCAATCATTACAGGACAGTACAATGGTTACTTGCTGGGGGACAGAGGATACCCTTGTCTGCCCTATTTAATGACACCCTACCCTGAACCTGAGCCTGGACCACAGACACGGTTTAACCTGGCTCACAGCCGAACACGGGCCAAGGTGGAGATGACTATAGGGATCCTCAAATCTCGGTTTCAGTGTCTGCGTGGGCTCCGGGTTACTCCAGAGAGGGCATGCGACAATAAAATGTTTTTTTATATTGCTTTATACATACATACATACATACACGTATATATATATTTTGTGACGGAGGTCCATTCCGATCAGCGCGGTCCTGACATAAACCCGGAACACCTGGCGCCCGCCATCAAAGGCGAAGCAGGAACAGCGGCGCCTCATCATCGCGGCAGCATAAGAGAGAGAGAGAGCTTCCACAATGAGCATGATCTCCAGCGAGCGCAGCAGCTTATCTCTCTCTCTCTCTCTCTCTCTCTCTTACTCCAGACGCCCCGTGAGATACCGAAGCGGTTCCTCCTCGAAGCCCGATCCTCCGAAGAGATCACCAGCACGAGCACGAGCACGAACACCACTGGGAAACTCACCGGCACGAACCAGGGAGAAGACAGCACGAACAGCGAGCACCTAAGACTGCACTCCAGATCAACACGTATTTTTATCAATAAATCCACCCTCTGGGGAAACTTTCTGTTACAACCTTGTTGTGTGATCCCTCTCCTGCGACAACTGGTGGAGAATGCGGGTGTAACACCCAAGAGGGGATCACACACAAGCCTTCATCACCCCGGACTTCTAACACTGCATACATTTTTTTTTCTTTTTTTTCCTCTTATTTTTTTCCATGAATTCAGGATTAAGTACGGTGCACACCGCTCTCCAGATTTATGGAAGACCTTGTGAAGCACCTGGCGGAAGTAAGCATGAGACATCAGCAGATCTTTGAGTTCCTCGCCAAGCAGCAGAGCGAGACAAACAGGAGGGTCAGCGAGCTTCAGGGCGCCAGCGCCCAGCAAATCCAGCTGCCCGACGTGAGAGCGCAAGCTGCGCGGTTTCTACAGAAGTTGACCCCTCATGACGACGTCCAATCTTACCTGAAGATGTTTGAGTCTACAGCAGTGAGTGAAGGGTGGCCACGTGATGAGTGGACACGGGCGCTGGCGCCGCTCCTGACCGGCGAGGCGCAACGCGCCTTCTTCTCACTAGAATTAGAGATACGTGACAATTATGGAGAGCTCAAGAGGGAGATCCTCGCTAGGCTAGGCTTGTCACCCGTCGCCGCGGCCCAACAGTTTCATGGGTGGGAGTACCGCCCTCGCTGGCCGGCTTGCGCTCAAGTCGCTGACCTGTCCCGTCTCGCCCCACTCTGGCTGCTGGAGGGAAACCCCTCCGCCAGCCAGCTTGTTGAACGTGTGGTACTGGACAAACTACTGAGGGCTCTGCCCCGTGCGCAGAAACAGGTACCCAGAAGCCGTGCCCCTGCGTAAAGCCACAGCAAAGAACATCGCCCACGAGCTGTTCCTACTATTTAGCCGGATGGGTATCCCCAGCCAGATCCTGACTGACCAGGGAACCCCCTTCATGTCCCGGCTGATGGCTGACCTCTGCCGGCTGCTAAAAGTCGACCAGCTCCGTACATCCGTCTACCACCCCCAGACTGACGGCCTCGTCGAAAGGTTCAATCAAACATTGAAGACAATGCTAAAAAGGGTGGCAGCTGATGACCGGTGAGAGTGGGATAGGATGATCCCGTACGTCCTCTTCGGCATCTGAGAAGTACCCCAGGCCTCCACCGGGTTTACACCCTTTGAGCTGCTGTTTGGCCGTCAGCCGAGGGGGCTCCTGGATGTCGCCCGAGACGTATGGGAGCAGCAGCCGGTAGCGCTCCGCTCTGTGGTAGAACACGTGACCCAGATGCGTAAGAACATCGAGCGGGTCATGCCATTAGTCCGGGAACACTTGGTCCAGGCGCAGCAACAACAACAACGGCACTTCAACCGGGCAGCCCAGCCCAGGGAGTTCCAGCCGGGAGACCGAGTGATGGTCCTGGTCCCCACCTCGGCCTGCAAGTTTCTGGCAAAGTGGCAGGGGCCATACACCATCACGGCCAAGGTCGGTGAGGTCAATTACAGAGTTCGACAGCCCGGAAGAAGACAGCCAGAAAAGCTCTATCATATCAACCTCCTGAAGAAGTGGGTGGGGACCAGAAACCAGCTCGCCGCACTCGCCTCCTGTTCCCCGCTGATTGTGGATTCCAGCGACGACCTCTCGGCTGCCCAGAAGAAGGAGCTGCAGCACCTGGTCAGTCAGTTCCAGGATGTGTTCTCCCATCAGCCTGGGCAGACCAACATTGTTGAGCACCACATCCGGACCCAACCAGGAGTGATCGTCCGGCAGCGGCCCTACAGAGTACCGGAAGCCCGTCAGCAGGCTATAGAGGAGGAAGTCCAACACATGCTGAAGTTGGGGATAATAGAACCATCCCGGAGCCCGTGGTCCAGCCCCATCATGATGGTTCCCAAACCCGACGGCACCCTTCGCTTCTGCAATGACTTCCGCCGGCTAAATGAGATCTCGGAGTTCGATGGCTACCCCATGCCCCGGGTGGATGAGCTCCTGGATCGCCTAGGACGGGCCCGCTACATATCCACCCTCGACCTCACAAAGGGCTACTGGCAGTGTACCGCCGTCTCCCGTTCAGCCTTCATGGAGCCCCGCCCACCTTCCAGAGGATGATGGACGTCCTGCTCCGCCCACACCAGCCCTACGCCGCGGCCTATCTGGATGTGGTCATCCACTCGGAGGCATGGGACGACCACCTGGACTGTCTGTGGAGGGTGCTCACGGAGCTCCGGAGAGCCGGGCTGACCGTCAACCCCCGCAAATGTCACCTTGCGCAAGCCGACGCGTCGTACCTGGGATTCCGTGTGGGGCGGGGCATGATCCGGCCCCAAGATAAGAAGGTCCAAGCCATTCAAGAGACACCTCACCCCACCACAAAAACCCAGGTACGAGCCTTCCTGGGGTTGGCGGGATATTATAGGTGTTTATCCCCAACTTCTCCTCTTTAGCCGCCCCCCTGACAAACCTGACCAGGAAGGGGCAGCCGGAGAAGATTGAGTGGACTCCGGAACTGGAGGGGACGTTCCGGAGCATAAAGCAGGCGCTCACGACGGAACCGGTACTCCGAGCGCCTGACTTTAAGTGCCCCTTCCTGCTACAGACCGACGCCTCCGACACAGGGTTGGGAGCCGTCCTGTCCCAAGTACAGGAAGGTGAGGAACACCCTGTGGTTTACATCAGCAGGAAGCTGAACCCGGCCGAGACCCGGTACGCAGCCGTCGAAAAGGAGGCCCTGGCCGTCAAGTGGGCAGTCCTGGAGCTAAAGTATTACCTCCTGGGCCGGCGGTTCACCCTCCTGACAGACCACGCCCCACTTCAATGGATGGCCAGAGCAAAGGAGACCAACGCTCGGGTGACCCGCTGGTTCCTTGCGCTCCAGGACTTCCACTTTGAAGTCCGTCATCGGGCCGGGGCCGACAACGCCAACGCAGACGGCCTATCCCGGATCTGGGCCGGATATGCAGGTTTGTCGGGGGGGGTCACTCCCCACCCACCCTTAATTCCCAATCTATTTGTGATGCGTTTCAGGACCCGCCAGGACAACGCTTGGGGGGGAGTGTGACGGAGGTCCATTCCGATCAGCGCGGTCCTGGCATAAACCCGGAACACCTGGCGCCCGCCATCAAAGGCGAAGCAGGAACAGCCGCGCCTCATCAGCGCAGCAGCATAAGAGAGAGAGAGAGAGCTTCCACAATGAGCATGATCTCCAGCGAGCGCAGCAGCTTACCTCTCTCTCTCTCTCTTACTCCAGACGGCCCGTGAGATACCGAAGCGGTTCCTCCTCGAAGCCCGATCCTCCGAAGAGATCACCAGCCCGAGCACGAGCACGAACACCACTGGGAAACTCACCGGCACGAACCAGGGAGAAGACAGCACGAACGGCGAGCACCTAAGACTGCACTCCAGATCAACACGTATTTTTATCAATAAATCCACCCTCTGGGGACACTTTCTGTTACAACCTTGTTGTGTGATCCCTCTCCTGCGACAATATATATACACACACACACACACACACACACACACACACACACACGCACACACACACACACACACACACTCACTCACTCACACACACAACACTTTTAACATGCAACAGATTAATATTCAGACAAGTTCTCACTTTAGCGCGATGCTCCAGTAATTCAATTTCAAGTGCTGCTTTTTTAATGAGGAGCCTTTTCTCTTCCATTTGAAGCTGTATAAGGTCCATCTCCATGTCACTTTTTCTTATTTGTTTTTGAAGATGGACCTTATACAGCTCCTTTGCTGGCAACTAGGAAGGTGGAAAAAATGTAATGAATGAGATTGTTTGGTCAGACAATAAAATTAAAATATGGACACAAATTGTTACCCTGCTTAGATTGTGTGCTGAGGTTGAAGGACCCTCATCTGTGGGCAAATCCCTAGGTATGTACTGTGAAAGGACAATGACAGTTTGTTACTCTAATGCAAAAAGGGGCAATACATTATAATGGTAGGCATCATACCTCTGTGGATCTACCAGCATTGTCCACTTCTGTCACAGCAGATGTGGTCTCATCATCGTCATCTTCATCATCTTCATCCTACAGGAGAAATATTCAAGTATACATTATCTGGCAAAAAAAAAAAAAATACCTAAAAGCAACTAAAGGTACCAGACAACAAGTCACTTACAACTGTGACAGACTGTGTTCTTTCTGGAGGGTCCAATAATACAATCCATCCATCAGTATCTGTAAAAACACACAACCCATAAAATTCAAATTTATAATAATATCTAATTTATATTTCAATATTATCAAAGAAAATAATACATGAAAAGAGTAACATGTCAGTCTAAGATCACAGTAGCCCATTCATCATATGCAGTTAAATAAAATAAGCCTATATAAATTTATCTTGTTCAAAAAGCCTTTAAGAGACAGAGATAGTAATTTATTAGGACAAAAAATGAAAACAAATCATAGAGGTAAACTTACATTCCACCATTTTTTCACCATCACTTGTGGTGCATGGTGTGTGTGATGAACTGCCCCCTGGAATGCCAGCAACCACTGGTCGCCCTTTATTAAGGGACAGAGCCAGCTCCTCAGATGGGGTGAGGGGAGGTGGTGGTGGGCCCCCGCCAGTTAGACGGGCTTCAGTCTTCTTTCTATTAGCTACATGACAGAATGAATATACTACATCCTGTTATAATAATAGTTCAGTAATTGTGTAATCAAATATTACCTTTTGACTTGGCTTAAAGTACTTGTGGCTCCAGAAGGATTACACCTTATTAAATAAGAAATATACATTATTATTTTAAACGTAAGAAATAAATGGCAGGAAAAGTAAATGCTTTCGTAGTGATATAACATATTCAAAAGGCTGTATAAGTCATACTTCATTATTTTGTATTATAATAAAACGGGAGCCAATACCAAATTTGTAATTTAATACACTCACGCATTTACTCTGTCCGTTATTTTTTGCCAAGCCAACTCTCTTGCTTTAGCTGATGCAGCTGTATTGCTTCTTTTTAATATTATTGGCTTAAACTCCTCATAAGCGTGCATTAAAACCTCCAACTCCGCCTCTGTGAAATACGCCGCTCTCTTTTTTTCGCTTTGACTTTCCATGGTGACTCGTGAAATCGGCGATCCATTGAAAATGTCTTTATATATGCACCGTGCACGCGCATTAACTCTGGGTAACCAGTTGGAGGTTGATTAAACTAACTCTTCTCAGGTGTTTTGGAACCGACATACTCATGGTATGCCTGTTTGGGGTAAATTAACCCAGAGGTTATGATTTATCATATGGTAAGTTAACCAAGCTTTCTGGAATACCCCCCCCTGGATTAATTAGCATAACCGCTAATATTGCTGTGTCACCATTTATTAGGCAGTAATCATTAAGGTTTGTGTCATGGCTCTGTGTCTAGGCCACTCAAGTATATTGGTGATGTTATCCATTTTAGGGATTTTGCTATGCCTTAACTTTATTAAGTTGGGATAATACTAAGCTCAATTTTGCTAAGATTTGTATCTTCAAGGTCTGCATGTCTTTGTTTTCATACATGGCTTGTTGAGCCCAGTTACGGAGCCTTTTCCACTTTACAGAACTGAACTTACCACATCTCAGGTTTCATGTGTTCCCATGCAGGCTCTAACACGGAACAGGTCTGATCATTTTTGATGCATCTTCCAGGGCTTCGTAGGCCATTGTTCTTGCATAAACAAACATTTACATTTCAGAAATAAAAGTAGTTTGAGGTACAGCATACTTTATTTGCTTTCTCATAATCAGAAATACTCCCACAGCTCAATGGTCGAAAGTGTTGAAGTGCTTTTGCAGTGACATGCTTTTATCAGTTTTGTACTATTTTACTTATGATGCAAATTATTTTTAAACTCAAACATAGTTCTCCATATTTTATTAGAATTGTGATTATTTTTTATGCAAATATTGTTTTGAAAACTAATTTATGAACTCAACTCGGCTCTCTGCAGTTATATCCATTAGAGCTACTAGATGGCGCTATTCTCACTTACTACCATTAACAGCTATTATTCATTCTTTGATTGTTAGTTATTAGAATACTTGCTCAGAGTCCCTGTATCTGCAGTGCATAAAACTAGCTTTTAAAGTTTTAAGCTTCTAGTAAATCTGATGAAAAATGAGGGCCTGACTCGATAAAGATCATAACTAGGAATTTCCTATATCAACCGATAACTAAACCCTGAGCAAATACATCGACTCAAAGGGGAAATGTAAGAAAAGGAGAGTTTACAGTCGTGAGACCCAGAGGACTGCTGGCTGCCACTTACACTGCTGCGTGCCCTGGAATACCATCCTGTACCCGCGCATCACTCTTCTATGGTCGCTCTCTCTCTCTCTCTCTCTCTCTCTCTCTCTGTCTATCTCTACCCACACAACCTCCTCTGGATCACCACTTTTGAATCTATACATTCACTATTATTAATGGTTCTTCAAGGTAGATATCACATCGTCGTCCAGTGCCCCCAGATCTGTATGTATGAAGCACATTGTTACAACCCATAATGCTATGTACTCAAGGAAGATGTCACCTATGTTCAATATTAGATAGAACCTGAATGCAGACAGCTACATGTGATTTATTCAAAGTAGAACACAAAAGGGTGTACTATAAAAACAAAGTGAGCATAGAAAGCAGAGTGTAAGGCTGACATTTAAGGAGTTCTGCTCCCGATCTATGAATAAGCTGGCAAACCTAAATGACACTCTGTCAGTAGGAACTTTACAGACAGCAGTGTACCTAAATAATTTAACTTAACCCAGAATAAAAATTAATGCACCAGGTATAAAAAAAATAGCAAAAACCCTCTGCGGCAGAGAGAGAGAAAGAAGCAGTAGTGCTGTGTGTGACAAATATTTTCTGCTGGGGAGCTCAAATCAGGGGGTCAATACTTTTGAGCAGGTGAATAAATCTTGGCTTTTCAACACAATAGATGAGATGCAACAGGAAAGAAAACTGACGTGTTTTCACCTGCTATTCCGCAACACAGTTGTGTTTGAGCTGCTGGGATAAATTGGTGGTGCTCCGTTCTTTTGTTTTCCAGCAGGCTTTGATTTGCTCCATGTCTGATGCAAACCCCAACCATCTCCACACAACTGGCTCTTCCTTGTGAAACGAGCTCCTTGCATCTTCCAGTTCAAGATCTCCAATGCCTTCTAAACTATACCTACGGAAGCCTGCAAGGGCTTTCCCGCGCTTTGCAGAGCTAAAGAAAAATGTCAATTAGTTTCAACAAAAGCTAAGTGATCAAACAGATATAACAGATGTTTCAGTGCCTTGTGGTCAAAACTTCGTTCCTTCACTGATCAATGCCGTGTCCTTGGTTTAGGGTTTGCGGGCATTTTTTACTGCCTTGCATGTTTTAACTTCCTAGTGAGACGCATACTTTTATACAAACAACTATTTACAGCAGTGGAGGCATTTTTGATTGAGGGTCTTCAAATAAAGTTTCCCTCTTTAATGTGTCCCACCTGCAAACTGTGCCAATGTATTAATCCAGGCAGCAGGGCATAAATGTATGTTTGTGAGAGGCTCGTGCGCATCCTACCTCTCAGTGCAGGTGCACGGCACGAAAAAGGCCACACCACGCCACCGACATGAATACACAATTGCAAAAAGGGCCCCTTTAAAGGAAAGAAAAGCTTTAAACGAAGATGTAATACAATCAAATGTAAAAAAAATATCCTGCAACACGTTCACATCTGTAAACATGAAGTTTTGAAATGATAATACATACAGGAGTTATTCAAGCGTGTATTGAACCGTGGACAGTATGGTGGCATCCCTATTATAGTTTTTTCTGATTGCTTAAGCACATTTTTTGTAACTATTGGCTTTTTTTTGCAAAACTCTACACACAAATAAGAAAACCTTTCACCCAATTATCAAAACATTGTAGTTCTCTTGCAAAAGCAAACACAGTTAGATGAACTCTTCACACCTTTGTGTTGGTGTTTTCGTATCAAACAGTACACACAAGCCATCATCTACTAAGCACACAATGCGCCAACTGCACACTAATGGTATGAATACAAAACAGATCTGGTTTTTGCTCTCTCTGTGTACAGATGTCAATTTGAGGTCATGCATTTGTCATAGTGCCATGTAACCATATAAGGATCCAAACTTCAAGTATTGGTGTTTATTCACACTCATCAAAACCAAGACAAAGTCAGAACACAAAATAGTAATTTCACAAAAAAAGGGACTACATCATGCTGTCTTTCTGGGTCCGGCCACAAAATTTCGTCCACATCGCATACAATATCCTCCAGTCCAAGGCACCGGGGAAAATATCTCCTTGAATGCCGTATCCAGGCCTGACATGATGCCTGGTCAATATCCCCACATGCCTCCTCCATTGCCTGTAAAAGGGCTACCTGTTGATGAGGATGACGGTCGTACTCTTTCCAGCGCCAGGCAGAGAAGAACTCCTCAATGGGATTTAAGAATGGAGAGTATGGAGGGAGGTTGAGTGCCATGAAGAATGGGTGGGCTGTAAACCAGTTGCGGACCAAAGCAGCACTATGGAAACTAACATTGTCCCATATGATGACATATCGGGTATGCTCTGGTCTCTGAACAGTGAGCATGTCATGTAAGGTGTCCAGGAATTGGTTATGTTACCACCACATTGTCCAGGGACATTGATGATGGCACGGTGTCCAATAATGTTCCTACCACGTCTCCTGGTTTTACCGGCCTCATCTACAAAAAGTTGCTCATGTCCCATGGCATCTGCTTCTAGTTCCATCACTCTCTGGACAAGACAAAACAGATGCAACACATCAGGCCCATGAACAGCACTACAGCATGCACTTCCAAATTCAGAGCCAATGACACTATAGCTTACCTGCACATAGTCATATCGCAGTTGCTTTACACCTTCTGTGTTTCTCTCGAAAGGAACTCTGTAAATCTGCTGTATTTCGCGCAGTCTTATTGCATTATTGGCAATCACCATGTTCACTTTATGGGTCTCTTGCTTTGGAGTGAACATTCTTCCTCTGCCCCCAGCATCTGGACATCTAGCAATTCTGTAAAGTTACAATTTCAGTATTTTTGCATGTATGGTACTGTTGTGTTTCTCATTAGAGTATGGCAGTGCTACAAAGTACTTACCGATTCTCATTTCGAAATGTCCTAATGATGCCTGCCACAGTGTAGCGGCTCAAATTAGGCTGAACCCGTTGACCAGCTTCCCTTAGGGTCATCCCATGGTTGATGACATGGTCCACTATTGTAGCTCTGATGTCATCAGTTCTTTTTCTTAGTCTTCTTACCCTTTCTCTTTCCCCTCCTCGTCCTCTTCTTTCTCCCTTGTCCTCTTCCACTAACCCTCTCGCTTCTTCAACTCCATGTCCTCTTCCTCTAACGTCTTCACCTCCACGTCCTCTTCCTCTAACTTCTTCACCTCCACGTCCTCTTCCTCGGCCTCCTCTGACTCTCACTCTTCTCACTCTTACTGCTCCTTCCATTGTACTCCACATAGACAGCTTACCTGTGGCTTATTTATAGTGCGTTGGCTAATTGCAAAGTGAACTATTTATTTGTTGGAAATTTGGTAATTGAGTGTAAGCAGTGAGTTGTGTTTAAAGTTCTGCAAAAAGAGTGTTGTGCAGTGAATTGTGCCTATAGTTTTGCAAAGTGTGTGTTTCAAAATTGCAAACTGAGTGCAAAGCAGTGTTTGTGCTTTTAGTTTTGCTACCTCAGTGAGTGGTTTTGCTGTAAGTATTAATAGTTTTAGAAATTGTGGTATAATAATCACAGTTAAGGTTTAATCCATCAGAAAAAACTGTATTTACACAAATGATTTCTGAAAGTTATTTATACAGTGATGGCTCAATTTTCTCCTAAAAAGCAAGGCGGGACCATGTGATTGACAGCTACACTAAACAGATCTGACTGACCGCCGTCATCACATCACGCTGCCCACGATCAAGCTCAGAGAAGTAATTCTCAAATTCTTGTTTACGTGGTCAAAATGAGTTGTATATAACAGGGGCGTGTGCGAGCCAGACTCAAGGCAAAGCTCTGAAACTATAGCCGTCATAAAGTCACATGAACGGTTCGAGGTTCACCGGTGACCTTCCTGGAAGGAGTTTGCATGTTCTCCCTGTGCTTGCATGGGTTTCCTCCGGGTACTCCGGTTTCCCCCACAATCCCAAAAACATGCGATTAGGTTAATTGACTAATCTAAATTCCTCTTAGGGTGTGAATGTGTGAGTGAATGTTTCCCTGCAATGGACTGGCGACCTGTCCAGGGTGTACCCCTGCCTCTCGCCCAATGTGTGCTGGAGATAGGCATCGGCAGACCCCCGTGACCCCAAAAGGGAAGAAGCGGGTATGAAAATGAATGAATGAATGAATAAAGTCACACCTCTGTCTGATTGTCATGGCGGCTCTCATATCATGTTCACGGTTGCCTCATTTTAGCCCAGTGGCAGTAGGCAATGTTTAGCCTAAGTATCCCCTGACCAATCAGAAACTATGGTCAAACAAATGAAAATAAAGAACGGATTAATTTATTATCTCTGGGTACCACTGTATAAAGATTTTTTTCAAAGCTTTTTCATTTATTTTTGAAGCACAGTGAGTGCCATTTGCCATCACTGATTTTTAAATGTAAATGTATTAATTATTATAATCCCTCAATTTTTCTTAATGTAACTCAAAAACAACGTTTTTGTTCAGCAAGTTCCCAATAAAAAGCATTTATACAGTTTTATTTTTAATGGTTCAAATGGGACAGTCCCAATCCCATCTAAAACGACTCAACAGAAAAATACACTTTTTGTTTTTGACATAATGTCGTGTTTCTCGATCCATGAGCATGCAGTTTCTTCCCCTTTCGTTCATGTGGCATTATAAGCACGTTTGACTTGGGGAAACATGAGAGGAGACGAGCTTCTTTTCAGTCGAGGAGCGCGGATGGAGAGGAAAGCGCGTTTCTCCTCAGGGCTTCACATCTGAAAACGGCGGAGAATAAAAGCTTTATGCTCGCCTCACAAACACAGTCCGAGCAGCCGTGACCCAGCCGCCACACGCTCGCTCTCTCTCAGAGAGTTCCTCAGCATCTCTGGAGCTCTCCCGAAGCACGATGTCCGCTTTCTATCGAGTGCTTTTCTTCTTTTTCTGTACCGTCAACCACGAGGAAGTATGTTCATCCCACAAAGAGATACCGCTCTCAGTGTAAGTACACTTTATTCCGCATCATATTAACTGTTAATGTTAATGTGTCTGCTTGCTTAAAACACATACTTCTTCAAACTGTCTGAGTTATTTGTTTGTGTAAAGTCTTGAAATGCCTAGACAAATCATAGACCTAGATGTGGTCTCATTTCACTGGTAAAGTAAAGAACACCAAGGTCTAGCTAATAAAAAATTAACTAAAACTAAAATAATTCAAATAAATTAATTTACTTCTACAACACAAATTATTAATATTAATTATAATGCCTTAAATCTAAACATCGCTTTTTCAGAAGCTCAACGATGCTTTACTAGTGCCACTCAGTGTTAGTCGGAGTGGTCCAATAGTTGGAGAGCGCTAGTCAGTGCTAGTCGGAGTGGTCCATTAGTAGGAGAGCGCTAGTCAGTGCTAGTAGGAGTGGTCCAATAGTAGGAGAGCGCTAGTCGGAGTGGTTCAATAGTAGGAGAGCACTAGTCGGTGCTAGTCTGAGTGGTTCAATAGTAGGAGAGCGCTAGTCAGCGATAGTCGGAGTGGTCCAATAGTAGGAGAGTGCTAGTCAGTGCTAGGCGGAGTGGTCCAATAGTAGGAGAGCTCCAATCAGTGCTAGTCGGAGTGGTCCAGTAGTAGGAGAGCGCTAGTTAGTGCTAGGCGGAGTGGTCCAATAGTAGGAGAGCGCTAGTCAGCGATAGGCGGAGTGGTCCAATAGTAGGAGAGCGCAAGTCAGCGATAGTCAGAGTGGTCCAATAGTAGGAGAGCGCTAGTCAATGCTAGTCAGAGTGGTCCAATAGTAGGAGAGCGCTAGTCAATGCTAGTTCCATCTGTTCCATAGATATACACATGTTAAACTACTGATATTTTACGTTGTTTATTGAATTGTATCTGAATTTGTGGTACCAGAAATTGTTTAATTGTTGTTTTCTTGCTTGTGAATAAACTTATAGTTATAGAGATCTCATGTTAGTCCCTTGTCGGTCTACAGCGGGTCTATCGGAGGTCTGGGGTCTGACTCCAAAAGGTGACACACTAGTGACACTCTTCCGGCTCGGAGTAATAGCACTCACTGAGTTCCGGTTTTCTGTATTGGAGTTTGTATAAAATGTTCAGGAATAGTGAGTTTATAGCTTTCAGAGACAGCTATAAACGGCTGTTGTTTTTCACATAGGTGACGATAATCTTGGAGAGATCCTGGACACAGCACTTGTAGAATGTAGCTATAGTGGAACTTTTTGAATGCTATTACGAAGAACATGGAAGTAGTCTCTTTAAAGGAGCATTCCAGACGAGGAATGTGACCAGATGCTTCACAGTTTTAACATCAGTTTTCCTGTAGAGAAGCTTTTTTCTGTATCAAATGATATCCCTCATTGCTAAAGGCTTTTTGAAGTTCGTAAATTTGACCCCTTTGAATTTTGAAGATTTTAATTAGTTTTTTATCTAATTTGGTTTTGGAAATCACCTTCTTTTAATATTTTAAAGCATTGATGTTAAATTAGTACATAATCTTAAAAGAGAATATATGCTTGAATGAGTATTAAACATTTGATTGTGCTCTGCCAAACTAATGTTGCCTTTTCACCTGTGTTTTAGCGTCAAACTTTGGGCTTCTGCTTTTGGTGGAGAGATTAAATCCATTGCAGTGAAATATTCCGGATCTCAGCTCCTGCAGAAGGTAAACTGAGCTGTGCTGATCCATACTGAAACCCGATACATGAGCAGAGCATCAGTATTAAAAATGTGCTCGATAAGGTTGAACATGATAATGAGCAACAGGCGTTGCTGAATGTGAACGGTTCATTTAGTTTTTTCAACAACGACCCTCGGCACTTCTCATGTCAATATGGAGCAAATTCTCAGAGGAAGGGTTCCAGTACCTTGTTGAATCCATACTTTTATTTGCATGCTTTTGTTTAGTCAATTTTAAATAGGAATTTAGACTTATTCCGTACATTATAACCTGTGTAGCAAAAACGATGGAAACAGCAGGGTCTTGAGCTTCAGATGTTCACTCTGCAACTGTTCCACTTAATGAAACTTTGTAGTCATCACGGGACAGATTTATTGAGCTTTGATTCAAAACAAATGAACACACCTACAGCTCAATGATGATTGGCACCAGACATCAAAACAGAAAATACAGACACCAATCACCTAGGAAACACTAATGATGGAGACAGGAAGCTGGTGCAGTGGATTATGGGAGGTGAACAACGAGCCAATGAAAACACTTTTCGTTCACTCTTCCTGTTGCTTTCGGAGGAAAAGGAAAGTGATCACAGGCTCTCACTGCAGTCCTGTCATCACCTGACCTCTGATGTGCGTGAACCATCTTTGTAAAGAATCTAAAGAGCTGTGGATAGAGTTTGCTCATCACCTGGGGATTGATCTCTTCTCACATCACGCTCGTGTGTGCATCGCAATGCTGTGCTATTGGCTCTTGATCTTCGAGGTGGAATCTGATCACTCTGCTTTGATTAGGGCTCTGCTCAAGATAGCACCGTCAGTGCCTAGAGCTGAGGATCGAGTATCAGGCCCCGCCTTACACCCTCCCTGATAGCAGACGGCTGATACAATTGACGCAACACCAATTTCAGGAAAAGTGGGAAATCCAGTGTTTCTTTGCTGAGCACAAGGGCACCCCGATGCGTTTTTGAAAATATTCCTCGATATAATATAAAGCGATTTGAAAACAAAGGAAAACACACCTTGGAGGATGCCAAATTTATAACTCCACGAGGAGAAGGTTCCTGACTGAGCAAGATCTGAAAGAAATCCATGCCAACCCAAATGGTTAATTCGTTTTTATAACTTTAATTGGAAATCTAAAGTTTTAAAACACATTTTAATGAGATTATAAACTGAAATGTTTGCAAACAATGGAATTTTTATTTAATTTTGTATGATCCGGATTTTATTGTGCATCCCAGCCTCACCCACACTGCCTCTAGCGGCCCCCAAGTTAATTGAGTTTGAGACCCCTGCTATAGACACTTTGATATCGAAGGGAACGCAGTTCCTTCTGGAGCCACCCGGCTCACTTCTGCCACCTAGCGATGTGCACGGGCATGGATTGTTGGATGAGAAGCTTTCCCAGGCTGCTCATCATCAGGAAAGAGCTGCCTCTGCTCTCCAGCCCCGCGCCTTTGTGGCTGGATGGTTAGATTGCAGGGGCACAACGAAAGAACTATCCCCGGTCCATTTGCCTTGGAGAGCTCGCATGAGTGTCCTGGATGTGCCTTTTTCCCTGCGTGGCCTCTTTGGTGTCGCCGTTGTTCACTTTGCTTCACAGCTTAATTAATGGCTCCCTGTCAAAGAAGTGTATTCCATGAAGGCTGATGGTGAAGGAGAAATATGGCTGAGCAAACACATGTATTTGTACTGGTGAGTCACACATGGTAATGTTGTAATGGGAGGACATTCTCCCAAATTGAGGTTCACTAACTGACATAACACGCACCATTCTAACTTTGAGTCTGTGTGATTGTGTTGAACAAGAAATGACTTTCCAAATTAACACCTGCCAAATGTAGGGTGAAAATCCTTTTTGGCAGGTATTGATAAAAACTTAGCCGCCAGTTTGGCCGGCGATGCATGAGCCAATCATACAAATCATGTTAGAGCCGCTGCGGGTCGTTGGTCCCGTCCTTCACGCATTTTCACTACGTTTCAGATCCCTATTAACAGCAGCGCGCAGATACTGTACTCTTACCTGTTTGCGAAACCAATCAACGACAACAAGAAGAGCACGAAATACAAACAAGAAACAGGAAATATCTGATGAGCAAAGGGTTATGTGAAAGACCCGAAGGGCTACATGAGAGAATGAATTAATTATTCCCTTTTTGGGGTCTGCCGGTGCCTATCTCCAGCGCTCATTGGGCGAGAGGTGGGGTACACCCTGGACAGGTTGCCAGTCCATCGCAAGGCAACACGTGAGAGAAGGCAACCTCTGCTTCAGGCTCTGGCCGTACCTAAAACCGCTACTGCGCTAAAAGAGAAACAGTCGAGAGGAATCCTCTTGCTGATTGAGAAACGACAAACATCCCGACATTTAGATGAACGTTTTCACATCAGAGCGAGGCCCAACACATCGCCTCAAGATGCGCACAATCCGAGCGCATGCTTTAACTGCAGATGAAGTAAGAGACTGTGATAAGTATTTCGTTTCAATTAAAATCATTAGCCTGTGCTTCCGATGTTTCTGTATTTCAAAAAAGCTCATTATTGGTGCCAAATTTATTTATTTAAACCCAATCCGAGCAGAGAAACAGCTTCTTTACAAAGCACAAGAGAAAAAGAGAGAGAGACCGCTGCATCAATATTAATTTGTGTCATATCAATTTAATTAAATGCAAATAAAACATATTTGTTTTCCATAACTATTTATTTCAATGAGAAACGAGTGAAACAAACAAAAGCGCAGATCTCTGTGTCTCTGCTGGAGAAAACCCATCACATTAAATGGAGATGTGATCGTTTCACTTCTAAAAGAGAACCCGAAGCTCGACAAAATTACTATTTATAAAACATTTTTGTTAATGGAAAATAATAACTGTTCAGTATTTATTTGTCATGTTATGTAGTCATTAGTAACAGGGGGTACTCGACTGAGGCTGGGTGTCTAAAGGGGAACGTTTGGGAACCACTGGTACTCTATAGTACTCTATCTTTGATGTATGGTTAGGTTTATAACAGTTTATAGTTTGTTGTGTGTGTTGCACTTTCGGAGAGTTTTGTCATGCACTGTTAATAAAATGATCACATTTTCTTTCAGTGGCGTTTAAAATCTTTTTCACCACGTAAAAATTTGTCTAATGGAAAGTCTGATTGGCTGATGATGAAAAAGTACATTTGGAACCCTGTGTAGGACAACAAGTAATTGAATTGACATCATGTGACTGTGCTACACCTTCCACAATCTTCATAATTGAATTGGTATTGTAGGACTTGAGTGAAGAATAAAACGAGGATTGTTAAGAAGTAACCTTTTGAGCAGTACTGGTGGTTGCTAGTGGTTTATTTACTAGGTTCTAGACTTGAACACAGTTGGCAGATCCTAAGCTTAATAATTGAGAGGAGCCCGCTCAAAAATGTAGCTGTCGCAATGAAAAGAGTGAGGTCTTGCTGAAGGCCTGAACCAGAACTTTTGGTCCGAAGTTTTGAACGAAAACAACTTTGTTTCGCCAACTGGGCATCACACATCTGACCCACCGAGGGGTCGGTGCCAACAAAAAAAAGACATCGCTCTGCCATATCGGATTGGTTTTTCACAAGTAGACCGACCATTGAAAGCTGCTCTTTGATGACGTGAGTAGGGCGTAAAAGAGCCACTCGGTAGCGCTCATCCTGCATTTTCATAGCAACTTCACACAGGAAACAGGAAAGAAGAAGAGTGGAAAGAAAAAGCTGACCACAGCAAAGAAAGCAAAGAGCTCGTGGAGAGATCCTGGATGTCGAGCGGTTTATTCTGTGGGTGGCTGATCACCGAGTGCTGTTTGACAAACGCCATAAGATTACGAAACGTGTTTCCTCCACAATCCCAAAAACATGCAGCAGGTTAATGTAAAATACCTTGTTGCCCTGCGATGGACTGGTGTACCCCTGCCTCTCACCCTAAAATGAACTGGAGATTCAATATTTCCTCAACCCAGAGGAAGAGCCCCCTGCTGAGAAGCTTACGAAGATTCGTGCGGATCTCAAGCTTGGCCGTGTGTGGAAGCTTTTGAGCTCCTCCTGGAACGAATTTGGTGAAGCTTAATTTCTGATGCTCCTCTCATCGGTCACCTAATCTACTACTGCAATTGAGGGTGATTTGCTGGTGTCCAACGTTCTTCTGCCTGTGGAAAAGGGCGACGTTGAGTTCAGACCTGGAGACTCACAGCAAGAGGGAGAGGTTTTCATTGCAGAACAGTTGTTATATGAAGGAGATTTCCCTCATTTGGGGTGTGCATGCGTTTGCTGAAGCTCTGTCTCTGCGCTTACACACAAGAACACATTTAAACACCCACTCGCACAATGTAGGCTAATTAAAGCTCCCGCGAGGTTCATTTTAGCAGATGATTATGGTAAAGATGGATGCTGTTCATCAGTGTTTGCTTTTACATTTGCTAGTCAGCTCGCTTGTTCTTTTTCTCTCTTCAGTTTTACGACATAAAGCAATAAAGTCTTTCAATCTTTCCAAACACTTTGATGAATTTGCTTTATTCATTATAGGCTCTAGTTAAATACATCTGAATGCGTCGAAGCATGACGGGACGGTGCACTGGCATTTCTTCTTTCAACCACCTGCGATAGGCCTCGGATGACACCTCGAGCTTCTTCAAAGTGATACAGACGTTGTTTTTCTGTGAATACACTCCACTGTGTGAATGAAGCTCCTGTAAAGAACTTTAACACAGCTCCACACAAGTCTTTGGGAACTGAAGAGAATCCCATGCAGCGTGTGGTTTTAATGGTTGCCATAGCTTTGGTGCTTCCGTGAAAAACCAGTGTGACCGTTTTTAGCGAGTGTGTTTGTATTGAGTGCAGCGGATGGCAGCCCCAGGGCCAGATTTTGAGAGTGTTCTGCTTTAAGAGAGGGAAGTGGACACGCTTGGTGAACAGAGAGAAAGCAGCATGAAGAAGAACAGAAAGAGAAGAAAGAGAGACGGTGCTCTAGAGTGAGTGTGGCCTGTGGCACAGATAGACGTCTGCTGTGAGGAAGTGCGCCTGTAATGTACTCTATGTGCATGTATGTCATTTATTAATTATTTCATTTGAGAAATTATATTTTACCTGCTTTATTATTGTTTAATAATTCATGCATTTTTTAGTATTTTTATTGTTTTATTAGCGGAACTAAATAACATATAAATATAATGCTTTTATATTTGTTCACAATTAATATATGTTTTACTCGTTTATTCTTTTATTGCTGTCTCGCTGTGAGGATGTCGTTCCCAGTGCCTCTGGCGTGTTCCGCTGTTGCTAATGGTTTCCATCTCGGGATCTTCACAGTTCGTTTGCTGCGTTTCTCTAATGGCCTTTTCACACTGGGTCGCTGTTCTTTAGAGACCTTTGGGAATCTCTGACCCCAGTTCATTAGCATTAGCAATCATTAGTAATCGTAGTGATGTCACTGAAGAGATTCGATGTGTGAGCATGTCATTAACACCGCAGATGACATAACAGAGGAAAGCTGCTGCTGGATGATTCGTCTCAAATTGATGGGGAAATTACTCAATGTGTCTCAATTGTGTCACAATAAGGCTACTGAGGCGGCGATCGCCCCCCTGTGGCTGGCTGCAGAATGATTACCACCCAATACAAGTCTATGGGGAAACATTAATAACTATTTCCTCAGAAATGACCTTTACACATTAGTTTTAATGAATTTTGAAAGTCATCTCTACAGTGAACAAACTTCAATAGTTTTTTTTTTGTTTTAGTTTTATTTGGCTCAAGAAAAACTAGGTGGGGCCATGTGATTGACAGCTACCCATAACAGAGCTGAGTGAGCGCCGTCATCACGCCGTGAGAAAGATCATTTATGCTGCCAATGATCAAATTCAGAGAAGTCGCTCTCAAATTCTTTTTTTTTTATGACAAAATAAGTCGTATATAGCCATGGAATTTTTTTTGTGCCAAAACAATGCACGGTATTTCAGCTGAAACAAAGAAAAATAAAGTGATAAAGAAAATACTTGGACATCCGCTTCATTGAGCTGGCAATAATAAAAGATGTGTGCAAAGCGAAAGTCTCTTGTCTTTGTCACTTGATGTCAATAAAGTTCACATTAAAGTACGACCAGGAGTTGAGACTTTGGTGCGTGTTTAGCCGAAGGAAGATCCCCTGCCATGAGATGGATCTCCCTGTAACCATTTCAACGCCAGATTAGAAAATGTTTGCACTTCTAGTAAATACACGTTTTTAGAGACACAACCAAGCATTTTAATTAACCAAAAAGCTGTTAAACATACCTTTTAAACTTCCTGTGAGCAACTGAAATGACTAGCCTGCGAACGCTAGCATAATGCATTAGTCAATGTTTCAGAATAAAAGTGATTATAGCCTGAAATGGTAAAAAGATTATTTATTATACTTTGACATGACATAAGGCACAACAAATATATTCTGATTGTAAATGTGAAAAGGTGCAATATGTACAAAAAACGTGATTAAAAGAGCCTGAAATGGCCAGAGCTGTATTTCACAGCAGGAGGCTGCTCTTCTCGTAAGTCGTGGGAATCGAGTTCAATTCTTTTTTAACGTGGACAAATAATCATCAGAATAACTTGTGGTTCTGCACTTTCATGTTTAAGGCCTTTTTAACACTTGTTTTTGCCACCCAGTCACACTGAAGGGGGTGTGTCCTGGTGGGGAGTGACGTCAATGTGAAAAACCCCTTTTTGTAAATTTACGTGATGTTATTTACGTGATGTTTATTTTCGATAGAGTCAATTCCAAGGAAAAAATACAAATGGACTTGAACCCAGACTCTAGTTTGAGGAGCCCCACCCTAATCCAGGAAGAAATCTAGAATTAATCCACTAGGGGTCCCCTAAAGGGGACTCATGCCCTGTCCATGTCAATGACAGAAAAGGTAAAACACTACGGAAGGCTTAGGAACCGTGGCTGCTCTGCTCTGGGTGAAACTCCTGGTGGGGACCGAAGAAGTCGACATCTGACAACGAGACAAATGCAACTCACAGGTTACTGCATCTGGTCAATATCCCTGGTCTTTGGAGTCCCTCTCTCCTGGACCCAGGCCCCTGTGACTGGCTCCTTGGAATCTCTGAGTGAGCCACAGTGAGGCCGAGTGAGTACCTCATGGCAGTTTCCATGGTGGGGCTAATGTTCAGGTCTGATTTTGATCCTCCTCTCTCCTAATGTCGAGTATCCGGTGACAGAGTACACAGGGTTTATGGATGGATTAAGCAGTAGTTCCACACAGGATTCAGGAATCTCCACTGAGCAGATGAGGTATTCAGGTTGTCTTTCTGGAGCGTGGGGTTCCAACGTAACTTGAGGGTGCAGATGGAGGTCCAGGGAAGTGTTGAACGCTGTTAGGGCAGTATCCACAGGTGATCATGAACCTCCAGGCATGAAATGAGGGAGCGCACCGGCTAGGGGGTCTTCAGTTCACACCAACTGGAATACACCAAGCAATCCTTCTGCATCTGACGATGAAAGGCAGCACAGTTGAGTAGAAAACGCATGTAAAAAGCCATCGAGGGCATCCAGGAAGTAACTTGGGAGAAACATCGACAATGGGCAGGGGTTGCTGGGAGTTGCAGTGAGGGGTCTGATACCAAGGCTGTTTCCTCTTATGTCTCAGGCTGCTTTATCTGATAACCTAGACCAGGGGTATTCTATAAAAGTGGGAAGCGAAGGTCCTGAAGATTATAACAATAATCTAACAATTTACTGCAATAATTCTTATTATGTAGCCTGCTTCTAATCACATTATTTCATAACAACATTATTAATTGAGTACAACACAAAAACCTTTTCACGCATGTATTGTTCTGTAAAATGTTACGGGGTAACATTTCAAACTGTTAATACATTTAAAACTAATGGTTTGCTTTAAATGAAAAAAAAGCACAAAACAAAATGAATTTTAAACACATCTGCAAGGGACTTGCGACCTGTCCAGGGTGTACCCCCGCCTCTCGCCTGATGTGTGCTGAAGATAGGCACCGGCAGACCCCCGTGATCCCCGAAAGGGAATAAGCGGGTTGGAAGATGAACGAATGAATTTCAAACACATTGTAATCTTGGAATCAAATAAAGTTCAACTTTCACCCATGTTCTGTGCAAAACCAGCTGCAAAAGAAGGAATTTAAGTTGAGTTTATCTCACGGTCGAGTGGGAAATTTTCCCCACTCTGACTTTTTGGGGCTTTAGTCCCGCTCTGTTCTGCTTCTGGTTGGTTGGATCTCTAGTGTCATCCAATGAAACAATGGATTCATTAATTTGGGGTCTTAAGATTGACTGACAGTCTGAATTGAACCACAAACATTTATGTGTGACGTGTGAGAACCTCTGGGTCCAGATCCAGACCATCGTCCAGGGGACTTGTTTAAATTTGATTCATCAGAACTAGTTCAATTTATGATCTTGATCGAACTCTGATTCAAACTAAACACTGATGAAGACGCTTGCACTTGGCATTATGGGACGGCCTTTGTCTGTTTACATGGCAGCGTTTCTGATGGCAACTCATGGTGAAACTTGGAGTAGTTTGTAATCCGAGCATCATTTGCATCGGAAGCGATTAGCACAAATGACAAAGTAAAAGATGCCACTGGTCCAAATGTTGCTGCTCATGGGACTTCTAAACAGTCCTCGTCAGCTAAACATGTTTCCATTTACTCGCAAGCTTTGAATGCTCCATCTTGGTTTAAAATGTTAAAAACAGAGTTTTCATCTCAGCTGAACCTTTGCTCTTTGACCAAGGCGACCAGTTTTCTTTCATTGATTCTTATTTTTGCACAGAAATACAAGGAGTTTGAGCAGAGAATGACAGTAGAGGAGATCGATGGTATTAAACTGGTGAAGGAACTTGCTGAGAAGCTGGAGGAGAGGTTCCAGAAGAAGGCTGAGGCTGTGCAGGTGAGAGAAACCATGATATAAAAATAGGTGGATCAAAAAAACATCGTTTGTTTCTTTTATTCACTGCATCGATGAAGTCACACGAGTGAAGTGGTTACGTCAAGGCTGGACACGAAAGGCCTGAAGCCCTTGATACCAGACGTGGTGCCCTACCCACACAGCCACCCCTTCTCTCGTGATATTGGGAAACAAACGAGTCAAACAGAGGGAAACACGGAGCTTGCAACGGTTTACCACGGTGTTCATAAGCAGCTCCAAATAGAGAGAACTGTGCTCTTTACACCAAAGTCACTCACTACATGTTTGCGTCTAGACCCTTTGACTGGTGTGTTGCCAAAATATTGTCATAATGCATTTTTATGAAGATACTGTAAGCAAGGTTTAGGAATCTGTCATAGAAAGTACTTCCTTACTAGCTTTAAAACACCTACAATGCTAAATATCTAACAAACTGCAGAGAGAGAGAGATAGAAGAACAAGGAGTAAGCAGAGGGGGGATCCTGAGAGAACAGCCTGCTGAATGTCTCTCCCTCAGGATTAGCAGAAAGAAGGCGAGATGTGCTGTATGTCAGTCCACTTTATTTAAAGAGTCTGAACATTCCTGGTCGTGATGCAACTTCCTGTATTATCTAAGAACAGAAAGATTCAAAAATATATTTCTATTACAGCTGATCTCTGTACTGTTAGTTCTGAACTGGCTCATGGTCATTCTTATGATCATTCAAATACTTTCCTCTTGAATGTTGCATGTTATTTTTGTGTTTCCCACTTTACCCTAATCACCACCTTCTCACCAAGCTGCATTCTTATGGCATTCATGTGGCGTGTAGGACTACAATCTTGAGCTTGACAATCTTCGACCGTGGTGAAGAAGTTTGAATTTAATAAAGTCACTGTTTCTCTTTTGGACCATAGTCTCTCATAATATTCTTTAACCCTTAGAAGTCCGGGGCCACTTATTAGTTCCACAACAATCCTGAAATTCAGAGCATTACATTTTATGTACCGGTAATCTAATGTGGCCCGCGAAAGCCCGCGCAAGAAAAAAAAAAAACGAAAAAAAAAAAAAAACTACATTTCCCACAATGCCTTCAGCCGCAACGCTGTTTCCCCATTCATACTCACAAGTAAAACTGCAGAGCTGCAAACTCTCACACATTGAACGTAAGACTCTCGCATTTGAGTGATCTCTCACGCTAAAATAATAGTTTATCTGTTTCTTGAGCCTGGTGATAAAAGATGATGATCGATATGCATCGTCTTCAGTCTGTGAGGGGTTTTTTTTCGATAAACAAATGACAAAAATGCTATTTATCTTTATTCACGTGGACAGTTTGATCCTTCATTAATGGAGTTATGTGGGTTTTCAGAAGCTGACAAAAATCAAAAGGATTTATATTAGAACAACAAGCTTACAATTGTTTCTATGCAACTGAATTATCACTTGAGTAAGTTATAAATAATGAGTTATTTAACATTAAGGAGTAGTTACATTTATTTTACATTACATTCGATTACATTGTTTAACATTTATAAGTTACATCTGGCCCTTTGAGGACAGCCATTATGCTAATGTGGCCCTCTGTGAAAATGAGTTTGACACCCCTGTTATAGACTGTTCCAAGTTCTTTTTGTGCCAGACCTTTGAAAAACACAACCCATATCACAGGTTACTACCAAGGGTTATCCCTTCTTTTCACTACTAGATGCCACTGATTTGGAGTCTGTACAACAAAACTGAAAGAGGTTTGCACATTTTAATTTAAATTACTGAAATAATCAAATAAAAGTAGCATTGCTTGTCAAGAAGTTAAAAAAATAGAGTAAAAGTATCTTAAAAAAATGACTTATTTTCTGAAGGGGGCAAGAAAGAGATTGTCTAAGCAAGAAAGAAATAGAGGAGAGGTAAAGAGAGAGAGAGAGCTAAGAAAGAAATTGATAGAAAGAGCGAGAGGGAGAGAACGAAAAGAGGGAGAAAAAAGAGAGAAAGTGTGAGAGAGAGAGAAAGAGTGAAATAACACAAGGAAGAAATTAAAGAGAGGGAGAGAAAGAGAAAAAGCAGGAAAAGGAAGAGAGAAAAAAGGAGCAAGAGCGAGAAAGAGAGAACTAGAGAGAGAAATAGTGTAATGGAGAGCGCGAAATGGTAGAAAGCATAGACTGTCAGAAAAATATGGACAACATGACGGCGCCTACTTCCATTTGTATAATGTGAAGCCACCAAGGACATTGAGTGACGCACACGCGACTTCCTGTTAAGGGTAGAAGCGTTGTGGTTTCAGAGCTCCGCCTTTCACGCACGCCAGACTCGATCATAAATCATTAAAAGCGTTTGTGTAAATACCGTACTTTCTGAGGAAATTATTTTTAAAGTTTCCCTTTTTTCCATTTGCCCCATTTTGATTCCCCATGATGCCTTGCATGCAGACATGTTCCGCTTTTCAAATAGAATGGCGGAAAAGAAATCCTTAGAAATCCCTGGGCCATAAAAATTTAATACAGAGGTAATTTTCGTTGGGCTCCAGGCTTTGCAAACAAGTCGGGGAAAGAGACGACTCAGGAGAAAATTACAGTTGTATTACACATTACCTTTAAAAGACTCTAAACGTTTTAAACTTTGGATAATGCCCCGCACAGCCTGGCATCCCACCCAGCGTAGCAGTATTTGCTCTGATCACTGAAGTGACTCTCTCATATCAGTTTAAATACAAGGATAATAACATTGGAGAAGCATACGTCTCGGAGGATCACAATGGGAACAACGCAGAGAAGTGAAACAAACATTCTTTATTCTCACTACACCTCAGATCACCTACTGCTTTATTTGGGACAGTTACCGCGTATTTTAGAACGCTTGTTTGGGTATAAATTTCAAAATTAATAACCTTTTTGAAACCCATATGTTATGTTATGTTATATTATGTTATATTTAAAATCATAATGAAACACAAACTGAGAATAATTCAAAGCAACCGCTGTGACTGGCACACGCGCCGGTGCCTGCATAAATGCCATTCTAATCCAGTTTTTATTCTGCGCATCAATATACTTCATTACAAGCCCTGAGCTTCATGTGAATATTTTGTGTTGTGTTTGTCCCAATCTAATGGAGCTCCTTTTGTTCCATCAGCGTTTGGTGGAGGCAGCAGAGGAAGCGCACCTGAACCACGAGGAGGATCCGGACCTGCAGGTGAGAGACTATAACCATGACAACCGCACGACGGCAACCTTCAGACACATGAAAACTTCTCTGGGTCTAAATGTGTGAAGCGCTGAATCACTTCTGTGCTCAGTACAATGCCATTAACACACAAAGCCCTTTTATGGAAGCTTTCGCTCTTGAACACTTTAGAAATTCCTTCCACTTGACGATCCATTAGTTCAAGTTGGAAAGCGAAGCCTCTCGTGAATGAGAAGATGTTCACTGAGCTCCAGCGTTCTTTAGTTTGCAGGAAAATAATGATTTACCATCTAAAGAATGAGTTTGCTAAAGTGTCCTTGAAAATAAACAAGCAATAGTAATGTTAACAGCCCCCGCCAAAGTAGCAGCAGATCAAAAATCATGTACACATGATTCCTCTGGAAATGCGCATACTATAAGTTGAACCATTTATCTCGCAGACTCCAGCTTTAAGGTTTCATTACTCATGAATATGAAACGGATGCTGCTGTATTTAGACCAAAACCTCGCTGCTCTGATTCGGCCTATAGTAATAAAATGAACTTGAACATCGGAGGCCAGAAATGAATAAGTGAAGAGCTGCAGGAGGCTGAACGCTCCTCAGAGACACTCTGGTAGCTTTGGCTGTTTTTTTTTGCATAAGCTCTTATCTCCTCATTGCACAGTCCGTCCCCGGATTCATAATCTGTTCAGCAATCCTCACAGAAATAAGCATGCAGGAGGATGACGGGCAGCGGCTGCCACGTGTGGAGACTTCACACGAACGGGTTTAAATCTGCAATTAGTGGGTAAACAATTTGGAAAATTTGAAATCGATCTCCTCCTCTGCTCTTTCTACCCAAGCAAGCGTGTCATCAGAGTGTAAAGAATAGTAAAAGTCAAATAAGCGGAATGCAGGGGCCGGCAGGTGTCAAACATAAGGTAACAAGCCAGCAGTAAAACAAGGAAATTCAGATAAAGGATGAATCTCTTGTAAACTGAGAGGCACTTTGCACCTGAGCAAGATCTATGCCAGAATGGGTGCAAGATTACGCCCGTTCTCGTTGTTTAAAGCCAGAAGTGGAGGCATTTATTGTCATATCCAATGGCAACAGAAACTTTCCAAATGACCCTGATCTAAGGTTTACACACCCTGTGTTTTGGCCGATAACCAGCAGAAAAACTGACCCAGAAGGGTTCGAGCGGCTGGTGAAGGTACCCATCCTCACTACGACCTGTTAGCTTGGAATGAATGTTTGTGCAGAAAAAGTTTCTGGCTTCTGATGGACCCTCGCCTCTTTCATATAAAAAGATCTCCAAGGAACTGGGAATCAGCAGTGTTCAAACTCGGATGAAGAAGTGGAGAGTGAGAGATTCTGGTACAACTGCCAGAAAAAAATTGTGAGGGGTGCAAAGAAATGACTTGAGCTGAAACACAGGACTCTCTGGAGAAATGTCGCGCTTCCGTTTCAAGGAGGACAACAAGGAGACGCTTGAAGAACAATCCAACAGATCTCAGTCTCCTGACCTCTGCACTGTGGGGAGAACTCAAACGTGCCATTCCTGCAAGAATTTACAAGAGTCCAAGAAGAACGTGCTGCTTTACCAACAGAGAAGATAAAGAACCTCATCCACAACTACCTCAAGAGACTTCATGCTGCCATCGATGTTAAAGGGGAGATAAAAATATAAGAGCTTATATTGTAAACTTTTGATTTTTGTTTAAACACAGCTTCACCCAAGGGAAAAGGTTTTCTGAAATGTAAATTACGACCAAATTTGACCGAAAATCGTTCATCCAGACAGATACCTTTCAGCACTTCTTTCGTCAAAGAATTGAGTTACAATTTTCGGGAGGTGTGCATCAGGCTCCAGTCAGTGTGTGTGTGTGTGTGTGTGTGGGGGGGGGAGTATATCCACAAGAGATTATGGCGTAGGCTCACGGGATAAACTGCTAAAACACTCAGCTTCACCGAGATCCAGTCGAGGAAGGCTCTGGGCATGTGTATCTCTCACAAGGAAATATCTGTCCTTTCTGTTTCGTTGATTCATCGTTGAACATTCTTTCAAATATCGGATCGGTCAGGTGCTTAAATTCTCTGAATATGTATGTTGCCCTGCGATGTACTGGCGACCGGTCCGGAGTGTGCTGGAGGGAGCAATCAGCAGAACCCTGTGACCCCGAAAAGGAAGTAGAGGATAAAGATGGAATGAGCTTATTAAACCTGCTTTTGGGGCTTTTCTCCAGTTCTGTTAACGCAAACCCTGATCACGGAAACAAGCAGTCGCCACCCAAACTGATCTCCAAACCACTGCATCTGCCATGTTTTGGAACATGGCAGAGTCAAGAGTCAATAATAGTTAATACTAATAATAACAAACAAAATCTAGTCACATCCTGGAGAAATGTATTTTTTATAATAAATGTAGAAATGACCCAGTTTCCTCCAGCGTAAATAAGTTTAAACACATCTCAGAAAGTTCACATTGAGGGTAGCATCGCTGTTGAATTTAATTTAAAAATGGAACAATTAAAAAGGGATTTATATTGTTTAAATAAAAGGCGTTTATTTGTTAACAATATATTGAGTTTTCTACCGAAGCTTTCTACCGAAAGTTGGTGCAGTCTTTGCGAACATAAGTTTGCAAAAAAAAAAAACATGAACATGAATGGAAATTACATTTTTAAAATAAAAAATAAAGTGATTTATTACTGCACGTATATGGAAACAAATGTAAAAAAATATACCTCAGTAAAATACAAATAGAATTTGTTTGCATTCAATATTATGTAAAGACAAGAAGATGGGGTCGAGTTTCGATTTTCAATTTAGGCAACGTAAACGCACTGTTACAGGGAAAAAAGGGAAAAAATACATTCTGCATCAAAAAATGGATGCAGCGTCATGTTTGTCCTTAGCAGCGAGAGACAGAAAGAGTCCACACTGAATCCTCCTAGGGACAAAAAGTTCCACAGAGAGAAAGAGCGAAGTGTGAGAAGCAGCAGAGAAACATAGACACGACATCCGTGTGAGCAGGACCTTCACTAGGATTCAAAGCTGCTGATTCAGGTTTCTTTACAAATATTTAAGTGCACAACCCTTTCGCCCTTCTCCACTGTCACTGTTCATATTTTTAGCCCTGCAGTGTACAGCGGGAGCTATTAATAAATCATTCAGCGGTATTATATTTACAGCAGTGCTTCATCGGCTCACCGTACTCTCCTTCAGCTGTGCTTTCCACATAGATACAAATATGCGGACAATCCATCACTTTTTAAATACGGTCAATGACCCCCTCCCTGCTCATTTTCAACATGTGTCCAGACAATAAATGATCAGTACGTGCTTTTAATCGTCTCAAAATAACAACACAATTTAACCATCAATTGTAGCCGTGATTCAGCACAAAAATTCAAGCGGCATTTCAAACAGACCAATGAAGCACATTTCTATTCTAGAACTAAAACCAAATTCAAGATGGCTTTAGAAGCTTTTTGAGGTTCAGAACTGTTGGCGCACACCACGTTTGATGCCAGTATCCATAACTTTTGCCAGTAAGGTGTGAGGATGTTCTGATCAGCTTGGAGGAGTTTAATTTTGGATAACAGGAAGTTCAATCTGGAAGTTCGATTGGAATTTTGAAAAAGTCTAGACAATAAGCAAAAGCAGGACTCAGATACAAGCCCAGATACCCACTGTTTTATTTCGGTCGTTTCCGGAGATGTATGTCGGGAAAGCGACTGATTGGGAATGATTCTTGTGAGAGTGACCGGGCCCGCCATATTAATATTTTGCGAGCGTAGGTGATTAGCAATCAGCTGGGTTTCAACAAGTCTTTTTACTTGTTTTAATCTTGTGTTAGTCTTCTATTCGAGGCTTGCACCAATAGATTCCGAAGGTTGCTTACCCTGCGTCCCAGTGTAGCATTGCTAGCCCTGACAAAATGCACACTGAGGTATAGGAGAGTCTATATTTCGAGGAAGTGGTCTCCAGTGGTCTGGTGAGCTTATGATTCGGCTTAGTTCCTCCAAGGTTTCAGACTATGATATGGGTTGAGCTGCGTCAGGCGATCCCTCGTTTCACTCCCATTCATCAAGCGTGTGTCCCGTCTGGCCTGCGGGTGAACCGACGGTCTGCTATTGAATGCGTAACCCCTTTCTCTGAAGGAGGGAACAGAGACGCATGTCAAGTGACAGGCCGTTAGATGGTCCAATTCTTTTTACAATTGAAGTACATCATTGTGCAGGTGTAGGCAATTAATTCATTAACCAGCTGGGCATATAACCCCAACGGGAGCCCACACTCTGAGGAGCTGTACCCATGCTTACCTGCCGGCACCTCAGACTCACAGGTCTCAATGGAATGGCAAGGGAATATGTCTCTGTTCCCTCTTTCAGGTATAGATATGCCCTTTTAGCCGTTCACTCCGATGCATGTTGAGTGATCGACTATGGGAATCCCTTGAAAGGCCATGCCCAAGGTCCTTCCAGGTTAGCTGCTAAGGCCGTAGTCACCTGTATGGAAACACCTTCTGCCCCGCGGCTCTGCTCTTCTGCTCTTGTCGAGAAAGGGCAACCAGAGGGAATCATCGTCCTGCATAGCGGCAGGTATGGAACCAGCTTCGTTCCCCGTCTCAGAAGGGAGGGAACAGAAGGGTTATATCAACCACCAATCCAGGACTTCTATGATAGGCATCAAAGGGGGTCCCAACTAGGACACTGCTTTGGACCCAAGCCAAACCACAGGTCAGAATCACACAAAATAAAACCACCTTTTTGACAACAACTTTATGATAAAATGAACGCACTAAAGAGAAAAAATGAGTTTTGAGCAAAGACTTAAAAGAAGACAAAGAAAGCACCATTCTAATCTCTAAAGGTAAGCTATTCCATATTTGAGGCCTTGCTACCGCAAATGCCCGTGCCCCTCTACTCTTGAGCCTCACATGAGGGACTACTAATGGAATCTTGTTACCAGATCTTAGTGTTCTAGAAGGAGAGTAAGGATGAAGAAGTTCAGAGAGGTAGGCTAGTCCTATAATATGTAGAGATTTATAGACAAAAAGGAGGATTTTAAAATGAATTCTCTGAAAGACTCGCAGCTAATGTAGATCCTTCAGAATCTGGGTGATATATATATATATATATTGTGACGGGAGTCCATCTCAATCAGCGCGGTCCTGGCACAGATCCCGAACACCTGGCGCCCACCATCAAGGGCGAATCGGGAACAGCCGCGCTTCATCAGCGCGGCAGCATAAAAGAGAGAGACGGAGCTTCTACGGGAAGCAGAACCTCCGAAGAGTGCTGTGGCTAACTCCTCTCTCTCTCTCTCTCTACCTCCAGACAGCCCGTGACGACCCGAAGACGGCATTATCCCCTACTGCACCGTTTCAGCTGGGCACCGAACACGAGAGCACACCTGGGACTGGGAAGAGCACCGAAAGGGAAGAGAACACGAGCACCGAGCACCTACAGACTGCACCATCCACGAGCACTTCAAATAAATCCACCCTCCGGGGCACTTTTCTATCGAAAACCTTGTTGTGTGATTCCTCTCCTGCGACAACTGGTGGAGAATGCGGGTATAACACCCAGGGGGAATCACACACAAGAGTTCTACAACCCGGACATTTAACCCTGCAGTTTTTTTTTCCTCTCTCATTTAATTTTTTTTTTGGATTCACAGCAAATACGGTGTGCGACGCTCTCCGAGAAATGGAAGACCTCGTCAAACACCTGGCTGAGATGACCATCCGACAACAGGAAATCGTCGAATTCCTGGCGAAGCAGCAGAGCAAAACGGAGCGGAAGGTCAGCGATCTTCAGGGCGCCAGCGCCCAACAAATCCCGCTTCCCGATGCAAGAGCGCAAGCTGTGCGGCTTCTCCCAAAGTTGACCCCCCACGATGACGTCGAATCCTACCTCCAGTTATTTGAGTCCACTGCAGGATCAGAAGGGTGGCCACGAGAAGAGTGGGCACGGGCGCTGGCACCGCTGCTGACCGGCGAGGCGCAACGAGCTTTCTTTTCCCTGGACTCCAGTGTACGTGATGATTATGAAGAACTTAAAAGAGAAATACTCGCTCGCCTGGGTTTATCTCCCATCTCCGCGGCACAGCAATTTCACGGCTGGGAATATCGCCCTCGCCGGCCAGCGCGCGCTCAAGCCGCTGACCTATCCCGCCTCGCCCGACTCTGGCTGCTCGAAGGAAGCCCCTCCGCCAGCCAGGCCGTTGAACGCGTGGTGCTGGACAAACTGCTGAGAGCACTGCCTCGCGCACAGAAGCAGGCGGTCCGGATGAGAAACCCAACGACATTATGGGAGGCCGTAGAGGCCATTGAGCTGGCGGAGGTGGCCCACCGGGACGACACCGGAGAGCGTGCGCCACCGTACCCCCGGAGGGTGGTCCAGGACCCGTGTCCGCCAGAGGGCACCCCGCGACCAGAGAGCAGACCGGCGGCTCCCTTCCCCCACGACGAACCGATACCTACGGGTCCACCATCACCCCCCAAGAAGAAATGGCTGGCGGGTTGTGGATTCCACCATCGGTTGCCGGAAGGAGCCCCGGGCGTGACGGTGAGGGTCAATGGACGCCGCTATCACGCGTTGTTGGACTCGGGGAGTTCCGTGAGCCTGCTGAGGAGTCAGCTCCTCCCACCTCGACCGGAAACCCATGCCATACTGCCTCTAACGTGCGTGCACGGAGAAACCCGAGTGGTGAAGGCCCGCGACGTTCAGCTCCAGGCCAGAGGGAAGACCTGGATGGTCGAGGTGGGTTTAGTAAAAAACCTACCTGTGCCCGTACTCCTCGGCAGGAATTTCCCCGGGTTCGCAGGCCTGCTCACCGCCGCCGCCCACCGACCCGTCAGCCCTGGAGGGAGCCGCCCAACCCCGTCGCAGGAGGAGGCTTCATCCAACCCGGCTGTCACCCTAACGTCGGATAGCGGGAGAGATGGTGAGTCCGCCCCCCCCTCTGCTAACCTCTTCTATGATGTGTTCCAGCGGGTTACATGAGGGGGGTCCTTCAGCCGCGAGCAGCACGAAGATGACCGGCTGAAGCACTGTTGGGCTCAGGTGCGCGTGGCTGAGGGACAGGAGCTCCAACCCGGACCCCATGCTCTCACGTACTTCATGGTGAAGGAAGGTCTGCTCTATTGTGTCGCAGAACGACGGGGGGAGGTAAAGGAGTTACTCGTCGTTCCCCGGTCGAAGACGGAGACGGTCTTGGAGCTCGCACACTCCCATCCAATGGCCGGGCACCTGGGAGAAGCAAACACGGCGCAGCGGATCCGAGACCGCTTCCATTGGCCGGGGATAGAGGGCGAGGTGAAGGCTTTCTGCCGGGCCTGCCCCACGTGCCAAAAGACATCGGCGCGTACGCCTCCCCCCAGTCCGCTGATTCCACTCCCCATCATCGGGGTGCCCTTTGAGCGGATTGGGATGGACTTAGTGGGGCCGTTGCCGAAGTCTGCCCGAGGCCATGAGCACATCCTGGTCGTCGTGGACTACGCCACCCGGTACCCGGAAGCCGTGCCCCTACGCAAAGCCACCGCGAAAAACATCGCCCACGAGCTGTTCCTGATGTTTAGCCGGGTGGGCATCCCCAGCCAGATCCTGACTGACCAGGGAACCCCCTTCATGTCCCGGCTGATGGCTGACCTCTGCCGGTTGCTAAAGGTCGAACAGCTCCGCACGTCCGCCTACCACCCCCAGACTGACGGCCTGGTCGAGAGATTCAACCAGACCCTGAAGGCGATGTTAAAAAAGGTGGCTGCTGAAGACAGGCGTGACTGGGATCGGATGATCCCCTATGTCCTCTTTGGGATCCGAGAGGTACCCCAAGCCTCTACAGGATTCACGCCCTTCGAGCTGCTGTTCGGCCGTCAGCCTAGGGGGCTCCTGGATGTCGCCCGAGATGCATGGGAGCAGCAGCCGGTAGCGCTCCGCTCTGTGGTCGAGCACGTGACCCAGATGCGCCAGAACATCGAGCGGGTCATGCCGTTAGTCCGGGAACATCTGGTCCAGGCGCAGCAAGCCCAACAACGGCACTTCAACAGGGCAGCCCAACCCCGGGAGTTCCAGCCGGGAGATCGAGTGATGGTCCTGGTCCCCACCTCAGCCTGCAAGTTTCTGGCCAAGTGGCAGGGGCCATACACCATCACATCCAAAGTCGGCGAGGTCAATTATAAAGTTCGACAGCCCGGGAGAAGACAGCCGGAGAAACTTTACCACATCAACCTCCTGAAGAAGTGGGAGGGGACCAGAGACCAACTGGCCGCACTCGCCTCCTGTTCCCCGGTGGTGGTGGACTCCAGCGAAGACCTCTCGGCTGCCCAGAAGAAGGAGCTGCAGCACCTGGTCAGTCAGTTCCAGGATGTGTTCTCCGATCAACCAGGGCAGACCAACGTCGTCGAACACCACATCCGGACACCACCAGGAGTTATCGTCCGACAACGGCCTTACCGAGTACCGGAAGCCCGTCGGCAGGCCATAGAGGAGGAGGTTCAACAAATGCTTAAGTTGGGGATAATAGAGCCATCCCGGAGCCCGTGGTCCAGCCCCATCGTGATGGTTCCCAAACCCGACGGCACCCTCCGCTTCTGCAATGACTTCCGCCGGCTGAATGAGATCTCGGAATTCGACGGCTACCCCATGCCCCAAGTGGATGAGCTCCTGGATCGCCTAGGGCGGGCCCGCTATATCTCGACCCTCGACCTCACGAAGGGCTACTGGCAGGTGCCAGTGGCCGCAGAAGACTGGCCCAAGACCGCCTTCTCCACACCATCTGGCCACTGGCAATACCGTCGTCTCCCGTTTGGCCTTCATGGAGCCCCGCCCACGTTCCAACGGATGATGGACATCCTGCTCCGCCCACACCAACCATATGCCGCAGCCTACCTGGATGATGTGGTCATCCACTCGGAGGCGTGGGACGACCACCTGGACCGTCTGCGGAGGGTGCTCACGGAGCTCCGGAGAGCCGGGCTCACCGTCAACCCCCGCAAATGTCACCTTGCCAAAGCCGATGCGTTGTACCTGGGATTCCGTGTGGGGCGTGGCATGATCCGCCCCCAGGATAAGAAGGTCCAGGCCATCCAGGAGGCACCTCGCCCCACCACAAAGACCCAGGTACGAGCCTTCCTGGGGTTGGCGGGGTATTACAGATGCTTCATCCCCAACTTCTCCTCTTTAGCCACCCCCCTGACAAACCTGACCAGGAAGGGGCAGCCGGAGAAGATTGAGTGGACTCCGGAACTGGAGGGGACGTGCCGGAGCATAAAGCAGGCGCTCACGACGGAACCGGTACTCCGAGCGCCTGACTTTAACTGCCCCTTCCTGCTACAGACCGACGCCTCCGACACAGGGTTGGGAGCCGTCCTGTCCCAAGTGCAGGAAGGTGAGGAACACCCTGTGATTTACATCAGCAGGAAGCTGAACCCGGCCGAGACCCGGTACGCGGCCGTCGAAAAGGAGGCCCTGGCCGTCAAGTGGGCAGTCCTGGAGCTAAAATACTATCTCCTGGGCCGGCGGTTCACCCTCCTGACGGACCACGCCCCACTGCAATGGATGGCCAGAGCGAAAGACACCAACGCCCGGGTGACCCGCTGGTTCCTCGCGCTCCAGGACTTCCATTTTGAAGTCCGTCATCGGGCCGGGGCCGACAACGGCAACGCCGATGGCCTATCCCGGATCTGGGCCGGCTACGCAGGTTTGTCAGGGGTCACTCCCCACCCACCCTTAATACCCAACCGTTCTATGATGAATTTCAGGACCCACCAGGACAACGCTTGGGGGGGGGAGTGTGACGGGAGTCCATTCCAATCAGCGCGGTCCTGGCATAGATCCCGAACACCTGGCGCCCACCATCAAGGGCGAATCGGGAACAGCCGCGCCTCATCAGCGCGGCAGCATAAAAGAGAGAGACGGAGCTTCTACGGTGAGCAGAACCTCCGAAGAGTGCTGCGGCTAACTCCTCTCTCTCTCTCTCTCTCTCTCTACCTCCAGACAGCCCGTGACGACCAGAAGACGGCATTATCCCCTACCGCACCGTTTCATCTGGGCACCGAGCACGAGAGCACACCTGGGACTGGGAAGAGCACCACAAGGGAAGAGGACACGAGCACCGAGCACCTAAAGACTGCACCATCCACGAGCACTTCAAACATCACTCTTAATAAATCCACCCTCCGGGGCACTTTTCTGTTGAAAACCTTGTTGTGTGATTCCTCTCCTGCGACAACTGGTGGAGAATGTGGGTATAACACCCAGGGGGAATCACACACAAGAGTTCTACAACCCGGACATTTAAATCCTGCAGTTTTTTTTTCTCTCATTTATTTTTTCTTTTCGTTTTTTTTGGATTCACAGCAAGTACGGTGTGCGATGCTCTCCGAAAGATGGAAGACGTCGTTAAACATCTAGCTGAAATGACCATCCGGCAACAACAACTCGTCGAGTTCCTGGCGAAGCAGCAGAGCGAAACGGAGCGGAGGGTTAGCGATCTTCAGGGTGCCAGCGCCCAACAAATCCCGCTTCCCGACGCGAGAACGCAAGCTGTGCGGCTTCTCCCAAAGTTGACCCCCCACGATGACGTCGAATCCTACCTCCAGCTATTTGAGTCCACTGCAGGATCAGAAGGGTGGCCACGAGAAGAGTGGGCACGGGCGCTGGCACCGCTGCTGACCGGCGAGGCGCAACGAGCTTTCTTTTCCCTGGACTCCAGTGTACATGATGATTATGAAGAGCTTAAACGAGAAATACTCGCTCGCCTGGGTTTATCTCCCATCTCCGCTGCGCAGCAGTTCCACGGCTGGGAATAGCCGCTGACCTATCCCGCCTCGCTCGACTCTGGCTGCTCGAAGGAAGCCCCTCCGCCAGCCAGGTCGTTGAACGCATGGTGCTGGACAAACTGCTGAGAGCACTGCCTCGCGCACAGAAGCAGGCGGTCCGGATGAGAAACCCAGCGACATTATGGGAGGCCGTAGAGGCCATTGAGCTGGCGGAGGTGGCCCACCGGGATGACACCGGAGAGCGTGCGCCACCGTACCCCCGGAGGGTGGTACAGGACCCGCGTCCGCCAGAGGGCACCCCGCGACCAGAGAGCAGACCGGCGGCTCCCTTCCCTCACGACGAGCCGATGCCAACGGATCCACCATCGCCCCCCAAGAAGAAATGGCTGGCGGGTTGTGGATTTCACCACGGGTTACCTAGAGGAGCCCCGGGAGTGACGGTGAGGGTCAACGGACGCCATTACCACGCGTTGTTGGACTCGGGGAGTTCCGTGAGCCTGCTGAGGAGCCAGCTCCTCCCACCTCGACACGAGACCCATGCCATACTGCCTCTAACATGCGTCCACGGAGAAACCGGGGAAGTAAAGGCCCGCCAAATTCAGCTCCAGGCCAGAGGGAAAACCTGGATGGTCGAGGTGGGTTTAGTAAAAGACTTACCTGTACCAGTGCTCCTTGGCAGGAACTTCCCCGGGTTCGCCAGCCTGCTCACCGCCGCCACCCGCCGACCCGCCAGCCTTGGAGGGAGCCGCCCAACCTCGTCGCAGGAGAAGGCTTCGTCCAACCCGGCCGTCACCCTAACCACGGATAGCGGGAGAGATGGTGAGTCCACCCCCCCTTCAGCTAACCTCTTTTATGATGTCTTTCAGAGAGTTACACGAGGGGGGTCCTTCAGCCGCGCCCAACATGAAGACGAATGGCTAAAGCACTGTTGGGCTCAAGTGCGCGTGGCTGAAGGACAGGAACTCCAACCCGGGCCCCATCCTCTCCCGCACTTTATCGTGAAGGATGGTCTGCTCTACTGCGTCGCCGAACGGCGGGGGGAGGTTAAGGAGCTACTCGTCGTCCCCCGGTCGAAGACGGAGACGGTGTTGGAGCTCGCGCACTCCCATCCAATGGCCGGGCACCTGGGAGCGGCAAACACGGCGCAGCGGATCCGGGACCGCTTCCATTGGCCGGGGATAGACGGCGAGGTTAAGGCTTTCTGCCGGGCCTGCCCCACGTGCCAAAAGACATCGCCGCGTACGCCTCCCCCCAGTCCGCTGATTCCACTCCCCATCATCGGGGTGCCCTTTGAACGAATTGGGATGGACTTAGTGGGGCCGTTGCCGAAGTCTGCCCGAGGCCATGAGCACATCCTGGTCGTCGTGGACTACGCCACCCGGTACCCGGAAGCCGTGCCCCTACGCAAAGCCACCGCGAAAAACATCGCCCACGAGCTGTTCCTGATGTTTAGCCGGGTGGGCATCCCCAGCCAGATCCTGACTGACCAGGGAACCCCCTTCATGTCCCGGCTGATGGCTGACCTCTGCCGGTTGCTAAAGGTCGAACAGCTCCGCACGTCCGTCTACCACCCCCAGACTGACGGCCTGGTCGAGAGATTCAACCAGACCCTGAAGGCAATGTTAAAGAAGGTGGCTGCTGAAGACAGGCGTGACTGGGATCGGATGATCCCCTATGTCCTCTTCGGCATCCGAGAGGTACCCCAAGCCTCCACAGGGTTCCCGCCCTTCGAGCTGCTGTTCGGCCGTCAGCCTAGGGGGCTCCTGGATGTCGCCCGAGATGCGTGGGAGCAGCAGCCGGTAGCGCTCCGCTCTGTGGTCGAGCACGTGACCCAGATGCGTCAGAACATCGAGCGGGTCATGCCGTTAGTCCGGGAACATCTGGTCCAGGCGCAGCAAGCCCAACAACGGCACTTCAACAGGGCAGCCCAACCCCGGGAGTTCCAGCCGGGAGATCGAGTGATGGTCCTGGTCCCCACCTCAGCCTGCAAGTTTCTGGCCAAGTGGCAGGGGCCATACACCATCACATCCAAAGTCGGTGAGGTCAACTATAAAGTTCGACAGCCCGGGAGAAGACAGCCGGAGAAACTTTACCACATCAACCTCCTGAAGAAGTGGGTGGGGACCAGAGACCAACTGGCCGCACTCGCCTCCTGTTCCCCGGTGGTGGTGGACTCCAGCGAAGACCTCTCGGCTGCCCAGAAGAAGGAGCTGCAGCACCTGGTCAGTCAGTTCCAGGATGTGTTCTCCGATCAGCCCGGGCAGACCAATGTCGTCGAACACCACATCCGGACACCACCAGGAGTTATCGTCCGGCAACGGCCTTACCGAGTACCGGAAGCCCGTCGGCAGGCCATAGAGGAGGAGGTTCAACAAATGCTTAAGTTGGGGATAATAGAGCCATCCCGGAGCCCGTGGTCCAGCCCCATCGTGATGGTTCCTAAACCCGACGGCACCCTCCGCTTCTGCAATGACTTCCGCCGGCTGAATGAGATCTCGGAATTTGACGGCTACCCCATGCCCCGAGTGGATGAGCTCCTGGATCGCCTAGGGCGGGCCCGATATATCTCAACCCTCGACCTCACGAAAGGCTACTGGCAGGTGCCAGTGGCCGCAGAAGACGGGCCAAGACAGCCTTCTCCACACCATCTGGCCACTGGCAATACCGTCGTCTCCCGTTTGGCCTTCACGGAGCCCCGCCCACTTTCCAAAGAATGATGGACATCTTGCTCCGCCCACACCAACCATACGCCGCAGCCTACCTGGATGATGTGGTCATCCACTCGGAGGCATGGGACGACCACCTGGACCGTCTGCGGAGGGTGCTCACGGAGCTCCGGAGAGCCGGGCTAACCGTCAACCCCCGCAAATGTCACCTTGCCAAAGCCGATGCGTCGTACCTGGGATTCCGTGTGGGGCGTGGCATGATCCGCCCCCAGGATAAGAAGGTCCAGGCCATCCAAGAGGCACCTCGCCCCACCACAAAGACCCAGGTGCGAGCCTTCCTGGGGTTGGCGGGGTATTATAGATGCTTCATCCCCAACTTCTCCTCTTTAGCCGCCCCCCTGACAAACCTGACCAGGAAGGGGCAGCCGGAGAAGATCGAGTGGACTCCGGAACTGGAGGGGACGTTCCGGAGCATAAAGCAGGCGCTCACCACGGAACCGGTACTCCGAGCGCCTGACTTTAACTGCCCCTTCCTGCTACAGACCGACGCCTCCGACACAGGGTTGGGAGCCGTCCTGTCCCAAGTACAGGAAGGTGAGGAACACCCTGTGATCTACATCAGCAGGAAGCTGAACCCGGCCGAGACCCGGTATGCGGCCGTCGAGAAGGAGGCCCTGGCCGTCAAGTGGGCAGTCCTGGAGCTGAAATACTATCTCCTGGGCCGGCGGTTCACCCTCCTGACGGACCACGCCCCACTGCAATGGATGGCCAGAGCAAAAGACACCAACGCTCGGGTGACCCGCTGGTTCCTCGCGCTCCAGGACTTCCATTTTGAAGTCCGTCATCGGGCCGGGGCCGACAACGGCAACGCCGATGGCCTATCCCGGATCTGGGCCGGCTACGCAGGTTTGTCAGGGGTCACTCCCCACCCACCCTTAATACCCAACCGTTCTATGATGAATTTCAGGACCCACCAGGACAACGCTTGGGGGGGGGAGTGTGACGGGAGTCCATCTCAATCAGCGCGGTCCTGGCACAGATCCCGAACACCTGGCGCCCACCATCAAGGGCGAATCGGGAACAGCCGCGCTTCATCAGCGCGGCAGCATAAAAGAGAGAGACGGAGCTTCTACGGGGAGCAGAACCTCCGAAGAGTGCTGTGGCTAACTCCTCTCTCTCTCTCTCTACCTCCAGACAGCCCGTGACGACCCGAAGACGGCATTATCCCCTACTGCACCGTTTCAGCTGGGCACCGAACACGAGAGCACACCTGGGACTGGGAAGAGCACCACAAGGGAAGAGAACACGAGCACCGAGCACCTACAGACTGCACCATCCACGAGCACTTCAAATAAATCCACCCTCCGGGGCACTTTTCTATCGAAAACCTTGTTGTGTGATTCCTCTCCTGCGACAATACACATAAAAATACTCTGAAAAATAAATAGAATTGTACCTTTTTTCTACATACTATTGACTTTTCTCAAAAAATCTAAGATTTTTGTTAAAACTCTTGGTGTCTTGGTGAAAAAACGACTGAACATTTTGACCAGTGACAAAACAATGACAAAAAAACTTTATATTTTTGTGGCCTTGGCCAAATTACTGACACAAAAACTGCAAGCTACAAGCTTTTGAAGCTGCAACAAAGTTTTGAAGTTCATGCAAACAGTTGTGCCATTTGCACACAAGGTTTAAAGAATGTTTCGCAAAACATTTATGTATAATAAAATCCTTTGTGTTTTTTTTATTTCATAACCAATTTTTCCATTTCCATTTCAAAGTCACATTACAACTTATACACATCCACACATTCACTGTTACACCCACCAAATGCAATGCCACCTGTATTGTCTTAATGCAGTTGTAAGATGAATATGACTGAAAGGTCATTACAATCCAGAAAAAAAATGTGTTAATATAACAAAGTTTGGGAGGAGCCTATTAGGACCAGTCAATTAACTAGACACGCCCCAAATTCCAAATTAGCTTCCATTTCGGTATATAAGCTAATTCCTGCCAGAGGCCAACAACATTTGTTCAAGCTGCCCCACCTCCTCCCCTTCACCACTCCATAAGTAAGTACTATCCTTCAAATGTGGTGGGGGTGGTTTCCGGATCCACTTCACTACTGTTCCCGGAGTCATTTCTAGGACAGCTAGCCCAGTGTGCTTCTCCACTTACCACTTACACCTGCGATCTTGGCTGGCCCGCATAGGAGAACTCGCACAGATTATTTATGCGTTGGCAAGATCTGGGTTAGTTAACCTACCAGAGTTCCTTTTAAAACAGTTTGTAAGTGTACCTAGAAGAAGTGCTGCTGTTTTGAATCCTAAGGATGGTCACAGGAAATTTGATGATTTGATCTAGATTCTCTTTTGTTCATTGATTAAAATAAATTATTGTCACTTCCATCTTTTGAAAGCATTCTTATTCATGTCATTCAAACATTCATGTTTTCATTGTGATTATATATTTAGTCCACTGTTTGCTTTGAATTCATAGATTTTTTTATATCTAGAGTGTCATCAAATCATTTGTTAGTTTATTTTTATTAACTTTATTAATTCATTAATTTGAATAATTGTGTTTTATTTTCAAAGACCTGCCGCTTTGGTTCATTAAACAATAATCATTGATTCAAAGAGGTATTTACCACAATAGATGCAACACACTAGAATCAAATCAATGACATAAAGAAGACTATTGTCTCTTAAGTGGTCTCAGTGTCTGTGGTAGAATGAATCATCTGCGAAAGTCCATTTCATAGCAGATCTCCTGTAAGACCCACAAGTCCATCACTGGATCTGGATTATTCATCTTCCATTGCATGATGGGAGAGTGCAGTTAGTTTTGGCTGTGGTCTATTCCTGTGAGAGCGCCTGGCCCCCTGTGAGGGTCATCCCTCTCCATGCCATGCGTGTCATCGCCCCTCGGTGAAACAGGAAAGAATGATGGAGCTGATACATATGAATCAGAGCTTCATACATATGCATGTTCTTTAGGCCATGCGGGAAATTGCTTGCCGGCCAGACACAGGGTTGAAGCGTATTTAAATATGCATGAGGGCCTGATGTTGTGGCATTAGACCACTCCTCAAATTGCATATTTATTTGTATGTAAGCTGTTATAATGAAATGGCTTGTGTGATTTTTCATGTATGACAGTACGGTTTGAGGCTAGACACTGGGGACAAAGCAAAGACATTTCAAAATAAAAAACCTGATGATATACAAATCGTTGATGCCTGTAAAAGTGGTTTTTAAACCTATTTCGTATTCATTTTTCGCATCATGCTTCAGTCAGTTGTGGCTGTGTTAAATGTTGAGTAAATCTGAGCATGCCTCATGAGCTGTAAATCCTATCTTTTAAGAAATAAATCCCTTTTCCTCTCTATGGTTTAATAAGTACGAGTATTACAGCAGAAAATCAAGTGATACGTTTTTAAATGATTCTAAATGCACGTAAACATTCCAGCATGCCCTTTCAGTCAAGAGTGTATTAACAACCTTGCCTTGAGATTGAGGATCTTCATTTAAACTCATTAATAAAACATTAAGCTGATAGAGTCAACATCGAGATGCTATTTTGATGCTCCAAGCACAAGCCGTACACTCTCAGCGAAAAAGGAACACACTGGTCCAATTAAAGACCTCAAGCAACAGCTTGGTATCTTATCAATAACTGTACTTTTATTGGTACATGCTACCTGAATGGTACTTTTATCCAGTTCCTACAGTATAATGTTGGGGCAGCTGAAAGCTCCCTGATTTCATATGAAATGTACTGAATTCAGTTTTGATGTAAATTATATTCAATACATTTTTTAGTACAGTAAAAGATTGTTGAGTTGGGATGTCACTGGGCTTCCATTACAGACTTTCATTGAGGTTGCTGGTTCGAAGGCAGCGGACTTCCTGAGAGGAGTTTGCTGACCCCAAATCGATGCAATCAGTGCCATCCAGTGGTTAAAAGAAGGGATAACCCTAGGAGGTATAAGACCTGTGATATGGCTTGTGTTTTTCAAAGCTCTGGCACACAAAAAATGCACAATGGCTTTGAAAAGTGCTTGGAACAGTTAAGTAGGTTTGCCTGGCTTTGATACAATTTTATAATGGTTTTGACCTTTGACCAAAAACAAGATTTTTGTTATAAAACATAAAAACTGTTTGCTCTCAATAGTTGTAGATTTTTGCAGTAAAAATGACCAAATGTAATAGTCTGAATTATATATTTTTTTGTACATTTTTTGGTTTGTTGCGGAATTATTGTGTGATGTCATTTAAAAAAAAATAGCAATTATTAAGAAAAAAAACAATAAGCTGGTGTTATACAAAAGAAAATCATGCATTGCCACAAAAAAAACTTTTAGAGGGAATTTATTGGAGCAAATTGTAAATTAGTAAAAAAGGCCCCAAACTTACGTGTAACAAAATTAAGTGTAATACTGGTGAATTGTTCAGGGTGTAACCTGCCTTTCGCCCAATGTGTGCTGGAAAACCCTGTGACCCGGAAAAGGAAGAAGAAGGTAAAGAAAAATAATGAATGCATTTCATAGAGAGCGAGTGTTCATTGGCACTTTTCATAACCTTTTAAAGAGGTACATTCCTTTACCAGAATAGGTACAAATATGGTAGTATAAAACACATAAAAACGTACAAATGTATCCTCCAAGATACAAATCACGTCGTTTAAAATACAAAAAGGAAAGGTACAAATACAGTCCTTGACAAAAGTCTTGTTGCTTATCTATTTTGTAGAAACACCTGCTATTAACGTGACTTTAATTCATCAGTTAGTATTACAAAAGGCTCATATGAGAAACTAAAACCCTGCCAAATTATGCTTAATGCACAGAAATAAATTAGTTTCAATGAAAAAAAGATTTATCATTTATTCAAGACAGAAAGGTACAATTTTCACAAGACAAAGTTTTGTCACCTGTACAGAAATTGAACAAATACAATTTCAGCAAATTAAAATGTGGTGCTGTGAGATTTAATATGATTGTCTATGACTTCCATGAGTTTGAAGGACTTTTTCTGTGCGCTTTCATAGGATTTATTCATGAAATCATCAGGAATAGCAAAGAAAGCAGTCTTGCGTGCCTCCCAAGTTCATCAATATTCTTTAGTTTTGTCTTTGTGCTTCCTTTTTATACTACCCTAGACTTGCTCAGTGATGTTTTGGTGACTGGACTGGCCAATCCTGGAGCATCATGATTTTCTTTGCCTTGAGGAACTTTGATATGGAGATGGAAGTATGCAATGGAGCACCATCCTGCTGCAGAATTTGCCCATGTTTTATGATTGGGAGTATAAGAGGTAGCTAAGATTTCTTGGTATTTTTCTACCACCAAACTTCATTAATGTCTCGGATCCATCCAGGCTCCAGTACATCTCCTGCAATATTAAGAAGATTCATCTGAAAAATGCACCATCTGCCACTTTTCCAGGATCCACAATTTTAGCAAGCTGTGGGTCTTGGCAAATGTCATGTTTTTTCAATCATCTTTTGTGTGGTGCTGGCTTCTGGGCACTGATTTGACCATGGAGACCATTTCGAGAAAGAATCTCACAAACTGTTTTGGTTGACTTCAGGTGAATAGGTCTCATCAAGCTCTGCTGTAGTGGAAAATGGACAGACCTTGGAATTTTGAGCCAACAAAGGTCCTCTCGTGCAGTTATTTTGTGGCGACTGCCTCATCTGGGCTATCAAAAATGTAGCCACATTGACACATTGAAGGTGTCTGCCATCAGCAGAAGATCCTCAGCCTCTTTATAATCAACACTTTAGTCTCAAGGTGAATCTTTGGCATATTTGCAGAGTTGCAGTTGATATGAAGGTCTAGTGCACTGGGGTCTTACACAAACCTGAATCCTAATTAATCCATCATTAGTCAAAAGTGAAGACTATATGACAAGGCGACATCACTGTGTCTTTGCAAAAATGGACTCAATGGGTTTTACCAATCTAGGAATATTAAAATATTTTTTCACACTGATGTCACACTGAAACAATATTACAAAAGTTGTTAACATTTTGCAATTCCATGAATTCCCGAGCCCATATTTTTGAGTGCACGAAACATTTTAAACAGTAAATACATCTTAAAACTGGATTAGCATTGGTCGTATAGCTGAAAGTTAAGGACCGGCTCAAACCAGCTGGCAAGCTTTTAAACACCCAACTATCACACACTGTATATTTCAGCAGAAGATCATCATGATGGTGTGGTGCTGTCTGTATTAGCTTTGCTGCAGTCTCGGGGGAAGCTACAGCTCTCCCAGCTTCAATCAGTGCTGGGGCTTCTGGGTTCAAGTTCAAGTCGAGAGCTGGAGAAACATGCCCAACCACCCACCAGTCGTACACAGTTCTGCACCGGAGGGCCGTGATCTCTGTTCAAAGCAATCAGGCCAGCTTTTCTTTTAAACATTTCTCAGGTTTTACATTTAAAGGGTTTCAGGTTGCTGCATTTTGAATGCCTCTGCATGGACTTCCAAGCTGTAATTATGATAATGATGTGTGTGATTTCAACTCTTGGCTCTTTTGAATACAGCTATCTGATTTCCTGTAGCCCGATAATCATTTCAGATGCCATTCAGATGGGATAGTTTGAGAAACCGATGGTTTATTCTGACAGAATCGAGAAAAAAAGAAGAGAAAGTTGATGGATGAAGACCTGGGCAGTCAGGAAGGAGCCGGGGCATTGCTCTATGAATAATAAACCCATTGTAATGGGAGAGAGAAAGCGACATAATGTGTGATGCCCTCAAGTCAGGCTGTGATAAAAGAGAAAATAGCGCTACTTACTTCCACGCTTTCATGCATATTTTTTCTAAAGCATTAAAATAAAAGTGATAGGAATGTTTTTGAGGAAAAAGTCATTCCTTTGAAATGCATTCGTGGTTTGCCATTGTGTCAATCTGAACCTGTGTTCTTTGTTGAAACATGGAAGGAAATTGTATTTTCAATGTACCAAGGGCTCCATCATATGCATCGCAACTACAGTGTGAGATTACAAAAACGACTTTTTGAGCATTTTTTGCTACTTTTTTTTTTACTTTTGCTACAATTTGCTCTAATAAATTAACTTTAAAACATTTTTGTAGCAATGTGTATATTATTTTTTAGTGCACCCCCATCTTCTTCTTTAAAAAAATATATATTTCCATAACGAAAACTTTTTTTTCATTACATTACACAAAAATCAAACCTGAAATACATTTTGTCATTTTTATTGTAACATTTTTTGAGCCAAAATAAAATTTAAAAAATCCCCCAAAAAAGCAAAGACAATGTCAAAGCAATGTGAAAATTATATATGTATACATCACACTCATCCAAATGTGCTTTTTGCAGCAGAATTTTAAAAACACAAGCCATTGCACAGGTCTTGTACTTCCAAGGGTTATCTAGTCTTTTCCCCACTGATGTCATCGATTTGGTTTGTAAAATGAAACTGAAAGACGATCGTTCATTTTCTCATATTCGAATTTGAATTACCTTGCAAATTATGTCATAACTGTTGTGCATCATGTTGGCAAAACTGAAGAGAGTTTTGCAAGTTAGAGATGCAATAACTGACCTACCTTTGAGCAGGTTGAGTATCTGGAACATCACATTTGTAGGGTCGATAAAACGCTCAAAATGGCTAGAAAAAGTCCATGTGAAACTGGACAGTTTATTCTTGTTCTTAGAAATGAAGGCTATTCCATGGCAGAAAGTGCAAAGAAACTACAGATTTCCTACAACGGTGTGTACAGCTCCCTTCTGAGCACTAACAGGCTCTAACCAGAGTGGAAAGAGAAGTGGGAGGCCCCTCTGCACAAGTGAGCAAGAAGATAAGTACATTGGTATCGAGCTTGAAAAATAGAAGCCTCACAGGTAATCAAACTGCAGCTTCAATAAATAGAAGAAAAGCCATATCTTTATATGGGCAAAAGAACTCAGACATTGGACAGAGGAAGATTGGACAAAAGTGTAATGGAAGTCGAAGTTTGAGCTGTTTGGATCACACAGATGAACATTTGTGAGACTGAGAACAACTGAGAAGATGCCAGACCGCTGCCTGACACCATCTGTCAAGTAATGTGGAGGTAATGTTATGGTCCGGGGTTGCTTTGGTGCTTTGATGATTTGTTCAGGGTAAAAAGGATTTTGAATAAGGATGGCTATCACTCTATTTTGCAAAGGCACGCCACGCCCTGTGGACAGCACTTGATTGGAGGCAATTTCATCCTACAAAAACATGAAGGAGAAATGTATTATTATTTCAAATAAATATTATTTCTAACCTTATCAATGTTGTGACTATATTTTCTATTAATTTTACAACTCATGTGGTATAAATAAAAGGTTTTTCTTGGAAAACACAACAAACTTTTAAACGATCTGCCACTTCAATTTTTCTTGACTAATCTGTTGCCTGATGGGTAAATTGTTTGTTGGGCACATAGTAAAACCATTCAAAGGCAACACTATGTTAAAAATTGAAGGATAAAAGAGGGTCAGGTTCACCTTCTGGGCTTACAGAACTGATACCTGTGATCGTTTGACTCTTTAATACGTTCCCACTGAACCTGTTTAGGCTACCTCTCACTACATACCATCTTTTTACTTGACCTCACATTGTCATGTTCATCTTGCAGCTCTCCATCTCATTCTCACCTTCTCTCACGCTTCAGATCCCAGCGTTGACCTCTGCAGATTTTCATCCACATCAATTGATTTGTGGAGACTCAAGCGCTAGGATCAATGCTTTATCAGAATGGGTGATGGGCTTGAGCTCTCTCTCAGTCCAACCTGTTAAAGAAATCTCTGTGTTTAAAACTCTTGGGGTGGTAAGATGGTGGTGGGGGGCATCTGGCTGTTTGGAGTGATGATTTGCTGCTCCGATGGTTTTAGTCCCATCTGCATTCGATTACAGGCAGTCTAAAGGTTCTGTCCTTCACCCGCTGACACCTCCATTCCTGCTGTAATGTAACCACGCGCTCAAACCCATCACTCACCTTTGGCTTTGCATAGAGGGAAATAAGAAATAGAGCCGTAAGACTGGCTGTCTTTGAGAAGTCAAGCAAATTTATAACCTTGCCAACACTAGTGCTGCACGAAACACATTTTTTGATTTCTAACGCTATTGAAAAATTGCACACTGAAAAGGTTCAAGATTCTTCAATGGTTTTGTAGACACGTGGTCGAAACATTACTAATAACATAGATCTAAAGACGGGAGGCGGGGTTGTAAAAAGTAATCAGTGCAATGATGTTTCTGTGTAAAGCCAGAATGGAATAGAAAAAAAAATACTCTTCCAGTAATCCTTGTCTGTTTATCACTCACCCAGACTAACTTTCAGCCCTGGTTCCTTGTCTGTTCGTTGCTGGTCCCTGGTTCTCTTTGCACTGAACTTTGGCTAGTTCAAACTAGTTTTTTACCATTATCTGTTAATAATTAACCCGGTTGATTGTGTTACCTCTTGAAACCAGTAAAGATGTATCTTTTCTAGATCTTCTGGACATTTTTACACGTTTATGCAAAGGAATGAAGACATTTCATTGCTAGCACAATGCTCTACTGATTAGCCACAGGTAAGTGCTTGCATTGGTTTCCTCCGGGTACTCCGGTTTCCCACACACTCCCAAAAACATGCATCAGGTTAATCGAATAATCTAAAATTCCCCTTTTGTCGCCCTACGATGGAATGGCGACCTCTCCAGGGTGTACCCCCACCTCAAAGTGAGCTAAAAAGTGAGATAGGCACCAGCAGACCCACGTGACCCAAAAGGGAATAACTGGGTAAGAAGATGAATGGATGGAAAACTTATTTGTGACCATCAGAATGCATATGAACCAAATCATTTTGAGTGGAGATTTTTTAGATTTGAGCTTGAGCACTTTTATTTGTTCATTTAAGTGAAGAAATCAGATGCTTCTCGCAATAAAACTGATCTTTTAACAGTGAAACTAATGACTGAACTTAAATTACCAACTTGCGAAACATTATGTATAGATTACAAATAATGTACTATAACAAATATTAGAGTCAAGGTGTCGTAAAAGAAATAACGTTTATAGCGTGGAAAGTGCTGTTCTGTAGCGCAAGTTAGAGAAACCCTGTGACCCCTTCTCAGAAGCTATCTCTCTTATACGCTCGCTATTGCCTCCGCTTGTGCTTGAAACCGTGTTGGTGTTCGGAATTCGTGAAATATCTCGAGAAAGTTACCTTTCATACGTAATGTTTTCTGCATCCGTTCCACCTCCTACGACACATCGGTTCACTCGCAAGGTAAGGTTTTATTTTGCATGTGTTTTCTTATCATTTATTATATTTTTAACAGGCGGCATGGTGGCGCAGTGGGTAGCATTGTGGCCTTCCAGTTATAGAAGGTTGTCGGTTCAAGGCTCATCGGTGACCTATCTGGAAGGAGTTTGCATGTTCTGCCCATGCTTTGCTTTCCTCCGGGTACTCCGGTTTCTCCCACAATTCCCAAAACATGTGGTTAGGTTAATTGAATAATCTAAATTTCCCTTAGGTGTGAATGTGTGAGTGAATGTTTCCCTGTGATGGACTGGCGACCTGTCCAGGGTGTACCCCCGCCTCTTACCCAATGTGTGCCGGAGATAGGCACCGGCAGACCCCCCGTGACCCATGTTTGAAAATGAATTAATATTTTTAATAATATGTTGTTCGCATTTGTCTAATTCACAGGTGTTGGCACCCATTGCTGGAGGGCCAGGCCTGCAGAGTTTACTTCCAACCCTGCTCAGAGAGACCCACACCTGAAGCTTTCAGACAGCCTGAAGGACCTAACGAGCTGCATCAGGTGTGTTTAGTTGAGGTTGGAGCTAAACAGTGCAGGATTGTGGCCCGCCAGGAACTGAGTTTGACACCCCTGGTCTAATTGTATGACAAACGTGATTCTGTTACTCAAAAAGTCTCTGTTTTTCATTAAAATCACTTTTAATCTCTTATTCCAAAAATGGGTTGAGATTTTGATTCAGAAAACTTCATAACTACTCCCTAGTCACTCCCCAATTGGTTACTGATGTGAGGGAGATTAAATAATGAGCTTCAATACTGAGCAAATACTTTTTTATTAAACATTGATAGACGCTGATAAAGTGTTTGGAGGAAACGCCATTACCTCTATGATGCGGAATCTGATCCTGAATCTGGCACCTTTAAGTATAATAAATGAAAAAGGTAAAAATATATTTTAAACCAGAATTCTTGTTTTAAGACTACATACTCTAGCTTGGGTACTAGATTTAAGCACAACCCTTCTTAAAATAAATTCTGTTTTCCCTAAAATTTTAGCAAACATTTATATTTTTAAGACCAAATCCAATTGTTACTGACCTGATTTAAGGATATTCATTTTTGACACAAAACATCCTAGTTTTAAGACAACTTGCTTAGTTATAGCTAGTAACAAGTTCAAATATGCTAGTTTCAATGCAGTTTTACGTTCTAAGCAGCTTAAAAAATTACTTTTTTGATTCATTCGCATTTGTTGTTAATTTTAAGAAATCTTGTCAAGTCAAATTTGCTCGCCCATTGGCACATTTTTTTCCCTAGTTTTACTAGATTAGTTTTTTTTTATTAACTGTCTGTTACATTTAATTGTAGGTAGAAATGTGTCATTTCTATCTTTTATTTGTGATTTATGACTTCCTGTTTGAAAAGAAGTTTCTTAAGAAGTGATGCATCTTGGTGCTATATGGCATCACTCGACTCATTTGTATTTTATTTATTCATGAGTCTGATTTCTATTGTCTTATAAAAAGAGGTGGTGTATTAAATTTTGATGACTCCTAACTCTTGAAGCGTCCTGTCAAGTTGCTAGACCGCGCAGAAGTTTGGAGTTCCAAATAGGTTCACAATTATTTGTTTCCATGGTGCAAAGGTGCTGAGGTGATGAATTGCTTTCCCCGTGATGAAGTCAGAGCTAAACTGTGGCTCAAGTGGTTGGTTGGCCATCAACAACCAACAGGACGAAATTATGGGTTTGTAGCAAGCGCTTTCCTTGAGAAAGGAAAGAGTTTGCATTTGTCTGGCGATGTGGTTCCCTTCAATCCCACTTCAGTACTTCAGTGCAGGCATGTGTGCATTTTATCAGCTGTTACAAAGCACTTATCTATTGATATATCAAGCCAGACCCCAACCTACTCTGAGCAGCTGTACCTGTGTTTTTTTTAAATATATTTTTAAATGATCTCGGGCAGATGATACCTGAAATAAGTGGCGCTTATGGTCCTTTAAGTGCTTTTATGGTCTGACAAATGTAGTAGGTTTGTTCATCACAATGTACTAGTAAACTTTCCAGGTTCTGCATCTTTCGAAGAGCGGATTTCAAACTGGAACCCCACACAAGCACGGGGAGAACATCCTAACTCATTCCAGGAAGGTCACTGGCGACCCTCGAACTGACAACCTTCTAACTGAAAGGCCGTTACCCCACCATGCTGCCCTCTTTTTTTTATTAATAAAGGGGATTTAGTACGAAGTTCACAGTGGCTTAATGGCGTCACTTGGGAAGCTTGTAAAATTTTTCACACAGAGCAATCGTTAAGGATATTTCACCTGCATAAATCTCAGCACTACAACACCATCCCAGTGACCACTTCTCTAAGCAAATGGTTGCATGTGAAAGAATGTGTAAAGGTGAAAAAAATCAGATATAGGCATTGCATCAAATCGAAACTGAGGATCAAGGCCTGCAGGGTAAATGAGGTGTAATTTAAAAATGCCCTCTGAGACACATAATTGTCAGAATCCGAACAAGGTCTTTAATGCTCTTCAGAAAGTATTTGGATGTCTGATGTAAAATAATCACCATTGGCTGTACATTTCTCTTTGGCCTGAGAAGTAACAGAGTATTGTTTATCCAGATAAATATTGATGCCTTTGAAAAGAGCACGGAATTTAAAAAGTCTTTTGGTCTCTGAAGATCACAATGGGATTTCTTCTTAAGACACCAGGAGGAACAATGTCTCAACCGATGCATGCTAATGATCCATTGTTCACTTCAGTGGAGTCATTCTCATCTCTGTCTGTGCTTATCTGGACTCTCATGCACAGTTGGAAGGGCACAGCGTGTGTAAGACACCCGTCCAGGATAGCTTCAGAGAGCTGGGACTCCTCCAGAATGACCTTGGTCAGGAGTGACATCCATTTTCTGCCTGATTGCACACATATTTGCAAACTGTGCGCAGACGAAGCTAATTTGTTTTTATGCAAGTTTTTTTTCAGTGAGACCATAAAGAGCGGGTGCACAGCTCGAGTAAGGGCAGGACACTCCCTCCCCTTACCCTGTTTGACAGCTACAGAAATAGCGGATGAAGGATGTGTCTCTGCTTGAGTTCACATATGGAAGAACTGCTGGCTTCAGACTGGTGTGTGTGGCACATGGCTGAAGCCGTGAAAACAGAGTATAACTCAAATGTACTGTGCATAAACAACGAAACGATCATTTCAAACAATTGGACTGTCATTTTTTACCCTCTAAAATTAAATATCAGTACATTGAGAAAATGACTTAAGGGCATGGTGACAGTGGAAACGTGTTGGCTCTCAGTTGATTTCCTCAGTTGCCCCTCGGGCTGATTCGAGTTGGGGACCGCTGTGAGTGAAGTTTTCATGTTCTGCCAAAGCTTGCACGGGTTTTCTCTGCCTTTGGTTTCCCCTCACAATCAGGTGGAATTAAATTTATAAATTACGCAAACATAGGTGGCATGGTGGCGCAGTTGGTAGAGGGTTGATGGCTCAAAGTTCGCAGGTGACCTTCCTGGAAAGAGCTTGCTGTGTATATTCTCCCTGTGCTGGTGTAGATAGTTCGGTTTTCTTCACAATCCCAAAAATATGCATCCGGTTAATTGAATAATCAAAATTCCTCTTCATTTAAACAGTGTAAATAATTCAATTCTGCCTTCTTCATTCTGCAGCCATCCACAGGGGGGAGATTTGGTGTTTTGGTTCACTGAGCCAGACATTTGAAATACACTTGGTTGTATGTGGACAGCTAATTCAAAATTTTTTTTTCAGTTTTGATAGAGAAGAGGATAGATTGCTACGCTTTCTGTAGTTAGTGGGCCAATCACAGCGGCTTTTTTGAATTAAGTAGGAATGACCTGACCCAGCAATTTTTTCATTGTGATTTAAAATATAATGTGTGGGTTTCAAAAAGGTTATTAGCTTTGATCATTTTTGGTTTTAAATGAACATTTCAAGAGTCATAACACAGAATTTGCAAGGGAATGCACATGAAATGTGAGAAAGTGGATAATCGTATTTCAATTTCATTTTACAGACCCTACAACGGTGTCATCTGGGGGTGAAAAGAAGGGATAAGCCTTGGAAGTACAACACCTGTGATTTGGCTTGTGTTTTTCAAATTTCAGGAATAAAACAGTGTATGCGGTTTAGGAGAGGTTTGCCTGAATTTCTGATACAATTTTCACATTGTTTTTTCTTTGCTTTTTAGGGGATTTATTCATTTTATTTTATCAACACTTTTGTTTGTTCTAAATTTAAAAATTATAAACTATTTGTACAAAAAAATCTTTAGTTGTACTAAAAAATTATATCAAGCGGTATCCAAATTTTTTTCTGACATCAGATATGAACCATTTCATTTTCAAATTCCAATTTCTATTCAAACATCAGAAAAGTGGGATTTTCAATAGAAATAGAATGAACTGTGTTGTGTGATTAACAGTGAAGCAGAGGCTCCTGATGCATTGCTGCAGACAGAGTACACACACAGAGAGCTGTCAGTCAAGCGTGATGCAGATCTGCTGAGATGGAGCGAGTGAGCGCTGGAGAGATGGAGATCATCAGTCAGTGCTGGAGGTGACGTGACCAGCAGTCTGATCCTTTGATGAAATGATAAAAGCCATTCACTCAGAGACAGATTTCGGACTAACTCTCTTCATTTTCACCCCTATCACATTACAGTTGCCAGGCAGCAAGCATGAGAATGTTTAAAGCACCTTCAAAAACAGCCAGGAACCTTGTAGAACACTGATTATCTGCTTTACTCTTTCAGCAAAATAATTAATTAAAACCTTTTTGAAAAACATTTTACTACGAATGACCAATAGGGTATTTTTACAGCTTAGTATAACGGGAAGCATTCACACGGTGACAATTGTGTCGCGTCCCACAGGGACTATTTCACGCATGCGATCATCTTCATCGGCCTCTTGTTCTAGACATCCCATCATGCATCTGGAGCAGCTGAGGGTCCAGACAGGATGTATTTGCGGACTGAGACTGGACGTCTAGACGACATTTGTGTCCTGTATAGCCAGGGGTGAAGCTTTATGCAAATGCAGGGGTGTCAGGATAACCCAGGCTCTGGTCATGTGACCCTCTCAGTCCAACAATGAGTGATTTCCTTCTGTTCCTTTTTTTAGTTTGTTCTATAATCACAAGAAGACACACTTGGGACAAGCAGAAATATTTCAGAACAGTAATAATTCATGTCGAAACTGGTATTTAGTATATGCAAATAATAATATATGTGACAAACCATTATAGAGTTAAGGGATTAAACTTGTAAATGTTACAGTATGGGATTAGTTTCAATTATTATTAGTTTGTACCTACAAGGGTCAAAAATGCACAATTTAATGAGGAATGATGTGCTTTTACTTTGGTACAAAGGAAATAATTCTAGTATTTTATATACATTTTATAAAAATAAAAAAATGTGAATCAATGCGAGAGAAGCTGAATCCAAACTTTGTAACAAGCAGTAACCAAGGTGTATTTGGTTACCCATCCTTCTTTGATCAACCTTTTCCATCAGTTTTCACTGAACTAATCAATCCATTTATAACACACATATTTCAAGTCTACAAGGCTGTAAGTCCTTGAAAACCTAAAGCTTTTAAAAAGCTCTTAAAATAATTTACTTGAAAATGTACATTTGGCTGACGCTTTTATCCAAAGCGACTTACATTTAAACGAATAAACACTTTTGTTTTTCATGAGCCACATGAAAGCTTTGACATTTAAACACCTGGTGACAACAAAAATCCAGATGAAAATGTAGATTTTTCGAGGTGAAGAAAAATGCAAAGACTTGCTTCTTGCTCCCAACAGCAGCACTTTTATTTTAACGTTAATTTAGAATGTGTGATGAATGTCGGCAAAATGGTGGGTTGTGATTGGTTGACACGTAGTCATGTTTTTTATATAGGTTTTGTTCGGTTCTTCTGTTCTGATGGGTTCTTTGTGTTGAATTTGTTCCAACTCCTCCCACTTCAGGGAGGAGTTTGCATGTTCTCACCATGCGTGCGTGGGTTTTTCCTCAGGGTACTCTGGTTTCCCCCACAATCCCCAAAACATGCAGCAGGTGACATAAACAATCTGAATTCCCCTTAGGTGTGAATATGTGTGTGTTGCCCTGCGATGGATTGGTGGCCTGTGGTGCACCCCCAAAGTGAGCCTGAAGAGAGATAGGACCCCCGGGACCCCGAAAAGGAACAAGTGGGTTAGAAGATGAATGAATGAATGAGCCCAAAGCGCCGGTAGATCTCAGCCTCCAGTGACCAGAGCAGAAAGAAGACGTTGCTTAACCCGTCCTAAGATGACCACCACTCTGACACATCGGTCCAATGGATGGCGGCACATAATGGGGGCTCTACTATTTGGTCTAGCCTAGTGCACATTAAATCATGTGGGAGGTTTGGTTAAAATAAATCAATTTGAACCAATAATTTATATCAAATCAAATAAATCAATACATTTTTTTTTAATTCCATAACAATGCATTTGAAATAAATACCAAGAGCCGCAGGGTTCGCAGTCAAAGAGTTGATTTTACACTTTAAATGTTGATGTGTAATGAGTAATAATATATAAAAAAGGTTTAATGCCGGTATGCACAATCCACAACTTTCAAAAACATTGGCTACACATATTAATGACAAAATGATTTTTTAATTTCCTACATGACAGAATGTAGAAAAGAATTCTGAAACACAAAAAACAATATTTTAATACACGTTTGAAAGCAAACATTTTTATTAATCTTCAAACGTTCTCTCTAATTCTTTGCTTTCCAGTGTCATTTGTTCTTTGGAGACAGGAAGAATGAGTGTTTGTCCCCTGAGGTTCCAAAGAATTCTATTAAAGAACTCACTGTGAGAAATTAAGAAAGAATTAGGAGCGAGTGAGAGAGAAAGAGAGAGAGAGAAATGTAGTTCAGAGTGCTGACCTAGTGGCAAGTCTTAAGGTTTCATTTTAAGAAAGCTGTGTGTGCCTCACATGATGCGTGTAATGGATGTCATCACGTGACCTTTGATCTTTGCTTCTATGAAAACTGTCCTGGCTCTAGCCTGAAGCTACACAGGAAAGAATAACAGGAGTTTCAGATTCAGAACGGCCAAGGTTTGCTGTACAGATGCTTCTGTGTCACACAGTGTCTGCAGGAGTGTAGTTCCTGGCTCCATCTCAGCAAAAAGTCTCAGTCTGCGCTGATTTCAGTGTAATTCTCACACTAGTATTTTAACTCCAAGACGCGTTCCTTTAGACTTTAAAGATTAGTTCACAATCCCTGGGATAATAATTAGGATTCATAAATTCATATTTTTTGACATTGTCTTGCACATCTGCCATTCCTCTGTCATTGTGGATCACAATCTTTGGGCCAGACATCATATGTAGCATGATGTGGGATATTAGCAGGCCTATACAGATTTTCTTTGGTGATGACTGCAGAGAAATTAGTTAAATAGATTTTTTAGGATGGCTGCAAACATACAGAAGAATCTAAAAAGCTAAAAATATTGCAAAAAGGCACAGAAAACAACACCTCAACTGTTCTTTCTGATTCACTTTACAGAAAATGATGGGATTTTGTTTATTAACCACGCATCCAATATCCATTAATTTAGTAAAACAAAAGATTCACATCTATATTATTTTTAACACATGGTAGACACAGGTTATTATGGCATATTTTGCAAATATAGGACAACGGACTGTCCATATTTGAAAAATAAGCAGACCAGGAATTTACACTGAGCATCAAATCAAAACAGAGAGCATCGTCTGCATCGCTGAAGGCTTTCATTCCCATTGGAAAATATAAATCAGGTTCCAAAGGAACTGTTAATACTTCAAAGATGTTTAGACTGGAGCAAGAGATGTAGTCCCTAGCTTATCTTACCGTATGCTTTCTTTTGTGGCATGTGCAGGTATTTGCTTGATAAATGACAAGGAGAAATCTGCACCTGTGTATTCTGCGTGGCATTTATGCATTTGGCAGAATGAACACATCCATGCTAACTTGTAATGGCTGCCATGGCGGTTTGCATTCAAATACATAAACTTTTATTGCTGAGGCTATAAATCCCCCCCCCCCCATCTGGAATTATGTGCCTTCTTTTCAGGCATTGTTTTAACAGAGTGTGATCTGTGTTATAGCCTTCGTGTGGGGAACCTCAAGTCTGTGACTCTGAAGTGGCCTCCTGGATGACACATGGAGAAATAACAGGAGTGGCTGGCCTGTGTCTGACCCCTTTGTGACCCCAGTGTGTTTATGTGTGACTGTTCTCTGTGTATGGATGAATCTGTAGCTGCAGAGTGGGGGAGAGAAACAGTATTCTGCTCCGAGAGAAGCGGCTGGAGGTGCAGTCATGATATATCTAGATAGAAAAAGCAAAAATGTAAAATACTGTAAAATGAAAAGCTTTCAAGCCAAATCAACACCGGGAGGCAGAGATTGTGTTTGTTTTTGCATCTTACAAGTCAATGTGTTGTATTTTTATCAATTTCATGTTTAAATCTTGACTTTTTCATTGTAGTCCATTGTACCCAGAGATGACCGGAATAATCAGGGGGAAAAGTAAACTTCTTTAGCTATAGCTTTAAACAGTTTCAATATTTTAAGTCGTTTTTGGTTCCAGTTTTTGTGTTTGGATTACATTCTTTTTAGTTTGATTGGAAAAATTTAGCTGGATAAATGTAATTCTAGACACCATTTGATTGGGCATATGTGATTATAAAAACACTATACTATCTGAAGTGAGACAATATAAGTTCTACCAATGGAAGTCAAGGATGTGATTTGAGTTCATTAACTTATAGATGGTTAATGATCCTTCATTTCATTCATTCATTCATTTTCATACCCGCTTCTTCCCTTTCGGGGTCACAGGGGTCTGCCGGTGCCTATCTCCAGCACACATTGGGCGAGAGGCAGGGGTACACCCTGGACAGTTCGCCAGTCCATCGCAGGGCAACATTTACTCACACATTCACACCCTAAGGGGAATTTAGATTAGTCAATTAACCTAATCGTATGTTTTTGGGATTGTGGGGGAAACCGGAGCACCCGGAGGAAACCCACGCAAGCACAGGGGGAACATGCACACTCCTTCCAGGAAGGTCACCAGTGAGCCCCGAACCGAAAACCTTCTAACTGGAAGGCCACAGTGCTACCCGCTACCCACTGTGCCACCATGCCGCCATCCTTCATTTCATTTCACAGATATCAAAATTTCACACTGAATGTTGTTCTGTCAGGATTCATTATACACGATTGTTCTCTGGCTATACACACAGGCAAATGGATATTTATCACAAGAGTCAGCCATCCAACTAGATTTAGTCGAGGTGACATTTTTGATCCAGTGAAATCATAAACTAGATAAAAAATAGATACAGTCGTCTAATTATAATGTTATTTTGTTGAAGTTTTAAGTTTAATTTTGTTTTAAGGATTCTTTGGTGAGGGCTCTCCATTCCTTGTACGTCCAGAGCTGGAGCTTGATTTGCATAGAGATGGTTCCCAGTGCATGCTGGCCTCCGGCAGGCTGCCCTTTGTGACAGGTCCTGTTCATAATTTTTATGGAGAGGATTTCCAGGTGTAGAAAGGAGCCGGAGTGAGTTTGGTTTGGAGACCACATGGTTTCTGCTTTTTGCAAATTATCAGACCAGGACCTCCATTGAAGCAGTTTGCAGTCCAATGTGAAACGGCTGGGTTGAGAATCAGAACCTGAAAAAAGTGGAATGGTCTCTCAAGGTTGGTGAAGTGATCCTATCCCAAGTTGAAGAGTTCATTTATCCTGGGGTTTTGTTCACGCGTACAATGGAACAAGCGACTGACAGACGGATTGGTAGAGCCTCTGCAGTAACTCGTCGATGTACCAATCCGTCTTGGTGAAGAAGGAGCTGAGCTGCAGAGCAAAGCTCTCAATCTACTGGTCAATCTACGTCCCTAACTTTACCTACAGCCAAAGCTCTAGATCATGACAGAAATGATGAAATGATGAAGCCAGCTAAGGTGGCTTGGGTATCTAGTTCCCGAGGGTCTCCCTGGTGAGGTGTTCCCCCTCTGGGACATGTCCCTATAATTTGCAGTCCAATAATGGGTGTCAAGGGAATTATTGACTCAAATCCTAAGGAGTGATTTTATGAGTACATCCAACCTGATCTATCGTCCTGCTCACTAACCACCCAACCACTGACCACATTAGCTTGCTTTTAGAGTAAACTTTAAACTCTAGTAACTAGAGTAAACTAGAGCTTTCTAAACTACTTATTCTGTGGTTATTTCAAACTAGTTTTCACGTTCAAGTAAAAACATTAAGAAAGTCCAGGGTGTTGTACATTACTATAGCAACATTTATTTAAAAAATCTAAAATGACTAAAGTCTATAGTCGAATTATAGTCTAATTCTAAATATAGATGCAAAAATATGCATTTAACAAGCCCTGAAAACTCCTCCTGAAACTTGTTAATAAAATATCACTTTTTCAACAGCAGAAAGTTTCTGTGTAGTAGATGATGGTTGAACCAGCTCTTCAACGACTTTAATAAAACAATTAAGATCCTCAACCTAGCCCTGTTCTTACTTCCATATTTGAAAAAGCATTTTGCAATATCTCTAGGTCAGGATATTTACAAAATCTGAGCTCCAGTGCCAAATACAGCCCACAAGGCCTCTACATGCTTTTGTTAAATATGCAAAAAGCTTTGAGAGCAGATTTCGAGGCTCGGTGAGCAGAACAGTATTCTCCATCAACCTCGAACTATTGCTGGTTTATTTCACTCTCTTCGCACAACGCTTCTTCCTTCTTTTGTATCCACCGCATCCCATTCAGATTTGCAAGGTCAAAGATGTGCATCAGGACTCTAATTTTCATCATCCAGCCTTGAATATGAAACATCTGCCTGAAACACCTTTCAACTCCGTCAAGTGGCGCATTTTCTAATTGTGTTTATCACCGTCTATTAGACAAAGACAGAAGCTTGCCCAAAACATGCTCCCCCCGCTCTCTCTCAAGGATAAGACCTTCCGGCCCACCAGTTCCTTGTCTGCATTCGAGTCTCCTCGCACATTCAACATCATTATAAACATGGCGAAGTGAAGGGGGGTCTTTGGCATTAGAATGGTCAGGCCTTTTCTTTAGCCCTTGTTTATACACAACATGTTTTATGGACGGGAAAAGAACTGGCCGTGACCCTCCAGGTGTCCTATCTATAAGTGCGTTTCTCCCAGGTCCTTCTGGCCCACTTCAGGCTCTCTGCCAGTGACCGTTTGTGACCCCTTGCCGCCTCCTGTATGGGTGGAAGTGGCCGTGGCAATAAAGACCTCGGGCACTAATAGACTAACCTCTGCTTTCTTTGTGGCACACCTACAAAACACAGCATACCCCAGCATTCAAACCCCCACCTATTCAAAGCTAAACGAGGCTTTTCAGAGCATTCTTCTCAAGCCTCTTTCTCCTCGCTCTTCCCTCCTGCACTCGCCTTCGCCTTGTAACCTAAAGAGCTCCTCTAATACTGTCCAGCTGCTATAATGTGGCTGAATTCATAGATCTTGGCAGGATTATTGGCAGGATCCATTTGCCTTGTTGTGAGTGCCACTCGAAATATGCGAGCGCTCCCGCACCCTAGACCCACACATCCATTTGGCCATTGTCCTTGTGTATGAATGCTCTTCGGTGGCCAATAATTATTCCCGTGCCTTTGACACAGCGATCCACAGGCAGCCCTTATTCACTGGGTAATTTGCCTGTCCTCCTCATTCATAGGGAAGGTACAAATTATCCCTTTTCTATAGACGGCAGTCCATTCTCACCCCCTGGCACAGTGCCTCTGGTGAGGAAGACGAGGAGAAAAAGAGACGAGGAAGAGGAAAATGGATTGCGATGCCCATTCACACAGATTTTTCTATATCCATCCATTTATCTTTACAGACCTTTCTTCCGTGTATATATCATCTGTTTCACCATTTGGACTCAACTCGTTTTATGGTAATATTAAGATTAAATATCACCGAAAAATGTGATTGCATCATTATTAGTTCTCCCTCAAGTGAAAAAAGTTTTTATTAACGTTAAACATTGCTTACACGTCAACTGATCAAGAATCAAGGATTTGGTTTCCCATGGCTGGATTTGGAATGGTACACTTGCATAATGATTAGAGTTCTTGGTAGCTGAGCGCTGATTTTTTTTAACAAACATACTGACACACATTTAGAAATGTAAGAACGGAGGCAAACAGTTGAATAATTTTATAACAATAAATTCAATAATATACATTAGGCAATAAATAAAAGAATAAACAAATATGTAGAAGACTGTTCAAGTGAGTTGAAATCCCGCTACTCATACCCTTACAGTGTAGAAAATCTGATAAAATTCAAATTTTTTTGTCACATACACATCCATAAAGTGTGGTATGAATAAAATGTTTGTATAATCACTCATGACCTTAAAAATGTAAAGAATGAATATACGAAATCCAGATGAATAAATGTCCAACAGTATGCAAAATAAGTTAGTGTAAGTAAAAAATATGGAATATAAAAATACATATACTCTACTGTTCAAAAGTTTGGCATCACTTAAGCAATTTTGGGTTTTCAAAGAAAAGTTACACTGTTATTTACCACATGAGTTTTAAAATAAATAGAAAGTATGGTTGAGACATTGACAAGGTTAGAAATAATATTTATTTGAAAAAATGTATATATTTTTCCCTTCAAACATTGCTTTCATCAAAGAGTGAATCATTTGCTGCAATTACAGCATTGCAGACTTTTGGCATTCTAGCTGTTAACCCCATGCTTCTAGAAGCACCAGCCACAAATTGGATTGGCTGGAGGGACACTTCTTGTGTACCCTACGGTCAAGCTGCTCCCACAACAGCTCAATAGGGTTTAGATCAGGTGACTACACTGGCCACTCTATTACAGATAGAAGAGCAGCTCCTTCTTCTCTAAAAAGTTCTTGCAAAATTAGGAGGTCTGCTTTGGGTCATTGTCCTGTTGTAGGATGAATTTGAATTTTCCATTTTTGCATTATCAACCCCACAAATGTGATGCTCCAGATACTCAACCTGCTCAAAGGGAGGTCAGTTTTTTTGCTTCTCTAACCAGCTAAACTCTTTTCAGTTGGGCTAACATGATGCACAAGGGTTTTATAATCATCCATTAGCCTTCTGACACAACACGGTGTACTATTAGATCACTGAAGTACTGATAGTTGGTGGAAATGGGCCTCTACACACCAATGTAGGTTCTGCACCCAAAATCAGAAGTTTGCGGCTAGAAAAGTCATTTACCACATTGAGGTATTGAGTGTATTTCTGAACTTTAGTGTTATCTTCACGGAAAAAAAACAAAACAAAACTTTTTTCCTTAAAAAATAAGTACATTTATAAAAGACCCCAAATTTTTGATAGTGTATATATAGGGGTTCAGTTCTATTATGGACAGGCACAACCTACTCCCAATCAACAATCAATCATTACTCTTAACGACTCCCTTAACGGAGCCACTATCCAATAACTGCCATCTTCCAATCATCCTCACCCCTTAAAAGACTCCGCACCTTCTAGGTTGTCAGATCTCTTGTTCACTGACCAGACCTACCAGTTTGACCTCATCTGCCTATTTCCTTACTGCTTCCCATACTGATTGCTCCCAGAAACCTCAGATCCACTTCCATCTCCTCAAGCCTTTACTGCTATGGACCTCTGCTAATCCTGCTCCAACTATTTCTTCCAAGTGTGTCTCACATGGCTGGTGAAGTGAACCCCAACCACGGCGATTGTCTCCGTGGCACTGGTTGCAGAATTATTTCCGCCCAATGCATGTTTATGAGGACAAGTCGTCAAGTTATCAAGAAATTAGTTATTACATAAACGGTTTAAAGTTCAATAGTTTTTTTTTTTTTGTGGGGTTCAATTTTCCCCTAAAAAACAAGGTGGGACCATGTGATTGACAGCTATGATTGACTTACTGCTGGCATCATGTAGTAAGAAAGATATTTTACACTGCTAGCGATCAAATTCGAAGAAGTCATTGTCAAATTCTTGTTTAAAATTACAAACTTGTATTTCAAAAGACTGCGTGTGTGAGAGGCACGTGTGCGAGCTAGACTCGAGGTAAAGCTCTGAAACCATGACGGTTCCATCCTTAACAGGTAACATCTTTAACAGAATGTGCATGGCTCAATGGCCGCTTCCAGGAGAGCTCCGTGGTGGCTTCATATGAGTGTGGCGGTGGCACGTTGTTCATATTTATTTACAGTCTATGATTTCTACCAATCTTTGAGAGTTCTGATCCTCCAGGGATATCATCTTGAGACTGCTAATGTACTAGAAAACCGTGTTTGTATAATTTTATTAGCCATTTCTTTTCAGAAGGAAATAAAACTTTCAAAATCTGGCAAATATTTTTTATTTTTATGTTATAAATGCTCAGAACAGTGTGTAATAACAAATTTCTCTTTATAAACAACTATAAATGTGTAGCAACAAGATTTTTGAGATTACAGAAATTATCCTCTACCTATTGCGCATCAACTCAAAACGCTTTGTTTGAAAAGGGCTTTCATTGTCCATTTCACATGTTGTTTTATTTACAAAGGTCCAGGCATTTTTTATTTTTATTTTTTTCAGCTGTGGAATATTGTAGAGTTGTTCCTGTCCAGCTGAAGACAGAGCCCAACCTTGGCACAGGTTTCCCCATCATCAGAAAAATGACACTATATATTGAAAAACATTATTGTTATTAAGTTGGGAGTATCCCCTGTGTACAAAAACTATTCTTACTTACATATGACTGTGATTGAGACGGTGACACGCCCCCTGCCTGCTGCTGCTACTGTTTTCCACAAAACTCTCAGGGGCTCTCCTCACTCTTGACGGTCATATAAACATCTTTCACTTTTACAAGTGTTTTGGCATTGAAATCTAACACTTTAGTGTGCCCAAAATGGTGGAAGAAAGCTAGGAAAAAAGGAAGAAAAGACGCACATGCGGAAGAGCCACAGAACTATAACATGATAAAAAACTGTACATTCTAACACTGATAAACCTATTACCACTACTAAGACAATGCTTATACTGTTATATACAGTATAAATGAAATCTCAGCTAATACAGAGCTAAAGTATTGCTAAAGCAATCATAGGAAATCAATCACTCATCTGTCACTGCTCTCCTACGCTCCACAAACTTCCCGCCCCTGGCACACACGCAATGCCGTCATTTCCATAATAAATGTAATACCAATCGAAAGTACGCAGACCGACAGAGCTATAGTAGTTTAAGTGCGCATGCCATTATGCTGTCGCTGGCGACAGGTTCGGTGTTATGTTCCACTGACATCTATACAGTAAACTCACAACACACAATACAGTGCAATGTAAGAAGTATATGCAGGTGGAGCATAGAAATGGATCTAAAGATGTTCAGCCATTATACTCTTTATTATAGAAATGCCCAGAAGTGTGGGGAGATCTGAGAAATGTCCATAAAGTACAGTGTGCAATGGGATGCTTTTTGTCTATTTGATGTTTTGGTTCATAGACCTGGAAGCAGCAAGCAGGATTAAGCTTCTCCTCAATCTCCATGTTGGCCTTCAAGGAGTAGAATTTCCTTCCTGATCGCAACAGTGAAAACAATTTTGGAGTCTTTGAGATCCTTCTCGCTGGAACTTCCATTGGCTGTTGATATAGTGCAAGTCACCAGGTACTCCTTTACATATTGGGAGGAATTACCTTTGATTATAAGAAGTACCTACTTACCTACCGCATGCTTTTGAACCAGAGGTGATGTGCAGTAAAAACATCACAAGTCACATGATCAGGTCTACAAGGAATTATAGTGATGCTAGCTGGGATTTTTTTGCAGAGAAATCTCTGGTATCACAATTTTTTCTGAAACTTTTCAAATGCGTCGAACAAATTCAGACACTGAATTCAAAACTGTCCAACATAGTGGAGCTTTTTTCAAATTAATTCATTTGACCTGAAGGAATGCCATTTTCTATTATGAATTATAGCACATGGCAGAGCCAAGTGTGGATACCACATGATTGTCCCATGTCACAGCCAAGCCAATAGCCTAAAGCTGTAATCATGATCTCTGTGCACTGCATTAAAAATAAAACCACCTCTGCCAGTCTTCGGCCATGTTTGGCCCACACGTGGCCATTTCCAGTTGAATGAATAAAATTAGTTTTCTGACTGGGAAGGAAATATACTTTCATTAATCCATAATATTTAACAAACTCAATGCAGGCTCAATGTTATCGTGTAGTGACTGAAAACTGCTTTCACTTGAAATGTTACTTATAATCATAGAGGCATTAGTTACAATAAGACTTGGTTTGAATACTGAAGCTTATGCACGTGAACCAAAATACACCGAAAATGAGGTTTTGGAATGTAAAAGTGTGGCTGAACTGCCTGCAGCACAAGTTATGAGGAAAACATATTGTAGCTGCTGGTGCAAGTGTGTGGTCTTAACTTACTACCGCAGGCCTTGCGCCAACCAATAGAGGTAAATCCAATTATGCAACTACACAAACTTGTTCATGGCAGTCAAAATTGTAAGTTAACTCGTTTGGGACTAATTTTAGGTGATATAATGAAGCTAGCAGCACCCATTTTACAGCTGCAAAGCACCATAAAGAGTGCACTGGGATGTCAACAGTTCCTATTCATATCACAAAATGAAATTTCGGTTGGTTTTGTACACAATATATGTATAGAAGATTCAATAGGAAAATATTGAAAGTTATTTTTGTTAATTGTCAAGATGAGTCAGGGTTCCATGAATTATGCTCAGATATGCTAATGACAGACCTGCACTGTAAAAAAGGTTCGGTTAAAAAAATGACCCAACCATAACCCAACTGCTGGTCAACGGATGGGACCAGAACATGTGATTGGGTTTAACAAACTCAACTTCTGGGTTACTACATTTAACCCAGAAAGCTGTGTGTTTTTTGACCCATTCCACGGGTTAATTTCAACAGCTTGTAGGGTTAAACATAACCCATGTTTTGAGTTACACTTTAACCCAACCATTGGATTCATTTGACAAGTTATGCAGAGTTATGCTTTATGTTTGGTGATTAATGAAATCACATACAGTTTTGGTAACAATAATAATTTTATATTACACGGCCCAGTGGGTAGCACCTGTGGCCTTCCAGTTAGAAGGGTTTCTGGTTTGAGTTTGCATGTTCTCCTCTGTGCTTGCATGGGTTTCATCCGGATTCTCCGGCTTCTCCCACAGTCCCAAAAACATGCGGTTAGGTTAATTGAATAATCTAAGGTTCACCTTAGGTGTGAATGTGTGAGTTAATGTTGCCCTGCGATGGACTGGCGACCTGTCCATGGTGTACCCTGCCTCTCACCCAATGTGCGCTGGAGACAGGCACCGGAAGACCCCGTTACCCCAAAAGGGAATAAGTGGATTGTACCTGTTATCTAAAAAAACCCAATACACAGCATTTTGGAGAAACTCTCAGCTCAGATGACAATGCCTTGTGTAATTAAATCAAAGTTTGCTGGCTACCATCAAAGAGTCCATGTCATGCCTTGCTGAAAATTAAGGCAAAGATGGGGCTTGTTAAAAAAACATATTTAGCAGGTATTCTGCCATGTTTGTCCCCAGCTGTAAATACAAGCAGTTACCAATAATTTCGTTTTTTAATCAAATTTAATCAAAAATCATCCATTCATTTTCTTTACCAGCTCCTTTATTTTCAGGGTTAAGGGTTATGCTCGTGCCCATCACCAGCACTCTTTGCTCGAAAGGTGGGGTACACCCTAGAATTTATAGAATTCAATTAACTTGATGCATGCGTTTGTTCTTGTGGGGTAAACCAGATAACCTGGAGAAAACCCACTCAGGAGAACAAGCAAATTCCTCTCATGAAGGGCCCCGTCTGGCTTTGAACCTAGAACCTTCTCACTGAAAGATACCCACTGTGCCCTTCACAAAAAAATCCTCAATTGAATCATTTAAATGTATTCACATGTTTGGGCATTATATGCAGCGTATTTATTTTGTGAAACATTTAAAGCTTTTATTAGTTTATTTGATTCTATTTTAATAGTTATAGATTAAAGATAAAAAATGGTACACAGTATTTCAAAATAAAAATTTACCTGAGTATTTACAGACTAGAGAGCCTCAAAAATTAACATTAATGTAACATTAAAGTACGTAGCTATAGCTAGCAGACACCTCGTGCGTTTGGACTGTTGATAAATAAAACAATGCTAAATGAAACATGACAATATAATGAGTATGTCATGAAAAAGCAAGCTTTAATTTACTTGAGAACGCTTTAATTGAAAACACCTCATAATTTAATACCTTCCATAAATTAGATTAGAGCTTCAAGAACTGCTAACACAAATGAGTTAACGTAACTTAATAAAATGTTTTAAAACCAAATTCAACACCATAAGTTAGTTCGTGAACCTTAAACTGCATTTCAAATGTAACTTTGGAGAAATATGTTGTAAATCTTAACAGAAAATCTGTTTAATCCCGCGGTCAGACTTTCTGGACATGTGAGAATCTCCTCAGAAATTGAAGCTCGGAATGGTTTTGAAGCTCGGGGTGAAAGATTCACTTTACTGTCAATGAAAAGTACAATGAAACAGAAGGAATGGCTGAAACGCAACCTCACTTGTTCAAGTTTAGAAACCTGCGTATTCCCCTTTGTTATAACGGCTCCTTCCATTGAATGGTTTAAGTCCAGTCTTAAAATCTATTTTTATTCTTTGGCCTTTAAATTCGCCTGAGTTTGAGTAGTCTTCTGTGTCTCTTATTAATGTTTTTTTGTTTCTTATTCATTTTAAACTCCACTTTTTCCTTTTTAAACTCATATTTTATTTCTTTAAATTATTTTGCATCTTTGGAAAAGATGTACATTGGATTGGATTGAAGACTAGAGAATCATGCTGAGTGTTCATACAGAATTGCTGCTGGTTTGGACATGTGAGTAGGATAGAAAAGCAAAGAATCCCAAAAAGAGCATTTGAAGCAAGATGTGAAGGCAGATGACCACGAGGATGGCCAAAGCTGAATTGGTTCGACTCCTTAAAACCAGTTGTCCTTGAAAAAGGGAATAGACCAAAGAAATGCAAGGACATTTGCCATAGACAGAAAATATTGGCATTCCTTTTGTGCATCCTCAACACAGAGTGGAAGAGGAGGACTGGAATAAGTTAAAAAAGTGTAATGTTGGTGTTTTTCTGCGTCTTTTCTGAAAGTTGTAGCTAAAGCTCAATGGCTTTAGGTGGAGATTTGTGTTTAAAGGAAAGATTCAATCAGGATGGAGTGTACCCACAGACCCGTAGACATTATGATATGTATACCCACAGTGCAAGGTGTGATTTTAACCTTAATTAATTCTTTCGCTTAATTATATGGATGATCTTTAATTAAATAATTCATCATATATTATATATGTCTTTTCTGTTGTACTCACATGAGTGCTGTTTTACTTTTAGCCACAGAATTAAGATTTAAATGTAAAAATACTGCAAAAAGCACATTTCGCAAACTGTGATTAAATGTGATTGATCATAACTGATATTTAAAGCCATTTTCTTTTTGCCATAAATACTGCTGACTGTATTTTTTTTATTTTATTTTATTTTCTAATACCGAAACCTTCCCCCAAAAAAATTTGTATTAAATTTAGTACTGTTTTATTTTTTTTTTTTCAATCTGTCTATCACTTTATTCAATGGTTTGGTTGTTTTAGAGCAATTTAGTATGAAATCGGAACAATTGGGATCACATGTTCAAATGTAATTTTCATCAACAACTTGAACATGTAACAGTAACTTTATTCAATATTTTGTTTGTATATAAACTCTGAAATTTTAGAAAGCATTTTTCTAAATTAACAATAATATCAGCTTATTTGCATTGCTTTATTATTCTTTTTTAACCATTTCATGCTTCCATACCTAGATCATAAATAAAAATGCTTCCATCCACAAACACAGCTCTGTGTGCGCTGGCCTTCATTGTCCTCTCCAAATGTAATGTGCTGCGTGCATGCACATATTTAAATTTTATTACATGGCTTCCAGCAATGTGCCATGTCCACTGGTGCAGGGTCAGACAGGAGCAGAATGTATGCATGCATATAAGCAAGCCTTTAATATATTGAGATCTATTCTCCATGCGTGGCATTAGCAAGGTACGGGCACCCCTCCACCTCCAGACAGGCCCATCCATCAGAGTGTCCTGCTCCACTGCTTTGCATTTGCCAGAAGGATTTATGGTATTCCCTTCCTCGATTATGACTAAATTGCAGGAATACGGAGGGATGTGAAATTATTCAAAACTACTGATTATAACAGTATAACCATTAAATACAGGCACCTGATCACTAGCCCACCTTCTGACTTCCTGTTCCTGCATCACCACTTGAATCTTGATTTAACTTCAGAAGCGAGACTGGAGTACAGGTTGAGGCCATTCAGATATGCAATCTGTGATATGGTGACATCCTGATTGGTCAGGTTTTTGTTTCGTGGGTGACAGAAATTGCAAGCTTATTTTTAAATGTTTTTTTTTCTGTACCAACTTGACGATCTCAAATCCAACGAACTCCTCAAACAGTTTCATCACGGAGAAGGCACTCGATGGCTAAAGGCCAATGCACACACAGATTTTCACTGCCTCGTCTCCACATGCACTTTTATTTGTTTCACTAGTTTCTCTTTTGCATAGAAATAACAATAGATGGAATGTGAAAAAATATATTCAGTTTTACTTGAGTTTATTTTTTACAATACATGTAAAAATGTAATTACCGGAAAAAATTAAATCAAACAATAGTCCATATCTTTCGAATAATCCAATAAGCACCTTTCAATATTCATAAACAACGTTTTGTATGTTCCTTTTTTTAACAATGAACCTTAGTGTTAAGCGTTCTATCTGAGAGCTATTGTAGCTTCATATTCTTCTGATCTTGGGCCTGTGAATTGTTTCTTTTTTGTTTTAGTCATTCATTTTATGGAGTAGATAAAATGATTTGACAAAAAACAAACACTAATATTTAACAGGAGTGCATTTTGCAGGAGTCCCATGAATAGTAACGCCCGTACACCTATCACATTTTGTCCCAGGAGTGTTGGGTCACCTAAAAGTGACTGAGAAAAGCAAACCCATTGCTACTTCGGCAAAATAAAATAATACATAAATAAAGATATTATTGTATTGATTGATACTGAATGTAATGACATGCCAAATGTATCAGTAATGTCATGAACCCCCTCCAGACCTGCATTTTGTTTAATGCCAGCAGAACATGATGGTAAGGTCAGATTATTTGATCATATAACCCATGCAATCATGTTCTTGGAATAATGAAATAAATGTGAAATAACACTTTTTAGTTCAACTGCAACAGCTGCTGCCAGGGAGCAGTCCAATCCAGAGCATGTTCATCACATTTGAATGATTTCTGTTGTGCACTGGCCAGCACTTTTGGAAGGGTTGCAAGATTAAGGCTGGAATATTGCACTCTATACTCCGAAATCTCTGCCGAGAATTTTCAGAAGGAATCTAAGATCACAAACAAGGCAATCTAAAGATGGCTCATGGAGATTGACGTTGTATTACAAACAAGGCACATTCTCTCTTGGAAAACTCCCAATTTAATTTGTTTAGTTTTTTATACATGTGTTTTCTTATGGGGTTTTTTTCCACTTTGAAAAATACCTCAAAAGGGCATCTGTTAAAATACCAAAAGCTAACAATTTATAATGATTTCTGGTAAAGTAGTATTCTATTTTTGTTTAATATAATATTGTAAGTATTTATCTGAAACAATGTCTGATTCATTCTCTTATTTTTTTTTATATTTCATCTAATTTTGAACAATTCAAATATTTAAAATAATAATAATAATATAAATATATAATAATATAATTTTTTTTTATTTTTTGTTTTAAATAGTATATATTTTTGCAACATTATCAGATATTTGTAATATTTTGTGTTTGCTAATATTGCTGGTTTTTGTTACTACAGCTAAATACATTATTATTGTTAATATTATGATTTAATCAGTAATACTAAAACTAAAAAAATAAAAAAGAAATGTATTAATTCATGCTTATATGAGATATAAAAGCAGTACTGTGCAAAAGCTTTGCTGTAAACAAAGAATGTTCTGGAAATGCAAGGGTTCATTATTTATTTTCATCAATGAACAAAAGAGTTCTGATATGTTTAAATTATATATCATACAGTACTGTTTATGCAATTTATACACAACAAATGACAAATGTTATCAGTTAATTTGCTTTGAAGCATAAAAGTGCTACAAAAAATATCTATGTGACAATTATTCTGTTTTGTCTCCAAAAAACATAAATTTTATGCCTTAAAAATCAATTTTTTTTTTAAATTGGAGGATGGGGGTGTGGGGTATGTTAAACAGAGCCTCTTCGTCAAGGCTGTAAATAAACACACAATCTTGAGCAGGTCAAACGCTCTGATATTCAGATTAGCTTTTGATCAATATGGGTTTTTTCGATGCCAGTTTTCTTGATCTGCTCCATTTTTTAACATTCATCGACCTCCTTGCACTATATAAGTGCAGGACGGGAGAACTGATGCTTCATTATTCCATGTCTATTCTCAGGCAAGATCAGTGGAGTCTTTGAGATCATCCATTTCCATACGGAATTAATCGTAGGTCAGGCAAACCTCAAAGAGCCAGGAACAACGACGAAGTTCATTACTACTAGCCCCCAGGAACGACCTGATTTCAATCCACCCCAGCAAGTTCAATTGCCCTACATGAGCGTCCCACACAATGTAGCACTTGATTATACTACTATGCTTAGTTTATTTAATGCCCAAAACAGCAGATCATTTAAAAATTTAGGTCAACTAATCAAGCCTTCCACCCTCGCCCCACCTCTCTCTAGTTATATATTCATTTCTCTTACACATATCTCTTATGTTTCCACACTATTGGTGGAAAGTAGTACATTTGACACACTTAGCACCGATGAGTCAAAGAGCCTTTTGCATCCTGTGATTAGCATAGCCGCGGGCGTCGAGTCCCCTTAGAAGCAGCTATCACGAGGGAGGTCACAGCTGCATCATCTTGCAGACTGAGAAGGAACCCTGGGGCCCTTACAGTAAATGCCCAACATTTGTTTACAATATCTCAGGCCCTGCTAACACTGGGAAAGGGGTGGTTTGGTGTTTAGATTTGTCATGTTCCACCAACACAAGATTTTAACTGATTCTCAGAAGACATGCTAAAAGACTTTTAACCATTCGTTTTAGATTTAAATTCAAAGCTTCAAGGAACCTGCAGAGGTGTACTACTGAAATTCTACTGTAGCTGTAAAGTTTGCCTGCACTTGTAAAGGCCCATCTTTCATTTTTCATTGAACATTTGATTGATTGAGACATTCAGTTTGGCTTTGTGCTGCTAAAGAACCCGAAATCTCATAAAACACACATTGGAAACAGGCTGTGCATGTGTATTCCAGAATGAAAAATATGTAAAACACACGGGCAAGATAGCAAAGGAGTAGCTCCTAAAGAACATTAGGATCATTGAATAGATTGCTGTCTCCAAAGCTTACTTTCATTCAGGGGTTTGAAATTAGGACCTGCCTTATGTTTGTGAGCATAAGTGATGGGTATGAACATAAACGTTAAGGGAGGGAGGTGGGATAGAAAAAGCTGATCATGCTAAGTCAGTGAGAGATGAGTTGGATCAGCTTATAAGTGCATGGGGTAATGGAAAAATTGGTAGGCGCATTCTCCAGAAAAATGTTTACTTAAACAGTTCTTTTGAAAAAAAAAGTAAAGGTAGCCGTGGTAATAAAACAAAAAAATATCACTGTTGTGTATTACAGTGACTGTACAAAAGTAAACCCTGATGAAGAGCAGGAACCAAAAGAGCAATGATGGTGGTGGTGGTGGCGGTAAAGGATAACCAAAGCACAGGTGAGTAGCAGATGGTAATTACTCCTGAAGAAAACAAAGAAGTAAGCCAGCAAGGGAGTCCAGGAAGTAACATGGGGGGACAACATTGATGACGGAACTGTTGGGAATAGTTTTAATAAGGATATTCCGCGAAGGTGATTGGAAGATGAGATAAGTGGTTGTAGGTGATCTTGAGTTGGATTGTGAGCAGAGTTGCAGGCTCTCCCTGCCCGGTCCCACTATGAAACCAGTTCCATTGACATAAATGGGATTTTTTTCATGTGAAGATGTGAAAGCGCGCTGTGATTGTAGATTCCGCTCAGACGGAAAGTTGACCTGCAAGGAACTTTTGACCTGTGATTGGTGTATATATTTTTAGTACATTAGTGTTGCTTTAAAGTAGATTAGTGAGCATCCTGTTATAATTTAGATGAGTTGCATCGTGAACTTTTTTAAATGTGGGTGAGATCTTAGTGGACATGAAATTCCACGTTGTTCAGGAGCAGTGTGACCACCCCTTCAGATTTATGCTCTCAAGGCACAAGTAGGGCAAAATGTTTTTAGAAAAATTTAAACATTAAATGGGAAGTTCTTTGTATGTTTAAGTTGAAATTCATATTGTTTCTCTTTTTGACAAATTAGTGTAGCCTGAAAATGAAGCAGTGAAAATGACCCGCAAAGTTGCCAATCTCTGTAATGATTGTTGACTTATTTTGACATTTATAATTGTAATGTAGCAGTATATTATAAATTAAAATCCTCCACTGATACTGTAGGAGAGTGTAACTGCGTGTATCTGCATTGTGTTCTTTTTTTTATTTGGTTAAAATAAGCCAGCCAAGATGACTTCTAACCGTTTATTTTCTAATAATAAAAAAAAAACTAAAAAGACATATATTTATATAATCACATTCACAGAAATCAACAAGATTTGGTTGAGAGTTTTCCCATGACCCCGTCTGCATCGCTGGTGACACCACATTAGGTCACGACCCCAAGGCTGTGAACCTCTGAACTTTTGCTGAATGACGTAATTAGAAGTGAATCTGAGAAACAATGACTTCACAAGCATAAATAAAGCACTTTATTTATTTATAACCTGTATACAAGAATCTGATGCCATACTTTAGAGGTTTGAATTTATTAATAAAGCATCTAATGTTTACAAGCCAAAAATATCATAGCATGCATTGTGGTCCAGTATTTGTCCCATGCTTAAAATTGACAAAGTCCATCTCTCATTCAATTGCCACACTCACCAATGCAGGTATAGTGGATTACAGGCAGTTCAAATGGAACTGTGGAAAAAGTGGAGAACTGTGTATAAGTTCAAACTAATAGTAATGTGTGTGAACTGTTATAAACAGTTGGTATGTTCGCCACCAGATAAGGGATAGCTGACACTATACAATATATACATGCATTTCCTGCATGAGTGCTGGAAGTTGGTGCTCCTGTTCTTGCATACTAATCCCAAATGAAATGTAATGATTTTATATATATATATAT